>CM021110.1:189837622-190308883 GCA_007115665.2 Sequoiadendron giganteum | reverse complement strand
ACTCAACACTTTGGCCAAGCAATTTGAGAAAAACGTCCAAGTCAAAGACAAAGTTGTGGGTGAATATTCCATTGAGAAATCCCTATGTCTTTCACAATTATCTTTACCAAAGTCCTATGGTCAACCATCAACCTCATCACAACCACCCTTACAACCTATCACACTTTTTGATGGGCGATTCATAAAAAAATGAACTCAAGCTGAAGAGGCTGATGACAAAGATATTCTGAATTGGCTCTACAAGGATGAAGGTGAATCACAAGAAGCAATAGTTAATGTCCAAACCACTCAATACGACAAATGATTTTCAATCTTGGAAAAGATGGGATATGAGGGACAAGGACCTATTGGCAAAAGGAAATAAGGCATCGTGGAACCCATCCAACCCATCATAAAAAAACCAAAAGAAAAGATGGGGTTGGGATATAAAAAGCATCGAAGGGACGAAGAAACAAAGAAGGACCTAAAACAAAATTTTGTTGAATGGATCCTACAACTGCAAGCTAGTGATCACTATGAAATTGATTCTAATGAATATGAGTGGGATTCACTATTAGAAGAGTCCAATCATGATAAAGACATTGATGTGGTACACAAGTATACCCCCACACTTGAGGAGGGACAAAGTGTAGGATTAAGACCATTTGAATTTGGATCACAACCCATCGATGACTCGAGTGAAGACGATTAGACTCCTAGCTAGATGGATCATTTAGAGGAGAGTGACATCGTAGACCTTGACCTTGACATAGTATTGCTCGACAGCGATGTTTCCATTAAGACCCTCACTGCCATTGATCTTAACCCATCTGGCGATTCCATGCCATTGGTACATCCTGAACTCATAGATTGGGACCAAACTAAGCCTATCGATATCCCCACCTTTTCAAACGACGAGGCCATCATCAACTTTCTCTATGCTGTTAATCCCGAAACCTATTCCACCAATGAATCCCAAAATGAAGCTTCCAAACAAGGGAGTGTCAAAGTTACTAGCTGCAAAATAAGTAAAACAAAAGAAGGATCTGATGGTGAAAACCATTCAATGGTAGTATCAGATCAAGAAAGAATAACAATAAAAAACGCATGCGATGGTGAAAACCTCTTTGAGGCACCGAAGGATGGGAAATTTGACACTCTCCCATAGCACTTCCAAGAAAGATCCAAAGTTTTGATCGAGCCAACACAGTCTATGAATATCGACAATGTAGAAAAAGTGAAAACTCTCCATCTAGCATAATCCTTGAAAAAACAAGATAAGCCTAACTTTATCAAGTTTTTTGAGGAGCGGAAGCTAAAATTTTCTTTGTCATATGCAAACATGACATGGATAGATCCGCATTTCATCATGCACCACTTATCCCTCCCTCCAGGAGTCAAAACAATCAAGCAAAAGTTGAGAAAAATGCATCCCCACATTTCCTTATTGGTGAAGGTGGAACTAAAGAAATTATTGGATGTAGGACTCATTAGACCCATTAATTATGTTGAGTGGATATCCAACATTATACCTGTTTCAAAGCCTGATGGCAACATACAAATTTGTACAGACTTCAGAGACCTTAATAAAGCTTTGTTCAAAAGATGATTTTCGCTTGCCAAACATTGAATCATCGTAGAATTAACAACGATTCATGACATATTCTCACTCATGGATGGATTTTTTGGCTAGAATCAAATCAAGATAGCACCTGAAGACCAGGACACAATAGCTTTCACTTGCTTGTGGGGCACCTTCTGCTGGGACGTCATGCCCTTTGGATTAAAGAACGCAGGAACCACATATCAAAGAGCCATGACAACCATCTTTCATGACATGATGCATACGCTTATGACAGAATATGTGGATGAATTGTTGGTGAAATATTTCACTAGAGGACACTTCGAGATACTAGACAAAATATTCACTTGACTAGAGAAGTTCAATGCCCACCTAAATCCAAAGAAATGTGTGTTTGGGGTGACATCGACTAAGTTATTGGGATACATAGTGTCAGGAAAAGGCATTGAGGTGGACCCTGCAAAATTAAAATCGATCATGAAAATGTTGCCTCTGAAGAATATTAGTTAGTTAAGGTCCCTTCAAGGCAAATTTCAGTCAATCAAAATATTCATATCACAACTAGCTGATAAGACCCATCCTTTTACCCACTTGCTGTACAAAAATGTTTCCTTTCGATGGGATAGGAAATGTGAGGCAAATTTCAATCAACTGAAGCAATGCCTAATGAGTCCACCTGTCCTAGCACCACCAACAAAAGGAAATCCTATCTTATTGTACATAGCCACAACTAATCGATCATTGGGAGCTTTGTTAGCACAAGAAGATTCAACAAGAAAGGAGAGAGCAATCTATTATATTAGTAGAACTTTAAATAGTTATGAAATCAACTATACATCCATTGAGAAAGCTTATCTAGCAATAGTGTTCACTACACAACAATTGCGACACTATATGCTGACTCATACAATCAAACTCATAGTCAAGATAGATTCGCTAAAATATCTCCTTAGCAAAGAAAACCTGATGGGAAGATTAGCCAAGTGGGTAATGATACTCAGTGAGTTTGAAATCCAATATGTTGACATAAAACCAATCAAAGGGTAAGCCTGTTGGATGTTGTGGTTGTGTTTCTGATATGTGGTTGTCTTTGATGTCAACACTATTAGCATTGATGATTCTGAAGGAGGTATATGTCGAGGATATCGAGAAAATTAGAATAAATATGTTGCAAGTAGTCTGTGAAGCTGTGATGATCAGAATGATGGAAATTTGTGTACGTTGATAACCAGAGGTCGCACATTAAAATGTTTAATTTTGAGCCTATCTAGTATGTTGTCCGAAATATTCAGTGGTATGCATCAAGATTGGAGCGAGTTATGAGTTTCAGAGTTCCTACAATTATTTTGTTACTATAACAGGTGTTTCTGGAAGAAGAGAATGCAACTCTGGTAAATTAAGTTGTTGCGTATTTTACTGTGATGTTCAATGTTGTTTCTAAATCGTGCTCTATCATTATGGTATGTCCGCATTGATCGGTGTGAACATGATCAAAGATTTTCTTTTGTGTGTTTGAGTTTTTCATGTTCTTGGCCAACATGATGGTGGTAGCGTGTTGCGGATCCTTATGGAGTAATATTTTATTGTTTGGCATGTTCGAAGATGTTGATTTAGGTCTTCATTATGTTGTGACTGACTTAGGTTGGTGCGCATTGAGATTTGTTCATGAATTGGGCCGATAATTTGTAATTCAATTATTATTTATTTGTGATCGACAGAGTTGTTGATGTAAATTCATGTAGCGAATATATAAGAGCGATTGTTCCCTCATTTTGAAGTATGCTCGATGAATATATATATAGTGTGAATGCGAAATGTGCGAATAAAGATAAGATCATTCAATTTCACAGCAGAGTGTGAAGAAGATTGAACGAAGTGTGAAGAAGTGTTTATGTGCCTAACTAGAACTGTCATTAGGATTTTGTAGAAGCTAATTTATCAGTTGAACCTCATCAGATGGATTTAATCTGATTATTTTATGTAAGGCAGTGAGCCTTCCCTTCTGAGCAGTGAACTCTAGGTAGTGTGCCTGAATGCATGTGCATTCCTTATTCATTTTTCATTATACTTATGACAAGGTATAATATTGTGGACTAACATCCATCGTGGTTTTTCCCCTAACAGGGTTTCCACGTATAAAATCTTGGTGTTTATGTGTTTCTGATGTATTGTTGATTCATGCTTTCACTGTTAATTATCAGATTTGAGATTAAAGATTGATTAAGGTTGAATAAGTATTAATTTTTTTGACAACTGATTCAACCTCCTTCTTAGTTGTCTATTCTTGTTTTTCCAACAATTGGTATCAGAGTAGGTTCTTCTGAAGAATTTAATAGCTTGAGGTGATCTAAGATGGCATCATACAAGAAGGATAGTGCCGGATTTGACAGTACAAATTAATCTCTGTGGAAGGTCAGAATAAAGTGTCATTTGAAGTGCATTGGTGAACCCTTCTGGAAGATTACAATGAAAATATATAATATTCCTCAGAATGGTCTCACTACTCCTGATGAGATCAAAGAAGTGGAAACTAATATCAGGGCTATAGAAGCATGCTAAATGCTTTGAAATATTTAGATATGACAAATGTGATAGGTTTGAAGACAACACATGAGATCTAGAAGAAATTGGAAACATTGTATGAAGGAGATGCACAAGTAAAGATTGCTAAGCTAACAAGTCTAAAAGGAAAGTGGGAGAACTTGAAGATGAGTGAAGATAATTTTTTTTTTTCATGCAAAAGGTAAATGAACTAGTGATGGATATTAGATGTGCAGGTGGAGTCATGGATGAAGGTGAGGTTGTGGCTAAAGTACTCAGATAAGTGCCTACTTCTTACAAAATGAAATCTCATGCTATTGAAGAACTCAAAACAGTAACAAATGTGACAAGAGACATGCTGATTCGTAATCTAGATGCCTTTGAGTTAAGTGAATTTGGTGAGTCTACTCCTAAGACAAAATCTGCATTTAAAGCTATTGTATCCTAAAAAATCCAACAAAGATATGATCCGGGAGAAAGTTCCAGAAAGACGTTAAAGTATGAAGATGAGATGAGATAAATTGAAGATAAAGAAAGAGAGCTAGAAGAACTTGAAGAATTGATTGTGAAAAGAGAAGCCAAAGGACATGGTAAGTACAAAGGAAAGCTACCTATTAAATGTTTCTCTTGTACTAAGATAGGTCATTTTGCATCAAGGTGTCCTGAAAAAGTTTCTAGTTATAAAACTAACAAGTCTAGAATTCAAAAGAAATGTTATTATGCTGAAGAAGGTGTTACTGATGATGAATCTGATAAAGAAACTGGAAATGAAGATGGATGGGTATTCATTTCTATCAAGGGAAATGGTATGGTGTCCACTGAATCTGCTGATAATCAGAATATTGAGAAAGCTCTTGCAACCAAAATTGATGAAAAAGATGAGTAGGTGATTGACAACGGATGCTCAGATCATATGAATGGTTACAAAAGCAAGTTTCTAAGCTTGGAAAATTATGATGGTGGTGTTGTAAGATTTGGAGATAACAATGTTGGTGTGATTTGTGGCAGAGGTGCTATTTCTCTTGGAAGTAAATACAATACTGATGATGTCCTTTATGTTGAAGGATTGAAGCACAACTTGTTGAGTGTTGGACAAATGGTTGACAAGGGATACAATATTCAGTTCAAAGATGGAAAGTGAAAGATATTGGGAAGCTCTGGAAATATAATTTCTTCAGGTACAAAGACAAGAGGTAACATTTTTCACTTGAGTGTTGCTAGTGAAAGTTGTTTAATTGCTCAAGTTGATGTAAGTTGGTTATGGCATAGGAGGTTGTGTCATGTGAATTTTGACAACATTGTCAAGGTGAGCTCCACTCAACCAGTCAAATATCTACCTAAGTTAGTGAAAGCTACTAACACTATATGCAAGGAATGTCAGATGGGAAAGCAAACAAAAATTTATTTTTGGAGCAAACAACAACATTCAATTGGAATACTGGAGTTGGTTCATACTAATCTATGTGGTCCATCCAGAATCAGAAGTCTACAAGGAGAAAGGTACTTTATGTTGATTATTGATGATTACTCTAGGATGATATGGGTTGCTTTCTTGAGAGAAAAACATGAAGCTCTAAAAAAGTTCAAATGTTTCAAAGCTATGGCAAAAAATGAAACAGGGTTGAAGGTCAAGTTCTTAAGATCAGACAGAGGTGGTGAATTCACTCCCCGAAAATTCAATTCATTTTGTGGAGAGCATGGAATCAAAAGACGGTTATTTGCACCCCAAGCCCCTCAACAAAATGGAGTTGTTGAAAGGAAGAACAAAATAATTATAGATGCTGCTAGAACTATGATGTTAGAAGGTAATGTTCCTCATATTTATTGGAGAGAAGTTGTAAGCATTGTTGTATACACTATCAACGTAGTAAATTTTAATGGTATTTATTGTAAGACTCCTTTTGAGACATGGTTTGCTTATAAGCCTACTATTAAGTATTTTAAAATATTTGGAAGTAGATGTTATATCAAGAGAGATGAAGATATTGGAAAGTTTGATGCTAGAAGTGATGAAAAAATCTTTCTGGGTTACTCTACTAAGACCAAAGCCTACCAGTGCTACAATAGAAGATTGAAAAAATGGATGAAAGTGCAAATTTCAGAGTTGATGAAGACACTGTTAGATCATACAGATACTGTGGATATGATTCAGATGACCAAAAAGATAGTACTGACAAAGGAAATACTACTCAAGACACAGAATCAAGTACAAATTGTTACGGTGAATCAAGAGAATCATGAAGGAGAAGCTAGTAGAAGTGTAGAAGAGAGAACAAAAGAACCAAAAGTTAGAGAGAATCCCAAAGTGCCAAGGTATGTAAAGCTAAATCACTCTGAGAATCACATTATAGGAGACAAGAACAAAGGTGTGCATACTAGAAGAAGAATTGCAGAAGAATATTGCCTGATTTCCAAGACTGAGCCTAGTAATGTCTGTTGGCCTCCTACAATGATTTTAACTAGGCCCTTAAAACCATGATTTAGATATTGGACATCTAACCTGAATAACTATCTTAACCACCATGAAGGTACATTTAAATTTTCAACCCAGGGACGTGAACTTGAAATGAGTCAACACAGTATGTGCACTAGGAATTTCAAAGTAGTCATCTTCGTTCTACAACTACAAAAGACTTATTGTTGAAAGTAAACTGCATGAAAGGAAACAAAGAAAATGATGAGCATCAATCGATCAAATCCAAACTGATTATGCATAACAAGAAGGAAAATTGTGCATCAAACAAGAAACTACTATGCCCGCTTTGGCTGCAAAAACAATCACAGAATGAAATTCTAGTGGCTACAGGAATAGTCAAATGCCAAAATCTTAACTAAGTACTGAACTGAGACTAACACTAATCTAACTAAGCTAAAGGAACAAATTTCTCACCAAGTGGGCCCCCTTGGATGAGTATCCTCTAAACTAATGCAAACTCAAATACTCAACTCAAAATATAATTTCATTCATCAGAAAATGCAATTACAAAAGTATGGCTAATTATTAGCTTGTACAAGAACTTGGCGATCGAATCACTAACTCGCTTTCTTGAGGAAGGAGGATTCAAGCCTTATTTATCAACTAAACAAGGCCATCAACTCCCACTAACTGAGAGGATGCCAATTAGGCAAAACGAGAAGAAAGTGGAAAGAGCGGTTACACATGTAGGGGAATTCGTTCAGACATGCATGCCCAAATGCGGACTTGACCACTGCAGTAATGCCCACAATGCTCAATTCCATTAAATATTGGTGCAAGGCGGTTACATGTGGCTAACATTGGAATCTTCCACTGTCGTCTTTAGTTGACCTTCGCGTGACATCTCAATTTGACTGGTTAGCGGCAACATTCTCAACTTAGTATTTCAATCATGTCTATAGAGTAATTTGAGTACACATGATAATTACATAATCATAACCACCTTAAAAAACATTCATCAATCACATGAAAAATAGATATAGATGGTCCACATAATAGGTAAATGTCATTAAAACCAACATAAATGAAATTAGTCCCAAGTGTCTTATGACTGAGATAAATTATATAAAAGCACCAGTATAGAATATCAAAGTATGTGGTAATTTTTAGCAAATAACAAGAGATTTTATCCCTCTAACTAGGCCAAAATCTAGACTCATCACTCCTCCCAACCTAACATTTTGCTGGTCTTCCAGTAGGGGAAGAGTTATTCTTCTGCTTTGTTAAGGTCCTGAAGTCTGCGACTGATAGTTGTCTAATGTCGGTGTCTGTCATGGGTGAATCAGGATTCTAGTAAAATCCTCCCAACTTATCAAGTCTCCTCTATCCTTGTTGTTCCTCTGCAATGTCATACTTGTAGAATCTGAAATTAGGCACAGGCCATAGGAGGGTAGGCTACTGAAAAGTAGGGGGAAGCCATTCTCGCCCCTTGGTTCACCCAAGCTGGATGTATCTCCGAATTCTCTTCAGTGCAGCAACATAGTTGTCGACAAAATGTGTCTCAACCTATTTTAGCTCATCAGTCAATAGGTTCCATCTCTGGGATAGATATCCTCTCACAATATCTTCTTTTGCTGCTGTTTTTACTTCATACTCACTGTAAACAACTTCAATCCAAGGCATAATTCTATCACCATAGCTCGGCCTAAAAAACAATCTATTCCAATTTGAAAAAATGTCTTTGGGGTTCTTTGATTCAACCCTGATGGCTAAAGGAATACTTGATGCAGAGAAAATGACTCACAACTCACAACTCAACATTCCATTCACTTGAAAACTTTCATGAAATTATTCATCTCAAATAATGATTAAGTGCATTCTAGATCACAGTGTAATCATTCTCACAACAACCCACAATTCAATGCAATAAACAGTCATTAATAACTTCCATAAAACAAATAATGAAGCCAATCCCTTTAGTGAGATAGAAGATAAAATAATTACAGACCTCCCTTCCAATTTTTATAAAGATCAAATGGTGTAAAATAAAGTTATTGCATTTTCCCCAAAATTGCAAACCCTAGGCAGTGTTCAAACCTGCCCTCACCAAAATAATAATATCTTCCACAAAACTCAATAAAATTCAATGAGACAAAAAGAATTGGAAACTAGAAATAGAGACCTTTCCATCCATATATGATACTCTATTATTTGAATCCATACCAGTCCATACAAATCACAATTTCAACCTGAAAACAATGTAGAAATCATAAAATGCACACCAAACTTGAGGTTGCCATTTATCAAACTTCACAAATAATGTCTCCAACCTCTCCAATTCGAGTTTTGGAGGGTGTACTTTTACAAAACCAACTGTTTTCAACCACCTTTTAGTTAGTTTGTTGACAAAACACCTTAATGACACTTTTGACAAGCTGCTTGACAACTTTTACAATTTTTACAATATGGAACAACTTTAAATATTATTTGATAAATGACTTCAAATATTACTTCTTAAGACTCAAACACCTATAAAATGGTTTTATAAACTTTATTATAAGACCCAATACACAAAATAGAGCAACTATTTACAAATGACCTCATGGAGGCAAGAAATCAAATAGGTGCTCCTACACCAATACTGGATTCCTTCTTCTTGTAAGCATTGTGTTGTTCACCCCAACTGATCTCATTTTGTACCCAGGACATAAATGCTCTCAATTGTAATTCTCCAACATAAGGCAATGGGTTCCAGTATTGGTCTTTTGGGACAACAAAGTTGTGTAAATAAAATTCACATAACAAAATTTTCATTTCAGAGGAAACAATTCTGTAGGCATTGAGAAATTCAGCAGGAGTTTCAATGGAGGGGTTCAAACCAGATGATTCTTGACATTCTAAAGGAAAGGCATTTCTCCTTCAAGTGAAAAGCATAAAACCTTGGGGGGTTTCACATTCCAAGATTTGTGGCACCATAGTTGCAATGCTGCTTACCCTTTCCTTCAAGAAGATAATTTCCTCATTATTTTCTTCGATCATCTCATCTCTTTTCTTGGATTTCTTTTTTCAACCGTTTCTTCTCCTCCTTCCATTCCTTCTCTCTTTTTTGTATTTATTTCCATAAATTTAAAATAGATGTATGTACTAAAAAATCAGGAGGGTTATGGATTCCTACTAGGATTTTCGTAGATGGCTACTTCCCATAGAGAACAATTTGCATAGATTCAGGGATTTTCACCGATTCAGGCTGTTGAGGTATGATTTCCTCTTTCCTCATTTTGTTGTAGGGCCTTTTGTTCTTCTTCTGATGGTTGCTGCAAGAACTCTTGATCTATGTCCTGACTTTGCTGCAGGAATTCCCACTCTCGGTCTTGCTGCAAGAACTCCTGACTTTCTTCATGTTTTTGAGTCTCAACTTCTTCTACAATGGCAACAAGATCTGCCAGGGTCATTTTTGCTACCTTTTCGACCACATCCTCTTCTTGCACATTTTCCTACTCCATTGGAG
Organism: Sequoiadendron giganteum; assembly: GCA_007115665.2. NCBI lineage: Eukaryota > Viridiplantae > Streptophyta > Pinopsida > Cupressales > Cupressaceae > Sequoiadendron > Sequoiadendron giganteum. Next base: position 190,298,857 of record CM021110.1, on the reverse strand, counting down.
CGTCTGTGCTTTCACATGATACCCCACCAAGCTCAGGATCAATCGACTTTGATTTCTTGAGAGGGATTTTTCTTTTTCCTTTGGATGTAGGATGAACAGTGCTAGCCTTCCTTTTCTTAGGGCTTGGTGCCTCTTTTTGTGCAGATTGCATTTTTATTTTCCTTGCTTTTGCCTATCTCTTTTGTGCTTTTGTTTTTATTATAGTTTTTTAGGGGAACATCATCATCATCATAATCTGATGAATTTTTTTTTCATTCTCACTATCAGAGGAACTAACATTTATAGTCTTTTCTTTAATAGGGGAATCCACACCAGCACGAAAGGTTGAAGCACTAGGGGTGCCTTTGGCCATGCTCAATTTTCTGCTAGACCTTCATGGCTGAAGTGAAACCTTAGGCTGAGATGGTTTGGGTCTATAGTGCTCAGTGTTCACAAAATTGTCCCAGGCCATTCTAGGTGTCGTATCAAGCAGAGATTTTATAACCAATAATTTAATTAGACAATGGTGGGATACAAAGTTTTCCCTAACTTTTTGAGTTTCTATTGCCATAATGGAGAGAAGGTTGTATAGGACATTGGGCACGCTCATCTTTCTCTTGTGTCTCAGATGGCTCAACAATTTGAATTTTACTGAATGCAGGTTCAACATTAAACCTTCACAGGTGATATATTTGATGATGTGTACGACTGTCTGCTTCCATGGCTCTGGTAGAGAGAGTCTCTTAGCACCCTGCTTGTCAGTTGTGAGTGGAGGGTCACTATGCATTGTGAATATGGCCCTGGTTGTCCTACCATCCTTAGAAATAGGGTAGGGTTTTCCATCAGCTGACAATCCTGAAACTTCTGCAATTCATTCTTCAGTTGCTATGACCTCCAATCCTTTCACTATGACCTTCCCGTCTGATTTTTTTTGAGAAAAATCGAATGCAATACCCTCATCAAAACCATTCAACTTCAGAAAATAATCTAACCAACTACAATTCTGAAATTCTACTAAGCACGTTGTGTTCTATAACAAAGCATCATGAGTTGAGGGTTCATTCCGAATGAGTCCACCTCACATTATCTCAACTTGTCACACTGCAAAATTACCTCTATAATTCTCAAATTATTTCTTGCCTGTTTGCTGGGTGAATCGTTGACTGAATTTATTTCAATTTGTTTTTAGAAATTACCACATTCATTTCAAAATTATGATAGAGTTAATAATAGTAAGAAATGGTAATAAAAGAGTCATAATGAGAGGAAATGGCGGCTATAGTTTAGTGTCACATCACACATGCAAGTCGTCTCTCATTTTAAATTTTGAATCAGCTCAACAAGATTCGTTGACACAAAATATCATGTATCGATATGTGGCAATATTTTTGCATCTTTATTACCCCTTCCCCCAACCTAAATTTGGACATGTGTCCACACATGTGGGATGGCAATATTGATTGGGCGGGGGATTAAAGAAAATTATGTGAACGTCCATATTATCGTACAATGATTAAATGAAACACTCTAAAGGATAATTAAGAATGCAATTAATGTGCATGTACCTGAGTGTGTACAAATATTATTGGAGATAATTCATTGCAATGATCGGGGAGGAAGTATCGCTTGCGTTGGTGAGCAATAATTGAGAAACTAATGATGAGGTGGAATGGTGCGAGGTGAAAATAAATGTTGGAAGAGAGTGAAAGGTGGTACGGATGGGCGGATGGGTGAAAAAATGAATTTCTAAAAAACTAGAAATCTTTATTATGACATGCACATACCTCATTTAGTCGGAAGGAGGGACACTAGGTCCAGTGCCTTCGACTACAGGAACTTCGTGGCTGCGAGAACTGGGCTCGAGCGCTGTGTGTTGGATAAACTACTGCAATAACTCTTCCTTGGAAGTTGGCCTGTGATATAGTCTAAGACGATGCCCATTCACCAATAATGTGAATTTCATAGGGTCAATGGTTGTGAGTTGCACACATCCATTGGGAAAGACTTCGGCAACTTCATATGGCCCTAGCCATCTTGTCTGCAATTTACCTACTTTATCCTTGTACCGTGAATCATAAAGTAATGCCCAGTCACCTAGCTGAAATTTCTTTTCTTTGATAAATTTGTGATTCCATTTGACTCTTTGATTCTGCACAAGCCCAGTATGGTGCAATGAAAATTTCCTCATCTTGTACAATTCATTCAGCTACATAATCTGTTCTTTTTGTGCCTGGGAAATGCCCATTCCCAACTCTATAATAGTTCTGAGAGTCTTGTGCTCAATTTCTATAAGCATCATGGTTGTTTTCCCATATAGCAGCTGAAATGGGGTGAAGCCCGTAGTTGTCTTCCAAGTGGTCTTGTAAGCCCAAACTGCTTCTGATAATCTGTTTGCCCAATCCTTTCTCTGAATATACACTATTTTGGTAAGGATGGTCTCAATCTCTCTGTCTGTCACCTCAACTTGTCCATTTGCTTGAGGGTGATAATGAGTGGTTTTCTTGTGCCTGATGTTATATTCATAAACCAATGTTGTAACAAGGGCTGATGTAAACTGAGTGCCTTGATCAGTTACTATTCCTCTTGGTACTCCATATCTTGTGAAAATTTCTTCATAAAGAAATTCTGCAACTTTGTTGTCTCTTGCATGTTTCATGGCTTTGACTTCTCCCCACTTTCTTACATAATTAGTGCACACTAAAATATAGGACTTACCATTGGATGGAGGATCAATGGGTCCCACAAAGTCCAGACCCCACTTTTCAAATGGAGTGACTACCACCTGTGGATAGAGTGACATCTCATCTGACTTTGTTGGCCTGTCCATTGTTTGGCATTTATCACATCTCCTAGTATACCTTCCTGCATCTTTGTATAATGTAGGCCAATAGTATCCTATGTTCAGTATTTTCATTGCTTTCCTTTTAGCTGCAAAGTGGCCTCCACAGGGTTCATCATGGCATGTATGCAGAATGTCATAGGTCTCATCTTCCCTCACACACTGTCTCATAACATGATCTGGTCTAGTATAAAACAGGCATCCAACTATCCATGAAAAAGAGAATGATTTTTCAATCAACACTCTTCTCTCTTTTGGGGAGAAGTGAGGAGGAACTCTCCTTGTCACAAGGTAATTCGATATGTCAGAATACCAGGGTGTCTATACAATAATGGAGAATAAATGCTCATCAGGAAAGGAGTCATCTATGGCCTGACTATCTTTTGATGTGGTCAACCCTGAAAAAAAATCTGCTACCACGTTTGCCTTCCCTGGTTTGTCTACAATAGTTATGTCAAATTTTTGCATTAATAACAACCATCTGGCTAATCATCCATAGATTAGGGGTTTTTTCATGAGGTATCTAATGGATGCATAATTAGTGTGAAAATATGATAGCATGTTATACAGTGCCTGAATTTGTTCAAGGCATAAATTAGTGCCAACATTTCTTTCTTTGTGACCGTGTAATTGAATTCAGCTCCGTGCAATTTTTTACTTATAAAATAAATGGTAGTTTCAATAACTTCTTCTTTTTTGTTCTAGGACTGCTCCTATTGTATAATTTTATGCATCAATATGGATGTGGAAAGCGATTTCCTAATTTGGTCCCTTAAGTACATGAGCATGATTTAGAGCTGTCTTTAAATCAAAAAATGTTTTATCACAACTTTCTATTAATTGAAACTCAACATCTTTAGTCAGAAGACTATACACTAGGGCTGCTATTTTGTTAAAATCCTTGATGAAACGTCTATAGTAGCCTACATCACCTAAGAAACTCCTAATGTCCTTTTGTTTTGCAGGTATAGGTAGATTTTTTATTACCTCAATTTTTGCAGGATCAACTTGAATGCCAATGTGGGAAATGTAGTGGCCAAGAACTACACCTTCCTACATCATCATGAAGCACTTTTCACTCTTTAATGACAAATTTTGATCTTCACATCTCTGTAGAAATTTCTTCAAATTATCCAATGCTTCATCAAAGGTGGTACCATAGGTAGTAAAATCGTCCATATAGATCTCCATGCAGTCAAGGGATATATCTGAGAAAATGCTGATGACTGCTCTCTAAAAAGTGGTAGGTGTGTTGCATAATCCAAAGGAAAGTACATAATAGGCATATGTCCCCAAAGGAAATGCAAATGTAGTATTCTCTTGGTCTTTTGGTGCAATTTGAATCTGATTGTATCCACTGAATCCATCAAGAAAAGAGAAGTACTATTTTCTTGCAAGAGAGTCCAAGACTTGATCTACAAAAGGCAGGGGGAAATGATCCTTCTTAGTGGCAACATTAAGTTCCCTGTAGTCAACACAAAATCGCCATTTTTCTCCCTTTTTGGGCACAATTACCAATGGAGACACCCACTGGCTATTTGAAATAGGGTAGATAAATCATGCGTCTAGTAGCTTTTGCAATTCTATTTTGACAATTTCTCTCAAGGCAGGGTTGATTCTCTGTTGTGGCTGCCTTACAGGTGTACAATCATCTTTGGTATATATTCTATGAGTGTAGAGCTTTGGATCTAATCTCTTCGTGTCATGATAATCCCATGAAAATTATTTTTGATGTGCTTTCAACAAGTTTTTCAATATCAGATGTTTTCCCTCATTCAATTTACTATTGATGTTTAGATATTGTCCCTCAGACACCTGTATTTTTGTGACTAGTTCTATCATAGTTTCTTCATTAATACAAGGTATCTTAAGTTTAAGTGGCAGAATTGTGTGAAACATACTTGTTGCTGCAAGAATTTTATCTACCAGAAGAGTGGTTATAGGAAGTCTGCCAACAGGGACAATGGCTGCAGGAAGAGTGGCTGTAGGAAGTTTGTCTACTGGAAGAGTTGCTGCAGGAAGATCATGTAGAAAGGACATAAGTTTTTTTTCAATGTCTGCAAAACCAAACACGTGAGTGGATGATGCTTCCTCTTTCTGACACTGGTTTTGAATGATCTAGATAACACCTCATCTTCATCTTGAAGTTCCAGGAAATGACTTCTTCCAAGCATCATGAGTTGCGCCACAGAGTTGACGTCTTCTGCTTCTTCACCATTATGCAACCATACTAATTTTTCTTTAGTTTGGGATGGTTTAGCAAGAGGATAAAAAACAATATTTTTAGTGCTCATGCCATCAGAAATGGTCATGTCACCTGAGTGACACCAATATAAGCCTTTGTAGTTGCTAACTAGGGCCAACCAAGGATAAGTGGATATCCTCCTAGTGTGGCTTTAGGGGAAAGAATCATGACGTTAGCTGGATACTCCCAGGAATCTAGGATCACCACAAGGTCTTCTACTATGTCATCGGGCGTGACAGTGGAACTATCAGCAAGCTACAATACTATAGGAGTGGACCTCATATTTGCAATATTCAGTTGCTGCAGGATATCTTTAGTCATCACATTGATTCCTGCACCTAAGTCAATCAAAGAATTCTTTATGGTCATCCCATTTATAACAACTTCAACTACAGGGCTACCTGGATCAATGTACTTAGGAATAGCTACTTTTCCAAGCATGATGTTAGCAGGCTGCCCTACTACATGGACTGTAGTGGGGTCCTTCTTTTTCCTGCATGGTTTCTTGAGGTATGCTTCCTTGATTGCTTTGCCATAGATAGGGATATCTTTTATGGCCTAGAATAGTGGTATCTAGACACATAAATTCTTTAGCTGATCTAGGATATCAAAACTAGTTTCCTCATCTTCTTTTTTCTTTGCAACTTCTAATCATTGAGGGAACAATGGTTCTTGTGCTTTTTTCTTTGCTGGAGCTAGTTCAGGAGTTTTAGTTGCACAAGGCTGAATGAGATAAGTCAAAGATTCTTCTTGCTCTTCCATAGGGAGCTCAGTGATAATGGGGGTGGAAGGAGCTGACAAAGTTGTTCCTAAATGTTGACGAATGTCACTTAAACTCACAACAAATGTAGGAAATTGATTTGGATCAGCATAATATATAGGTTGCTGCTGTGGTTTATTATTTGGGTTGGGTATGGGTTGCGTTGGTAACTAGGTAGGTTTAGGTACATTTGTACTTGGATTAGTGTTATCAATCAGATATGCACCCTTGTTAAATTTACAAAAAATATAACTATCTATTGACACATGGAAACCTTCTTTAGATGTGGGTGATTTGAACGAAGAAGGAATCTCTAGAGTGAGCCGGTTCTCCGAATAATAGTCTATTCTAAATGATTTATGGGAAAAGGGATAGAAAAATGAACTTGAATGGAACTTATGACTAAAAATGACTTTAGAACTTAATGGTGAACAAACGATGACTCTGTTTTCTACCCACAACCAGCCTTCAGAAAGCAATGATATCTCACAACCTCTCATAACCCTTAATACATCATTACTTTGCATGGAGATTCAGATTTTGAACACAACATGCAACCTATATTTATGATCTTTCTGCACCAAAATTATAATTCTAGGACATGACAAGGATTATGTAATAGAAATCACAAATTACATCAAACTAAAACTACAATTGACACACAAATTGAAAAGTAGGAATGATGGTTTCATTAACTGAAGGAGTATTACAAGTATCAGTACAAATCTCTAAGTTACAAGACTCTCTTTTTTGCATGAGAGCAAGAAACAATAATATGAACTAAAAAAACACTATTTTTTTTCTCCAAGGTATATCACTAAAACCCTAATCCAAGCTCAAGAAAAAAACTCAAGGAAAGACACCTAAAATTGCTTGAAAATGTGGCATAAAAGTGGAAAAAATACACTTTTTGCAGGTGCATGCTATGAGGCCTCTAAAAATAGGAAAAATATGCTTTTAAAGCAAATAAAACAACTCATCTCTTCACCATGCAACTCAAATCCGATCAGAAGAAAAGTCAACTCATCTTTGCATTCAAACTGCTAAAAATAGCAATAGTAAAACAATTTATAAACTATTGCTTTATTCTCTGCTTTACATCATGCAGTTTTTACAATTGCTTTTTTTTTCCAATAAGATTAGAAATCTTTGCAAAAATAAAACCCTTATTTCTCCAATTAGAATATTTGATTTTTCTTATAAAACAAATCATAAAAATAATAAGCCCTCTCTATTACATATTTAATTGACTTTCTTCAAAAATCAATTGGAAAATATCAATACTTGATTGATTTCTTTTAAAATCAATTAAAAATATAAAATGCCTAAGTGATCTGAATTTTAATCTAAGGCATATCTCTCTAAGACCCGATTGATTTCTATAAAATCAATTACAAATTAATACTTAGGGCATTAAGGCATAAGTAAACTCCACTCATATATTAATTGATTTTCTCAAAATCAATTAAAAAACCTAAGGCACTGGACTTTGAATTCTTAACAAAGCATTATTTTTGATATCACTCAAATCTCTAAAGTCCGAAGCCATGAAACATTTATCAACTCAAACCTAAGACTTAGGCATATAATATTAAATGAAACTCTAGCAATGGTCGAACCTAACACCACCATGGTATTTGACATAGGAGTTTAATATTTAAAAAAAGCATTGCAAAATCCCCTAAATTCGAATTAGGGCAAAAAGATAGACAAATTTTTTACAAACCCAAAAAATCACTTCATTTCACACTTAGGCTTTGAAAAACTCTTGCTCTGCTGTGAGAGGTGGCGTTGCCATGAGTGAGCTAGATTTTCAACTTGCAACCTCAGATTTTTGGACTCCAAAATGGTCGAATCTCTATGCCAGAGAGATGGTGAGTTGATTTTTTTGACATCATTATGCTTTCCAATGTGTTTGAAGGGCAAGAAAGGTCTCTTAAGGCCACGACCAATATGCTTATGTCTGATTTTTTGTGTTCATTTTCTATGTTTGATCAAATTCTTATTGGCCGCCATGAATATGTGAGCTCGACCCATGAGTTTGAGAGCTCCAATAGAGCTTGGCCGTGGCTAGTGGTCTCCTACAGTCATGCCAATGGTAAGTTCTATCTCTCTCCTTACTCTTCACTCAAAAGAAAGCTTATGAAAGCTTTATCTCTGCAAAAAGATGATTTCTATTTGTAAATTTGCAGGCTATCACACAGGTCATGCCATTACATGCTCTTGATAATGAATCTCTATAAAAAAAACTTGCATTATAATCATTGTTTGATTCAAATGTTTTAAAATCTAATGTAAACTCAAATGGGTTTTTTACTCCTTCGTGAGTTGGTAAACATTCCATGAGCCAAGAACTCCTCTAGGTTGTGCCATACATGGTTAGACTATTTTTTATTCATTGAAAATCTGCATTTTAAATATCAAAATATTTACAAGACTACTTTAGAGAAGAATCTTGATCCAATCCTTCTATAAACTCCCTCATAGATGGGATTGACCCATGATGGCTAAATGTAACTTGTATTTCCTGAAAAAACCCCTACATGGGTATTTGGGAAATAGAGAGAAATCCGCATTTTGTAAAAAATCCTCATATGGGTACTTGGTAAATTGAAATAAAGTCTCTTATTTATGCATTTTTGAGAAAATCCCCATGTGGATCAACTGTAATAATGAGAAAATCTGCATTTTTGTAATGAAATCTTCATATGGGTTATTCTGAAACTTGAACATTTCCCCACTTTTGTACTTCTAAAAACCCTTATCATAGCACTGTTGTAGCATAAATGCATTTCTTAATGAACAAATATGGTTGCATTGTATCCTTGTTTTGCTGTAGCCTCAATGAAATTGCGGACTTTGCTTTATTCTGAGGGCCACCTCCATGCCTTCAATAAAGATCACTTGGCTTTCAATTATTGTAACACTATCATTGATCATATTTGATGCATATTCCCATTCGTTTGATGTACTTCAACTTTTGTGTCATAAATTGAATGCTTTCAGAAAACAATAGGCACTCTCAGCTCAATCACTTGAATGAGATAAAGAAATAATTTTACTCCATGTTTCTATTACTCATTATTGCTTCGTTGCTAAGGCATTATGTATGCCTGTTCACTATGACTGCTATGAAATAAATTACTTGTTGCTCCAAAACATAATAATATAAAACAACATAAAGAACGTGAATAGACCTGGAGAAAAAAAAATCAATGAATATGACAACAATACTTAACTTTCAGAATAAGATTGATAGTTTTCAGCTGAATCAAGCTTGTCAAGTTTATTATCCATTTGTAATTTTCACTTCAATGTTTTGATTTGATTGTTATGAATGCATGATAAAATCGATTACTCCTTCAATTTAAATTTGTTTTACTCTCTTATGAAAGACTCAGATGAGCATGATAATGTACTTTACTACTTGGCCTACTTGTAAGTCTAAGGGGCAACATGCCGAGCTCTACCCTTGTGGGAGCCCGTTTTACCCCACATGCTTTATGTCTTCATAAAATAATCAGCTTCATGAATTTTCCTATACTTGCATAGGAAACAAAAAATGTTAGCAAAAACAATAAATATCATAATGTACGCTTTCAGCTCTGATTCCCGCACTTTGCTTGATTTTTTCGATGCACTATTAGCAACATTCTCCATTACTGTTGGTGGTTCATGTAGATATGTTCATAGTCGGAGCTCTAACGAAACCTTCCCAAATTTTTATAGGTCGATTGGAGCTCAAGGATGAAAGATGGTTCACCACTTCTGCATTGACCGACAATAATCAGACAATGTTGATTATGTCCATATTTACGTGTTTCTCCTTCTTGCATCTCCAGTAGTGTAGATCATTCCTTATAATGCATTGCAAATAGTTAACTCCACGACTTGTGTGGATTTATTTAAATGTCTCTTTCCGCCTTTAATCCTGAAAAGAAGAATGCATCTCAAATGCAAAATTGTACTATCATTTGTATTCTTGCAATCAAATGAAATCTGTAATGCGGAAATGTCATTGAAATAAAATGAAAGCAATGGAATGCTTAATCATTTATATAATCAAATTTTTATTTCATTTGTTTTGTAACTTATTGAGCAATGACGCAGTACTCTGTTCTCTCAAACAATGCATAATTGATACTTAATAAGAAAAAAATGTAATCAACAATTTAAAACCTTGTAGCAACTAACTGAATTTCCACTTTAAGATCAAAAAAAATTTAATCAGATCCACCAATTGAGCAATAATGAAAATTGGTAACAAGTAGCAGGAGGGGGCATTATAGCAGGTTGTTGGGTTTGAGAAGATGGCTGCATATAGCTTGTGGTTTGGTTTGGCCATTGCTGGTCACCTATCGATTGAGATGTTTGCTGCCAGTTTCTTGGGGGTTGTTGCCAAGGTCCTTGAGACTGTTTCCAATTCCCCCGAGGGTGTTGCCACTGAGGTGAGATATTTTGATAATTGGGCTAGGTATTGGGTGGGTTATTCCAAGACAAGGGTGCGTATCCTCCATAGTGTGATGGATAGGGTGGCTGCCACTAGTTACCAGATGAATAAGAATTAAAATATGGTCCAACAAAAGATAATGGGTCTGGTGGCATACCATGTCTTGAAACCCATGGCCATTTTTGGACAACAAAGTAGACTTGATTTTTCTCATTTTGGATTGGTTTGAACTCAGGTGGAATCTGTTTGCTGTCAATGTTGGCTATCACCTTACATTTGTAGTCCCTCTTTTTCTGTCTACAATGAGGGAAATATTTTGTCAGTATTGCGTGTGCCTCCTCATGTTTCTTCTTAGCCTGAAGTGTATCCAGCTGAGTAGCTATATTTTTGATTATATCCTTCTTGAAATTTGCCAAAAAAATAGTAATCTCCATCCTTGAGACTCCACTGCTAGATGTATTACCCATAGAAGATTGGTAGGTTCTTCCTTTCTTTGAAGCTGCCCTAGAATAGTTCTGACATATCTTCTTTATATCATCCCAAGGGACTTGAGTGATATCTCCTCCTGCCATCAGGTCCAAGGCATCAATGCAACTTTCATTAATTCCTCTCAGGAAAAACAACTTTTGTGAGTCTTCATTAAGTGTATGATGTGGGGATTTCTGCAAGCAAAACATAAATCTTGAAATGAAGTCTTCCAAGCTCTCATCTTCCTTTTGCTGCATTCTGAAAATGTCACCTCCTCTCATGTCACTACCCCTACAATATTCCTTGTATTTCTCAAGAAATTTTGTCTTGATATCTTCCCAAGTTCTCACAGTATTCTTGCCAAGGCTCATAAACCATCTCAATGCAGCTTCTTTCAGAGTAGTAGGAAATAGTTTGAGTTTGTGGGCATCAGTGGTATAGTCATAGATTTTGTAAAGTATATCAAATTCAAACAAGAAGGTATCGGGATCTTCTTTAAAAAGCCCATAGAATTTAGGAAGGATTGAAGCAAGGATATTTTTGAGGTTATCCACTTCATTCTGTTCAATAATGGGAAAAGGGAAAGCTGGTTGGTTCTGCTTGTTAGGCCTGTCTCCAATTGCATCAGCCATGCTTGCTTGACAAAATTCTAGAATAAGGGTTTCTTCAATAGGATTTTGATCTTCAAGGGAAACTTTTGAACTGGTCAAGTCAGGGAATATATCAACAAAGGGTTGTGACTCTTCGTCTTCATCTCTAGGCAGATTTGGAAGCTCTACTAGCTGAAACAACTCAAGATTATTAGGAAGGAATATTCCATAAGCATCTCTTCTTCTTCTATGCATGCAATATCAACTCAGTATAAACCAATTCACACAAAGAATGGGTGGGAAAAAATAGTGGATCATAACTTCTATCACTAAGAGCAAATTACAAAAATACTACATCAGAAAAACTATCAATGACTCCAAAGGACTTCCTAGTTTGACACCATCCCCGACAACGACGCCAAAAATGTCAGCCTTCTACAATGATTTTAACAACTAGGCCCTTACAACCATGGTTCAGAGATTGGACATCTAACCTAAATAAATATCTTAACCACCATGAAGGTACATTTAAATTGTCAATCCAGGGACGTGAACTTGAAATGGGTCAGCACAGTATGTGCACTAGGAATTTCAAAGTAGTCATCTTCGTTCTAAAACTAAGAAAGACTTAATGTTGAAAGAAAACTGCATGAAAGGAAATAAAGAAAATGCTAAACATCACTCGATCAAATCCAAACTGATTATGTATAACAAGAAGGAAAACTGTGCACCAAACAAGAAACTACTCTACCCAGTTTGGTTGCAGGAACAGTCACAAAATGAAATTCTCGTGGCTGTAGGAATAGTCAAATGCCAAGATATTAACTAAGTACTGAACTGAAACTAACACTAATCTAACTAAATTAAAGGAATGAACTACTCACCAAGTGGCCCCCCTTGGATGAATATCCTCTAAACTAATGCAAAATCATATACTCAACTTAGAATCTTAGTTCATTCATTAGAAAATGCAATTACAAAAGTATGGCTGATTATCAGCTTGTACAAGAACTTGGCGATCGACTCACTAACTTGCTTTCTCGAGGAAGGAGGATTCGAGGCATATTTATCAATTAAACTGGGCCATCAACGTCCACTAACTAAGAGGATGCCAATTAGGGAAAGTGAGAATAAAGTGGAAGAATCAGTTACACATGCAGGGGAATCCGTTCGGACATGCATGCCCAAATGCGAAATCGACCATTGCAGTAACACCCGCAATGCTCAATGCCATTAAAGATCGGTGCAAGGTGGTTACATGCGGCTGGCATGAGAATCTTCTTCCATCATCTTTAGTTGACCTTCGTGCGGCTCCTCAACTTGATCGGCTAGCAGATTCATTCTCAACTTAGTACTTCAATCATCTCTATAGAGTAATGTCATTACACATAATAATTGCATAATCATAACCACCTTAAAGAAAATCCATCAATCACATGCAAAATAGATATAGATGGTCCACATAATAGGTAAATGTCATTAAAACCAACATAAATGAAATTAGTCCAAGTGTCTTATGACTGAGAGAAATTATATAAAAGCGCCAACATAGAATATCAAAGTCTGTGGTAATTTTAGAAAATAACAAGAGATTCTATCCCCTAACTAGGCCAAAATCTAGACTCATCAATGTCAATGAAGCATGTAAAGATGAATATTGGATGGAAGTGATGAAGGAAGAATTGACGCAGATAGAGAAAAATGATACATGGAATTTTGTTCCCAGACCTCAGGATAAAAATGTGATTGGAACCAAATTGGTCTTTCAGAATAAGCTGAATGAAAAAGGTGAAGTGGTCATAAATAAAGAAAGATTGGTATGTAAATGATACTCACAGATGGAAGGTATTGATTTTGACGAAACCTTTTCCCCTGTTGCTAGAATTGAAGCTGTAAGGTTATTTGTTGCTTATGCTACTTTCAAGAATTGAAAATTCTATGAAATGGATTTGAAGTCAACATTTTTGAATGGTGAATTAGAAAAAGAAGTTTATGTTGAGCAATCAGACGGATTTCAACTGAATGATGAAAAGGATATGGTTTTCTGACTGAAGAAATCACTATATGGACTCAAACAAGCCCCTAGAGCCTAGTATGCAAGACTGGATAAATAATTGTTGCAACTTGGATTCAATAAAGGTACTAAGGACAACAATCTATATTTCAAGATGGATCAAGATAAAGAGTTGATTATTGAAGTCTTTGTTGATGACATTATTTTTGAAGGTGGTGATGACTTATGCATGAAGTTTGCTGATGAAATGATAAGTGAATTTGAGATGTCAATGATAAAAGAGCTGAAATTATTTTTAGGATTGTAAATAACTTAGTTAGATGATGAAATTTTCATATCTCAGTCCAAATATGTAAGAGAGTTACTCAATTTTTTTGGCATAGAAGACTCAAAACCAGTTTGTACACCCATGGTAACTAGATGAAAGTTAACAAAGAATAATGATTCACCTAAAACTAATCAAACAAGGTATAGATCAATGATTGGTGGATTGCTATATTTGACTCAGACCAAACCAAACATTATGAATGTTGTATGTATGGTTTCTAGATATCAAGATGATCCAAAGGAATCACATGTGACTGCAATAAAGAGGATTTTCAGATACTTGAAAGGAACAGTTGATTTTAGTCTTTGGTATCCTAAGGATGATGATCTTACTCTAAATGCCTTTATAGATGCAGATTGGGTAGGAGATGTGGATAATAGGAAAAGTACAAGTGGTGGTGCATTCTTCTTAGGGAAGAAGCTGGTGTCTTGGCTAAGTAAAAAGAAGAATTCCATTTCTGTGTCTACTACTGAGACATAATTTATCGCTGCTGCAAACAATTGCACTCAAGTATTATGGATGAAATAGATGTTGAGAGATAACAAAATTGAGTACAATGAGCCTATTGCTATATTTTGTGAAAACTCAAGTGCCATAAATATTTCCAAGAATCCAGTATTACATTCAAAGATAAAACATATATCTATCAAGTATCACTTTTTGAGAGACAAAGTGAGTGATAAAGAAGTCAGATTGGAATATGTGCCTATTAAGGAACAAATTGCATATATCTTCACTAAATCGTTGCCTAGGGATATTTTTGAGTATCTCAGAGGAAAGTCAGGGGTGATTTCCTTCCTAATTTGAACTAAGATGCAAGTCTTTGCATCAATCAGTGCACTTATAGTCAGATCTTGTTTCAGATTAATGTTGTGGTGGTTGCTACCCAGGGGGTGTAGTCAGATGATTCAGATGATATGTGGTTCAAATATTGTGTACCTTTTCCATTGATTTCAAAAGAGGAGAAGAGTAATGTGAAAAACTTTTGAGGAAGAAAGGGGGAGAAGAGTCATGAAAGAAGAGTAGTGTAAGGAGGAGAAGAATAGTTTGAGAAGAGATAGTTGTGTTGATGGTATTTTTCACATCATGTGTTGTCATCAATGCCAAAGGGGGATATTTTTGGATGTTGTGGTTGTGTTTTTGATATGTGGTTGTCATTGGTGTGAACACTATTAGCATTGGTGATTATGAATGCAGTATATGTCGAAGATATTGAGAAAATTAGAATAAATATTTTGTAGGTAGTTTGTGAAGCTGTGATGATCAGAATGGTGGAAAGTTGTGTACGTTGATAATCAGAGGTCTTTTATTAAAGGTTTTGTTGCTGAGCCTATCTAGTATGTTTTCTGAAAGTTTCATTAGTACGCGTCAAGATTGGAGTGAGTTATGAGTTTTAGAGTTCCTACAATTATTCTATTACTATAATAGGTGTTTTTGGAAGAAGAGAATGCAACTTTGGTAAATTAAGTTATTGCGTATGCTACTATGATGTTGAGTGATGTTTCTAGATCATTCTCTATCATTATGGTATGTCCACATTGATCGGTGTGATTGTGATCGAAGATTTTGCTTTGTGTGTTTGAGTTTTTCATGTTCTTGGCCGACATGATGGTGGTAGCGTGTTGCTGATCCTTATGGATTAATATTTTATTGTTTGGCATGTTTGAGGATGTTGATTTAGGTCTTCATTATGTTGTGACCAACTTAGGTTGGTGTGCATCAAGATTTGTTCATGAATTGGGCCGACAATTTTTAATTCAATTATTCTTTATTTGTGGCCAACAGAGTTGTTGATGTAAATTCATATAGCGGATATATAAGAGTGATTGTTCCCTTATTTTGAAGTATGCTCGTTGAGTATATATAAAGTGTGAATAAAGATCAAATGTTTTGATTTCAAAGCAAAGTGTGAAGAAGATTGAGTGAAGTGTGAAGAAGTGTTTTTGTGCCTAACCAAAACTGTCATCAGGCTTTTGTAGAAGCTAATTTCTCAGTTCAACCTCATTAGATGGATTTAATCTGATTATTTTATGTAAGGTAGTGAGCCTTCCCTTATGATAAGTGAGCTCTAAGTAGTGTGCCTAAATGAATGTGCATTCCTTATTCATTTTTCATTATACTTATGACAGGGTATAATCTTGTGGACTAACATCCACCGTGGTTTTTCCCCTAACAAGGTTTCCACGTATAAAATATTGGTGTTCATGTGTTTTTGATGTATTGTTGATTCGTGCTTTTACTGTTAATTATCAAATCTGAGATTAAAGGTTGATTAAGGTTGAATAAGTATCAAATTATGTGACAACTAATGCACCCCTCTCTTAGTTGTTTATTATTATTTTTCCAACAAAGCCATCACCGACCAACTAGCTGAGGCACTGATTCATGATGATCATCCCCTATACATTGAATTTCAAGATGTGAATGTCCTAAATGTAACAACAAAGTAGTGGGTATTGTATTTTGATGGCTCATATACTCAACACGGATAAGGAGTAGGAATTCTATTCATCACTCCTCAAGGGCATATTATTCAGAAATCATACCGACTGATGTTTCCTTGCAAGAACAACATTGTAGAATATGAAGCCCTTATCATCGAAATCAAACTAGCAGTTGAGTGGAAGATTAGAGAGCTGCAAGTTTACGGTGATTCCTAGTTGATCATTAACCAAGTGAATGATAATTATCAAACCAAGGATGATAAGTTGATGTCGTACAAGAGAATGATTGATAATTTTAAAAAGTATTTTGTTGAGATTAAGTTTGAATAGATAACAAAGTAGTCGATTCCATGGCAACAATTGCTTCTCTCTTGCAGATCCCAGAAAATCAAAGCCGATATGAGTTCATGGTGGAACAAGTGTTTAACCTTGCCTATGAAAACCCATAATCCCAAATTATATGTCACCTGGATGACCCTAAATCCTCTACGTACATAAATATCTATGCCTATTTGAAAGACAGTATCTTTCCACCTGTTTTTTTTTGAAATCAGAAACACAATCTTATTTTTCAATCCGCACACCATACCATGATAGATGACGTACTTTACCTGGTCTTGATGGTACTCTCCTTCGTTGTCTCGAATGTGACAAATCTGACTTGGATTTATGCGAAGTCCATGCCGATATTTGTGGAACTCATTTAAGTGGACTTACCCTTGTTGAGAAACTCCTACGTTTGGGGTACTACTGGCCGACAATGGAGAAGGAGTCCTATAAATTTGTCAAGAAATGTGAAAAATGTCAAATCCACGGTAATCTTATCCATGCTCCAACCTAGGAGTTGCAACTGTTGGTGTAATTAATTATTTAATTACACTTTATTAAGTTTACTTAGGTTTTTATTAGGTAATAATTAGTTTACTTAATTAATAAGTAAGCTTTATCTAGTTGAACTATTTTTAGGTCAACATTAGGGTTATGCATACATTACTTTTATAAAGCAACTCATCTCATTGTAATTTCTTAACTCTAAATAATATCAATTTGTACATCTTTATGCAAAGCTTTGCTTTTTATTGTTTTTCCCTTCTGTGGAAGGATTTTTTGGTTTGCATGTCTGATCTTGGTTTCTAACATGGTATCAGAGCCTTGACATGCAACCCCTTCTCATATTTTGGAGAAAATCATTACAGAGAACGTTCGGGGTTCCTCGAGGGTTTCATGTCCTGAGTTAATTTATGCAAAATTTTGGATTAGATCGGACATCTCCATTGGATTTAGAGCATTGGAAAAAGTCAAGATTGGCTTTTATTTTATTGATTTTGGTCATCATTGAAGAAATCTGTGAGGGTTTCAAGCTCGGTGATTTTTTGCAAGCTTTGGGGGTAGCTTATTTTTTGGGGCACTTTGGGCTCAAATGGAGGTCACCATTACGTTTGAAGCGGCCAAAAACCCTAAGAATGCTTGTCGTTTCATTGGTTTTGGAGTAGTTGGTTTTTGAGGCAATTTTTTTTGCCAGGGAGGGTGTGCGGCCTCCCCAACACGCAATTCGAGACACCCTTTTTTTTTTTAAATTATAAAATAAATAAAAAATTATTTTGTCAGAAGAAAAGTTTGCGCCATCGCCGTGCCACCCAGCGGCCACCAAGAGCGGTGGCCCCTAGGCGGCGTCGCCCCTTCACACCACCGCCCGCCACCTATAGCCCTTGCGGGCTTCTTCGGTTCTGCGCACGGTCCTATTAAGGAACCGGGGCTATGACTGAGCCCCCTCGTGCCAAACTCAGCTCCTAGTGCAGGTCATATGGATGACTAGGGACTCCACCCCAACCCTTGGTTGCACAACAGGACTAGGGGCCGAATTGTTTTTAGCCCCTTAGGATGTCTGTAGGTCTTATTGGCCAAATCAGAGCACTTTCACCAAATCAGGCATAAATTTTGTGTACAAAGTTGATTTTTCACAAATGAGATATCGTTGGAAAGCTGGTTCCGATTTCATTCTGTTGGTGCAAATATTCTTTCTTGATTTTGATCCAATTTTATTTTGCAGGTCTTTGAACTCAGATGTTATTGTTTTCACTCTTGAGGGCATATCTTTTGATTCAGTGAGCCTTTTGTCACCATTCTCCTGGCATTGGAAAGCTAGTTTAGTCCTCTACATAGATCTAAGGTTCATATTTATCAAGGAGGCAGTTGTGAACTTTGTATTGTGCATTTTATTTTATTTTTGTTTTCATGCTCTAGGTTTGCATTTTCTCTTTCGTTTATGCATATTTTGCATTCTCTCATTTTACAATCATGGGTTATTGTAAGAAATGAACTGATATAAAGTTCCATTAGAGGGTTTCTTGAATAATAATTTGATTAGAGTGTCGTTGCACTTTGATCTGATCTTGATTTTTGATGACAACTTGCATGGGTTGTATCTGGTTTCTTAGTTTCTTTTGGCCACATCTTGCTCTTGCTTGACACATATTAGATTCACATCGATTCAAACTTCAGATTGAGAGCCTATGTTTATTGATCTGCATTGGGTCACATCTCAGTTTGAGGGCCACTAAATTTGTGGTTAATGTTCCAAAATCTTCATGGTACTTGCTCCTATGGATTATTTTGTCACAGTTTGGCATCGGCATTGAGATACACGACTTCTAGATTATTTCATCCTATCATTCCCTCTTATGGGGGGCATAATTTTATCTACTATTGTTTCACATATTCTAGGGTTATTTTCGTTTGTGAGTTTTCCAGTGTTCCATGGCATCAGGTATGTTGTTTCTTTTTCATGATTCCTTGAGTCAATCAATGACTCCCATCTGGTTTCAGTAGTAAACATAAGTATCTTTCCTTGCTTTCCAGATTTAGGTTCCAGTGTTACTCCATAGTGTTCTTCTAGTGTTTCTTTGTAGTAGGTCATCTCATTGAGGTGGGGGTTTGTCCCACTGAGTTTTATCTTCTTTCTCTTTAATTACATTTGTACATGCGCACTTGATCAGGCCTTGTTGTTGGGACCCATTCATGCTTTATTGCATTCATCTTAGTTTTAGGTGCATGCTTTTTTAGTCTCCCTAAGTTGCACTTAAGGGAGGGTGTTGGTGTAATTAATTATTTAATTATACTTTATTAAGTTTAGTTAGGTTTTTCTTAGGTAATAATTAGTTTACTTAATTAATAAGTAAGCTTTATTTAGTTGAGCTGTTTTTAGGTCAACATTAGGGTTATGCATACATTGATTTTATATATTTTTTTATCTCATTGTAATTTATTAATTATGAATAATATCAATTTGCACATCTTCATGCAAAGCTCTATTTTTTATTGTTTTTCTCTTATGTGGAAGGCTTTTTTGGTTTGCATGTTTGATCTTGGTTTCTAACATCAACATGCCCTTTTCTCAGTGGGGGTTGGATCTTGTAGGAAAAATTCATCCATCGTCATCCAATGGACACAAGTTTATCATCACAACAACAAAATATTTCACTAAGTGGGTTGAAGCCGTTCCTCTAATCAACATCACCGGGAAGTAGATTTCCTCATTTGTCCTGAATTCCATCATTTTCCGATATGGTATTCCCCAATATATTGTCACAGACAACGGTAGGCCTTTTAAAAATCAAGACATGCAAGAACTTTGTCATAGATTCCATATCCAACATCGATTCTCCATGCCTTATTATCCTCAAGGAAATGGTCAAGCGGAAGCAACAAATAAAACCATCTTAAAAATTCTTAAGAAAATTGTCAATGAGGCTGGAAAGGATTGGCATATTCAATAAAATTCTGCTTTATGGGTGTACCAAAAAAGTGTCCATTCCCCAATAGGTGCCACACCATATTCCCTTGTATACAAATTAGAAGAAATTCTACCTATTGAGGTCGAGATACCTTCACTTAGGGTGTCTCTGAAGGGAATCATATCAGAAGAAGACTACATAGTTTCTAGGTTACAAGAGTTAGAACTATTGGATGAACGTCGTCAACTGGTCATAGATCAATTGAAAGTATATCAACAAAGGATGTCACATATTTACAATCAGAGAGTCAAGCCCAAAAAATTTCAAGTTAGAGATCTAGTACTGAAGGAAAATCTTCGTAATCAACAGGATCAAGAAAAGAAAGGGAAATTTGAGCCAAATTGGTTTGGCCCTTTTGTTATTGTATCATTCTTTGGATTGGGGGCATATCAGCTGTCCACACCAAAAGGGGATCTATTTGAGGAACTAATGAAAAACCTTCATTTGAAGAAGTTCTACACATAATGCATCCAACGCATGCTTAAAAGTCCTGAAAAAATCATAAAAATCAGAAAAAATAGAAAAAGTCCTGAAAAAATTGTTACCTTGGTGAAAACTTGGCAAACGGGCATCTTGGTAACAAAAGAAAAAAACAAAAATAAAAAAAATCGTTGCCTTGATGAAAAATTGACAAACAGGCGTCTTGGTAACAACAAAAAAAATCATAAAATCTGAAAAAGTGCGATAAAAAGAATTGGTGAAAACCTCGCAAATAGGCGCTATTTGTGATGATTCGGCTTCTCCATCTATTTAAACATGTGTTGACCATCCGATTTTTCTATCTTTGTGCATATGTTCCCATCATAAAATAAGCTTCATGTCCATATCTGGCGGTTGCGGTTGTGTCTTACCTTGGATTGGTTATCATTGGGCATATCCATAATAATCTAGTTTATTTCTCATTGGGGGAAAATCTCAATTTCCGTGGGGGGAAAACTACGTTGAGCTTAAATCGACAGGCAAACAAACAACAAGGAAAACTCGAAAAAAAGGACAATCATCCTAAACATCAAACTGAACATCAATTAATCAAACAATCGACCATCCCAATCAAACATCAAGACAATCAAATCAATTCTCACTGGATGATCATCTTCTGAATCATGGTTGAATTACTTCAACATGAATGCTTAATTATTGTATCTTGATTTTTGTTATCATTTCTCTAGAGTACCTCGATGATGTTGCGAACTAGAGGCACTATGATTGAGAATGATTTTTTTCTTTGTCTTCTGTTTGTGAGTCAATCATTACTCCTCTATAAATTATCGCAAGACATGCTCTACACAGTATCATTGATGACATTCTAAATTTGCATGGAAAAATGATTAACTCTTGTCTGATTACGCAAGTAATGCTCAGGTTATCTCGGTCTGATTATACCTAGATGCTTGTGTTATATTGCAATATCAAAACTCAATGAAAGTTGTAGGGAAGTTGTACTCAAGTCATCATGGTCTAATTATACCATCGATGTTTGTACTAAACTTCAACATTTTAAAATTCTCAATGATGATACCAAGCACAATGAATTAGATGACAACATTGCATAGTTAGGTTTGCTGGACTAAGATAGGATTGCATTCATGTTAATTCTGCATTTGTATTATAGATTTTTCCAAGGCTGACAACTTTGAATGTGATGTTATCTCCCATTAAAAGGTTGAGTACACTGGACATAACAAAAAGAATCATTTTTTTTGCATTTGAATTTTCATATCATATCATTATAAGGGTATTATCATACATACATCCATCACAATCGTTGCATTATAAACATCATTCATCCATCCATGCATCTATCATACATACACATGTATCATAAATTTGCATTACATTGCATAGATACACAAATAAAGCATAAGAATTTTCATAATGCTTTCACATATCATACATCCATCCATACATTTACTCATATGATTACATAAAAAAATTCACAAAAATAGAGCATCATCCATAATAACATTTTAATCCCTATAATCCATTCACATACTCAATCCATACATTTGTATTATCATAATCCATACATTTGCATTATCATATATCCATCCATTCACATTATCATATATCCATACATTTGCATTTCATATATCCTTACATTCGCATTATCATATATTCATACATTTGCATTATCATATCCAAAATCAATCCATTCATTTTTCATTCGTTGAAATCATAAATAATTCATACACACATATAGAATGACATATTTCCATCCCATGTAATATACCATCTCACATCCATATCACGATATATACTTGTGAAAAATAAAAAAATACAGTGCATCCATATCATTTTCATAACTACATCCATCTCATAAATAATAGTATCATTCATCTCATACATCCATCAACACAGAATCATACATCATCATATCATTAATGCATCCATACATAAAAAATGACATAATCATATAGAAAATCACATAGCATAAACAAGATAAATAAACACGCATCCATCATAAAAGCATAAACACATCATAGACCACTAATCACTGCTGCACATCATATATAACCTCAAAATAATAATGTCAAGTGTACAATGATATCAAAAAATGAGAAAGGATACATCATAAAAAATGGTGAGATCATAATTTGATCTCGGAAAAAATTAGTGTATACATCAAGGTGTCAGTATGTCCATCATCAAATACATCAAAATCTGGCATCAAAGGCACTATGTAGTGCTAGCCTCGAATGTCGTGGGATTCACTGGTAAACCTCCTCCAACCCCTGACAAACCTACACTTGGTGCACCAATACCTGGGTTTGGATCAGGATCTCGAGGTGGTGGCTGAGTAATGCCCATATTGGTGGTCTTGGAGTGGCTGCGCGTTGACCGTGACTATGCATAGCTGACCCGATGCTCTGTAGGCACTACCTCATAGTATCGCCCTCAGTAGTACTCTGCCTCCTTAAGACTAGCAAAGCTCTCTCACTAAATCTCCTATACCGGCCCCATTGACCATGCTTTTCAATCTATCGGCCACAACCTCTACCTATTTATACTGATGTCTCATAGTATCCCTCTTAGCTATCAAGGTAGCAACCTATGCCTATGCCTGTGCTTCCTGTGCCTGAGCATGTGCCAGTGCCGGTTCTTGTGTTTGCAACTATGTCTAGGCCTAGGCTAGTTGTCCCTGCAAAGTTTATACCTATGCCTGGGCTTGTGCTAGATATGCCTGAACTTGACCCTACAATGTTTAGACCTGTACCTATAACCCAACAATTTGCGTCTGCTGCTGCTATGAGGGAAACCGAAGTATGAGTGGCCGCTGTCCACTAGGTGTTTCTGATCTCCTCCTCCTGGGTTCTACCTAAAAATATAACACCTCTTTATCTCCCCCTCCTCCTCCACCATCTCCCCCACCATCACCACCATCATCCCCTATGAGAGAGGGGGACCACCCACTACAAGGCCCCAGGTGACAAAAGGGCAAGAGCGGAAAGGCTGCCCTAACCCACCTCAGCTTAAAGGGAAGTTAGGATGATGAGGATTATGAAACCTTCGATCACTCTACAATCTGAATGTAGGAAGGGGACCAGATGGGTCAGCCTTTAGAGTCAGATTCATGTCTCAGGCAACTCTCTGTCTGAGGATGGAAGCGTAGTTCTAGGAGGACAACACGACACATTGGCATCTTACAGGCGTGTTGGCATCCATATGACCAGAGAGTCGAGGAGAAAAGGTTCTTACTCAAAAAGGAAGACCACTAGCCTAGTCTAGGAATACTTAGAGTGGTAGAACAAGATTAAGAGGAAAGAAAAGAAAATGAAACGTATTACCACCAAGGTGACGAAGACAATCTCATAGAATGATCTCCTCACTAGCTTGCTCCATGCACTCTCCACCTACACACAAGGAAGGGGGAAATTGTTGGGGCTGTATAGGGGCCTGGCTCAGTTAGACCCCCATCTTGGTGTTTCCACCTCCATGGACAACCAAGTTTGGAATAGCATAGAGAAATAATAAAGGAAAGAACTACAAGCTACGTATACAAGAAACACCACAAAACAATGAATGCTTACTTGATCAAAAGAAAAATAAGAGAAGGGAGGATCTTTACCGCCTCCATCCAAAGTGCCCAAGTTTTGTGGAGGAGTGAATGAGAGGGAATCAAGCCTCTGTTGCCATAGTGTATGTCTTGCACTCACCTTGTTGGAGTGAATGAGTATTGAGTTGTTGTAATGGAGTGAAGGATGTTGCTACAAAGCTTGAGAAATGCTTGAAAATGGTGAAGCTATAGATTTAATATCTTTCCAAACTCTATCCAAAATTTTGCTAAAGAGAGCTATGGATCAAAGAGTGAAGATTATGAAGAGATGAAAAAAATGACCATATTCGGGTCAGCCAGTCGAAGAGGGGCTTTACTTTTCAACTTCTAGTCGAAAGCATAACGCCTCTGCAGTCCCAGCCGCAGGAATATGCTAGGGAGATAAGTGCACCACACGAATGTCTACGCACTGCATGGGCATCCCTGATAGAAACGCCCCCACTGACACACAAACTAGGCGTCAAGTGCAATGCAAGCAATGGGCTTAAGTGGAATTAAACCTCCGCTTTCGATTCTCTAAGGTGTTAAAGGGGAAAAAGGGGGATTTGCACTAGGGGTGCAAATTCATGTTAATACATTTTTCCTCCACTTTAGCGAGCATGAGTACATATGAGTGCTTCGGTAAAGTAGAGTAGTAAGGAAGTAGTAAAGTAAGAGATGTATACCTGAACCAATGAGAAAGAAGAGCACGGTCTAGTGAACCTGGAAGTGCAAGAGAGGAATTCATAGTTTTGCAGAACTGTAAAGTTGAAGTACAAAAGTACCTTACATGCTTATGGTCTTGCAAGGGGGTTACCCTTCAAGAAATCTCACATGAAGGAAACTAGGAAAAAAACCTTACAGACCTATAAGCCTACAAGGAAGGTATCCCACAAGAAATATCAGATGAGGGAGACTGAGGAAAAGAGGCTCTGCAGAGTTAGAGGTGGTGACATGTTTACTCACAGATAGAACACATCAGGAAGTGGCCACGCAAGCCGACGAACAAACAGTCACGCAAACCATTGCTAAGTTGTAAGAATTTCGAAGGGGACCCTTCAAAAGGAAGGAGGGTCCACTCAAGGGATGCGCTATTCGAAAGGTGAAGTCTATTCGGGATGCCCCCAAGCTAGATGCAAAGATGTAAAGACGATCTAGTCGGGCTGCCTCCAAACTAGATGTGAATATGTGAAACCGGTCTAGTCGGGATGCCCCCAGACTAGACGTCAAGAAATCATTCAAAAATTTGCGAAGGGGTCCCTTGGGAACCCAACATGAAGAGGAGGGGTCCACTCAAGGGACACACTATTCCAAAGTTAACGTCTTCCTTCTCAAATTGATTCATCACCAATGATTCATTTTGAAAGATGTTCACTTCATCAACAAATTCGAAAGGAAGGAGATGTGCTCATGTGAGGGGAAGACTAAGTCTGTTCCTGCTTCAGAGGAGGATTTCCAAGTCCTTTCTTTATGAATCCATGATGAAGGAAACACGTTCCGTTAGGGTTCTAAGTTGAGAAAACAATTCTAAGAAGGAAGTGTGCGAAGGGTCTTTGACGAAAGATTCATTTGCCGCGAATACATTTTCTAAAGACTGAGTAACATAGAAGAGGCATTGTCACACATGAAAGGGACAACTCAAGCAAAGATGAGAGAAAAATGAAGTGAAAAGTAAAGAGAACAAATCACGCACATAGGGCATAGGGGGATCTGGTTTCACGGGGTTAGATCTTCCTTTATTTATATATGTGTAGGTAACTGTGGTAAGAGGCGAAAGATCATCAATCCCCAACTAGATTAGGAAGAATGTACAAAAGATAAAGTAAAATAAAAAATTGGGTCAACATGGAAGGAGGCCTAAATGCTCCCGATGCTTTGCATCGTCCCTAATTCATTGCAAGTCAATCAAAAACATGGAAGAATGATGACACATATAGAGGAAGTATCACAAAATATACACCACGCCTGTATCTAAGAACCAATAGGGGTGACGTGGGTCATCCAGGCACATAGAGCACGATCACGGGGAACACATGTCACGACACACACACAATTCTAATCTAAAGATTAAGAAGAGGGTCTCCCCCTAATATTAGTCAACCAAGAGGTTGTTAGCCTCCCACTCTAGATCATCATAGGAAGAAAGATGAGCCTGCAACGCTATAATGTTAAGGGGAGGAGCTTCTGATCCTCCCACAACAAGGGCTAAGGCAGAGGGACCTGTAAGGTCTCCATCGCTCGGATCTTGTGGGTCTAGGGTCAATGACCTTGCAAAGATTACTGAAGGGATGAAACTTCATTCAATGAGTTAAACATGCACTTGATAGGAGTGCCATGTTTTTCCTTGGTAGACATAGGAGTTTACACTTGAGGTTTACTGCTAGGCTCACCAAGGAACTCGTGAGAAGTTACAAACTTGGGGGAGGCTGGAGCTGATTCTGTCACTAGGACAAAACAAGTCAGTGTGGGGCCACCTTTCGAGGAAGGTGAGCTCTTCTTTCATCCTCCATCAATGGAGGGACCACGGTCTACCTTCTTCTTCGTTGGAGGAGGTGAAATCCCCATAGATGAAGCAAGGATCGAGGGAGAAGATGAAAGAATAGCAGTGGATATGATTGAAGTGTTCACCATATCCACGAGCTCTGGGAAAGGCAAGACATCCAGAATGAAAGTCAATAAGGGCAGCTCCGCAAAAGGATTAATGAACACTTGCACCTTTCCAAGGGCACGTGCGCTCATAGCGGGAGCCAAAAGAAATTCAGAACGAGGTCAAACAAAGATGGAAGGGGGGAGAGAGGAAGACACAACAAGAGATGAAGTTTTCTCTTGCTCCTTTTGTAAGGAGGCTTGCTCGTCTAGGAGAGCCTTTCGTCGGCGCTTACGCTCATGCGCAAGGCAGTTTCTATGACTCTTCAAACTAGAAGCTAAGATCTGTGAAGGGATGAAAGGATTTTGTTTAGCCATGGGAGTGTCTTCAACAACTATCTCGAGTGGAAGGGAAGTCTCTTGAATGAGAGCAAGACGAATGGGTTCAGAAATGACGAGAGGAGTTACCTTAAACACCTCTACGATGGGCCTCTTCCCGTTCACAATTTTAACAATAGGAATAGTAGGAGGCCGTGAAGGTCGAGACAAGGAGGACTCTCCATGGGATACTCTCTATCTTCCATACCGAACGGGCCTATGATCCGTGGGTAAGACATGAAGCTCAAATGAAGGACGCTTGCCCTTTCACCAAGCGCGCACCATGGGATTCACTCACAAATGTGAGACAACAATAGAGGATACCACGACAGGGCGATCTGAAGCATCAAGATGAATTGAGGAAGAGGAAGGAGGAACTCGTGACCGCTTCTCTTCTTCTCTTCTACATGCCTTGGCGAAATCACTATTAGCCTTTAAGCAAGCTCTATGCAAGATAGCATAAGGCGAAGGAGGGTACCTCTCTTTTGGCCTAGAGCACCCCTTCTTATAGTTCTGATAAGTGTGGTGTAAGAGATCCTTCCTAGGTGGGAGAGGACCAAGGGAGGCATACCAAAAGTAATCCAAGGTATAGCTGCCATGTGAAACTAACGGTCTATAACCAGTGTTATGGACAACATGTACCAAACCTCCATGAATGAAGTTCAGACATTTGTGTATGACCAAGGGAGCCACATTCATAGCTACCAACCAGGCAATACCTAGCTTCATTCTAAAGAGCTCAAACCTTAGGATAATGTCAAACTTAAAGCTTATAGACTTAGGTCCAACAAGGACCGATAGGACAATAATCCCTCTAGGAGGCACAAAAAGCCCGTCGTGGGTGCGGATGGTACTTTCAGGTGCATCATATCCATCCTTGTGCAGGAAGTTAATCAACATAATATCATCAATTATGATATTCACTTGTGATGTCGGATCAATGAGAACGCCTGCTACAATGTTCCCATTTATCCTCGCATGAATGTAAAGAGGAGATGGATCTCTATTGAAGCCCATTGACAAGTCCTGTGAAGTTAAGGTTATGCTAGTACCACTACTCACATTCTACATAGAGGGAATAGGTTGATTAAGGAAATAGGTCATTGCGCACACCAGATGACACTTCTACGAAACCTCCTAGGGTTTATGGGATAAGGTAGTGACCTAGTTAAGGTTTCGTTACACAATACTTTGGAACCTTCCAACTACGCCTACTAGGGGTCTCAGGTTGGGTTGTGAGGTGAGAGCCTCACAACACTCACACCTACAACACTCCTAGGATATGAGGAAAGGAACTTTCAGTATCGCAGAATGGAACCAAAATGGTTCACGTCGGGTTCAGAAAAAATATGAGAGATGGGGACAACCCACTACAAGGCCCCAGGTCACAAAAGGCCAAGAGCGGAAAGACTTCCCTAACCCACCTCAGTTTAAAGGGAAGTTAGGATGATGAGGACGAGAATGATGAGGATTATGAACCCTTCAATCACTCTGCAATCTGAACGTAGGAAGGGGACTAGAGGGGTTGGACTTTAGAGTCAGATTCATGTCTTAGACAACTCTTTGTCTAAGGATGGAAGCACAGTTCTAGGATGACAGTGTGATGCACTGGCATTTCACAGGCGTGTTGGCGTTTGTACAACTAGAGAACCAAGGAGACAAGGTTCTTACTCAAAAAGGAAGACCACTAGCTTAGTCTAGGAATGCTTAGAGTGGTAGAACAAGATTAAGAGAAAATAAAAGAAAATGTGAATATGATAAAGGAAATTTATTACCACCAAGGTGGCGAAGATGATCTCATAGAATGCTCTCCTTGCTAGCTTGCTCCACACACTCTCCACCTACACACAACGAAGGGGGAAATGGTTGGGGCTGTATAGAGGCCCACCTCAGTTAGACCCCTATCTTGGTGTTTCCACCTCCATGGATAGCCAAGTTTGGAATATCATAGAGAAATGATAAAGGAAAGAACTACAAGCTACGTATGCAAGAAACATTACAAAATAGTAAATTATTACTCGATCAAAAGAAAAAGAAGAGAGGGGAGGAGATTTACCGCCTCCATCCAAAGCGCTCAAGGCTTGTCGAGGGGCAAACAAGAGGGACTCAAGCCTTTGTTTCCATGGTGTATGTCTTGTACTCACCTTGTTGGAGTGATGGAGTATTGAGTTGTTGCAATGGAGTGAAGAATGTTGCTACAAAGCTTTGGAAATGCTTGAAAATGGTGAAGCTATGGGTTCAATATATTGCCAAACTCTATCCAAACTTTTGCTAAAGAGAGCTATGGATCAGAGAGGAAGATTATGAAGAGATGGAAAAAACAGCCATATTCAGGTCAGCCAACTGAAGAGGAGTTTTACTTTTGACTTCCAATCAAAAGCGTAATGCCTCTGCAGTCCCAACCGAAGGAATCTGCCAAGGATGTAAGTGCGCCTTGCAGACGTCTATGCACCATACGGGCTTCCCTGACAGAAATGTCCCCACCGACACACAAACTAGGCACCAAGTGGAATACAAGCAGCGGGCTTAAGTGGACTTCCTTCGCTTTTGATTCTCTAAGGTGTTAAAGGGGAAAAGAGGGTATTTGCACTAGGGGGGAAAATTCATGTTAATACATCCCCTTCCTCTTCCTCTTCCTCTTCCTCCTCCTCATCTCCTCCATCTCTCCTCCTCCATACTGCCTGCCTTACCCTCCTACCAACCTCCAAAATAGGTGTTGGCTCATCCAGACTTGAGATCCATGGGATGAGATGCGTATGAAAGTACTCTACATAATCAGCCGTCACCAAGGCATCTGCAATTTCAGGATGATAAGCCCATGCAATGGGCTATAAACCGTAATAATCAACACACACAACATCATAATCCAACACAAGCCCCCACTCCATAATATCCACTCTTTGTCGAGCATAGTGGGCTACTCCCTATGGCATACCTTGCACCTTGCCAAATTGTTGGAGCACCCTAGAGGCTAAGAATATCTCAATATAATATAGGGAGTCCTACCAATAAAATATCTCGTATTGCATACATACGACATCTTGATCTAATCCTCCTGCCAGGCCTCATAGTCTACATAGGGCCGCCATTTAACTGAGTCCTGATCATTCATAACTCTCCACCAATACTCTAAATTTCCTAGTTTATGCTAGAAAAGTGGCCTTGTATATCCAAAAATATATGGTCTCCCTACTAGTCTCCCTGTTGGTCAAGCCCTCCTTGCCATTGGTCATGTCACTGCAATGTGCTCCTAGGCCTAGAGTTGTGACAAAGTGCACCCTGCTGTGAGATTGATAGCACCCAGATACACAACTTGATGTAGATCATGATATAAATTTGCGAGCATACACAAGACCCATGCATATCTAGTCCCGTGTGCAATCATTCCCTCCAACACCTAACCCAAGCCAGTTGAAAATCCCTTCGACCTATAGTCAAGGCAGAGAAAACCACCAATGAACCTTGCTAAGACACATGACAATGATTGTCGTGTAGCAATCAACTCCCACCAGGAAATGTCATACCCACTGAGCCAATCATCTTGAAAGATTTTCCGAATAGAATAAGTCCCGCCCTACTCCTCATGGTCATAGATCACCAGATCACCCATGAGTGGTATCCACAAAATCCGATAAACATCCTCTGGGGTCACTGTGATCTCACCAGTCACCAAGTGGAAGGTGTTGTGGTTGCTATGCCACTGCTCTACAAGTGCCATCAAAAGCCCCTTGTTAATCTAGTACTGGGGCATCTCAATCAATGAAGTCAACCCACAATGGGCAATGATAGCTAGGTCATCTGGGTCAACTGTGGGATCATGTCCCATGTCCGTGGAAAGTGCTCTCGAACCTGTAGAACTCTTAATCCATCCTCCTATGATCATAACACATGAAAAGACAACAAATCAATCAATCAAATCAACTCACGTGAGATTTTGATCAAATCTTGAGGAGCACCTATCCTATCATTGAGTCTCATTTATCATGAGATCGATCATAATCAATCATCCTATCTTTGACTCTCATTTGTCATGAAGTCAATCAATCATCATTATCTATCCTATTATCAATCCTCACCTATCATGAACACGATCATCAACCTATCAATCAACATCATCATATCATCGATTGATGTGATCATCAACCATCGAAAACTAGAAGGAAACATTCAAAAACCATTATTTTTGCTCAATGCGCTAAAACAAAGTTTCTATGCGCTAATTTACCAGATGCGCTCAAAAATTTTCTATATGCGCTATAACAATCTTTCTATGCGCTAATTCACAAATGCTCTAGGAAAATAGCCTAATGCGCTAGAACAGAGCCTTAATGCGCTATTTCCCACACGCGCTAAAAGACTTATCCTATGCACTATCCTATCTTCTCTATGTGGTAGACCTCTTATGCGCTAAAATAGTTGTTTTATGCACTATATCATTTCTTGCAACCCTATGTGATAAATCCCCTATTCTATGCACTGTATCGGGTGTTGTATGCACTAAAACACTAATCCTATGTGCTAAAACGTGTGAAAACCCAGATTTTTTAAAATACAAACAAGCGGGAAAATTACGTGCGAAAATCAAAAAGTAGGGTTTCTCAGAGTACGTACCAAAGGTCCGTATGCGTTTGGCCGTTGGTGCCGTCAGACTCGCTCAAATCTGTCGGTGTGGCACAAAATTCTATCCATCTTGGCTCTCTTTAGTCTCTCAAATTTTCACAATGCAAGGTTACAAATGAACTTCTTTTTACCCATTTTAACCTTTTAAGGGGTAATTAAAGGGGTAATTTGGTGGCATTTATTTGAATTTTTTTAAGTGTCTTTTTAATCAATTAATTGACAATGTGGCAGGACTATTATCATTTTTCAGGAGATAAATCAGGTTACCATTATAATTTTTTTAGCTCATCAGATTATTATTAGAAAATCATAAACCATCAAATTTTAAAAAAAATCCAAAAGTCATCAAAAAAGAAATTCAAAAATCCTTGATTTATCTCCCGAGGGGGAATTCATTGATGATCGCGTGAAAAATCAGCGTCTAGGGTATGTCAAAAATCTTATCTTCATGATCTAGAAATTTTTTCTTTAAAACAATGCATCTCTGCACATCACTTCAAAGATGGGAAAAATGTGTACACATAAAAATGGTCTAGAGCACAATTAATTAATACTTGATATTTAATTAATAAAATCCTAATTATTCTACTAATATAAATAAATTGATAAATTTATTTATATAGTTCATCCCTTAATTCTTCTATTTCAAAAATAATTTTCCCTCTTAAATTAATTAAATGCACAAATTAAATAATTTTTCATTTAGTTAATTTCCTTCTTTCATTTAAATTTGAATTTTTAATTCAAATTTGTCACATTTCTCCATAATCTCCTAACTACCTCCAAATCATCCTCCACCTCATCACATGTCACACAATTTTATTTATTCCTAATTTTTAAATTTGGAATATTCATTCCAACCTCTCAACCTCCTAACCTCTTCGGGAACACATGGCTCTCTCTTCTAATTGATACTCTTTGACACTTGGATGATTTTCCCTTGTAGGTGGAGCAACCTTCATGAATTCCTCTAACTTCTTTGTGCTCTACCGTTGATCCCCCAAGATCACGATCCAAACCGTCCATCCTTGCCACCTCATCCTAGGCTTGAAAAAATCTATAAAAAGGAGCTCATCCTACAACTTTTCAAGAGACAATTGAGATAAAATTATGCTAGAGAAATTGAGAGCAATTGAGAGCAATTGGGATTTTTCATTTTCATATAGCATAGTTATCATGGCATTTTTACTTTGGATCATTTTAGTATTGCATTAGATTGCATTGTTTTTCATAGTATTACATCAGAATTGTATCATTAATCCCAGTATCATTAGACATAGCAACACTTTTCTCTTTCATTCAACATTTAAACTTCAAAAAATACAAAAACATATAGTGATGTAGGCATGTAGTTTGCATTGCACAACATCTTTTCATTTCTTAGGTTGTCATATTTGTAGATTCATGTGCAACACTTAACTAAATTTGAGAGCATGAATTCAAAGTTCCTTGAGACTAGAGAACCATGGAATGATTTGGAAGGATAATAGTAGCAATTTGGTTTTGTTATTTCAATTCCTTTTATGTAAGACATTTCATGGATATATGTGTTGGGTTTTAAATTTTTATTCCCTTCTCCACTATTATTCACACACAATAATAAATTTGTTTGAAAATAAATCTATATAAAAAAAATAACATTAAATAAATCAATAAATAAAAATTTAAAAGAAAAAAATTATTGAGGGAGGGCAACAAGCTTTCCTTGCCGTCGTCTCCCTTGATGTAGGGAGACACAACTCCATAGTGGCCTCAGCCTCCTGTGAGATGAGGCCCACAGAGAGGTCTGCAAACCCTCTGTGGTGGCCATGGCTGCAAACGCCCTAGCCATCTCAATTTTTTTATATATATATTTATTTTAAATGCCAAAAGAAAAAAATCCTTCCAGAGGCTCTTTGTTGTTGGACACAACATTAATGAAAAAAGGAGTATGAAACCTCTATTGTGTAAACAACAACGAGATCTTAGAGATTAATAAAAAAATAAATAATAGATAAATTTTTTTACATGGCAGCGTATATCCACTGCTACATTGTGAGCAAAAATAATCCACGAGAATATACATGCTGCCTTGAAGAAAAGAGAGATTGAAAATTTGAAAACCTGCAAAACATATAGAAGGGAAAATAATCTCAAAATTTCTTGAGAGTATTTTCATTTCTTCCCTCAAGCCTGCAAAAACCAAATGAGGGGAAAAACAAAGAAAATAGATTAAAAAGGGCATCATTAGGTTTTAGGGTTGCAAGTGAAGCCCTAGAATCTAATGGTCAAGATTAAATCAATCTAATGATCCAGGTTGAATGCACAGTCTCTTAACTTAAAAAGTGTCATTACTACACTTAAAACAAGTTTAATTTTTAATCAAATCTATGGTGGGACCCATAATACTATACCCTTATAACTTAAGTTATTTAAAAAACTTTTAATTTAAACTCCTATTGCTCCATGTAAACTTAAAATTTGAAAGGAAAGAAATTATAATTTACAAATTGATCTTAATTTAATTTATTTAGAAGACTTAAGTTATTATGTTTCAATAGTATTAGATAAAAGTGTTGTTTTAAGATGAGGTATTTCAAATATTTCATAAATGGTCTATAAATAATAATATTATTTTAAATAAAGTTCGAATACTATTTGGAGTCAATAGTAGTAAAATATTACCCCCACAAATATTAAGTGATAATTAATATTATTAGATTGTGGTTATACAATAGTTTTGTTAGCACTATTTCTTTTATTTGTAAGTGAACGAGTGAGTAGATGATACATTCTTAACACTAATCTATGAATTGGAAAATAAGTAGTAATTGTATTAATTAAATATTAAGCACCAAAGATAGAACAATATCAATAATGTTAAATTGAGATCAAGAGTAATACCATTGTTTTAGTGTTTGTATGAGGGTAGCGCCATCACCAATGTACAATGCAAGTTTAAATAATAGTACCTTTACATTGTGATTTAAGGATGAATAACTAATAACATGTTACTTATAGTCGATTTTATTGGATAAATAATTTTATTATGCATAATATATAAATACCTCTTAGTGTTTAAAATTATTGGTCAACAACGTCAGTACAAATTTTGAGTATGTTTTCTGGATTTAATAAAAAACCATACAAAAAATTTCACGATACCTGTCAATGGTGCACAGGAAAATTGTTCATGAAAACCTTAATTTATAAGGTGGTTATGGCTATTAAAATAAATATATGCATGAGATTATGGAATATTTCATTTGTTGTCAAATATGTATATTTGAAAAAGAATAGAGAGTTGAGGCCTATTATCTCAATGGGCTTTTCCGTTGAGGGCCTAAAATGGAAACAAAGATTAATACGTAATCTAAACTTCAATTAAACTTCCTTCCTATCCAATTAGGTAGTTGAAAGAAAAGATAGAATACCTCCACCAATAGAATAATCTTAAAAACATGGTGATTAAGGATGCCAAGCTAAGTAATCGTGTATTAATAGTGACAACAATCTGGAATCCTAATTTTGGCGAGTCATAGTTGGTGTTGGTTGTAATATTAGATTTGAGAATGTACTACATTAAATTATCAAACAATGAAAAATCTTAGTGGTATGACTGTCACATGTATATCCAAACATTGTATGTGGATGATTATACTTATGAGATTTTCAATAAAAGTGTACAAGTTATCGTTACACTCTAAACTCTATGGGAAATAATTTACTTAATTATTGTATTTAAAAAAAGATGATGGTTGTGTTGCATGTTCACATGTAAATTTATGGGCATGAAAATAACCATATTCATACACTATATGCACCTCTCCTCTTTCTTAATACCCTTTTCCATCCTCATTTTCATTTGTCACACCTGTAAACACATACTCACAAGTATTGTTAGAAATAAAATTTTGAGCCTCAAGGGACCCATTTTCTTCACATTTTTCCTCTTCCTCAGGTGGATTAGGCTCTCCCATCCTAAAAAAAGACTCTCCAAGGTCTGGTTCTACTGTCCTCTCTTGCCTTCTTCTTTTTTGAATGATCTTCCTGATAGGCAACTTTATCCTCTTTCTCATTGGTAAATGTCAACCACTTTCTTGTGTTGCCTTCTCAAGGCACTGCTGCATTTCAAGATCCATTCTTTCTTGCATTTTTGCTTCAATTTATTTCATTTGTTCCAAGGTGTGCCTCAACTCTATTATCTCTTGCTAAATATTTAATTTTTTTTCCTTCTTATTTTTCTTCTTCATCTCGCTTTTCTCTCTTCTTTTCGTTTGTTGTTTCTTGCATAGTAACTCCTTATTCTACAAGTCTCCACGAACAAATATTCTCAACATTTACATTATTCTTTCTCAAACAAGTCTCTTTCACCTTTCTTCTTCTCAATGCTTCTTGTATTTGTAATACCTCACCTTAGGCTCCTTTCTTTTCCCTTGGCCTAGTCTTTTAGTATCTAGCCTCTTCCTTGAACTTGTAAAAAGACAATACACAACTCCCAAAACTTATTTTTCCCATATCTTCAGGCTCTGATATAAATTTGATGTAGATTAGGGGTAATCAAACTCAAACAACCTTAAACAAGTGTCTTTGTTCATCAAAAAGTGGGGTTTCCTTCACAAGCCCTCATTCTTGCTCGTAGCCTTTCAAAAAGACCTTTTGAACATATGTTTTGACCTAGACCTGATCTATAGAAAATGGGACCCATTTAGGAATACCCATTTGGCCATTCTTACACATATCCAAAAATAAGGTACGGTTGCTTTGTACAAAGGGCCTCAAAAATTGATTGTCCTACTTCTAAGAGGGTTTTTTTGGACTGTCTACACACAAATGCAAGCGAAATTTCATTAGTAACTCCATCAAAATGAAAAAAATATGAAATATCCTCTAAAGGGTTTTTATATACCCTCAAAATAGAACCTTTCACAAATTTTTATATATTTTTGATGGAGGGAAGAAAATATATAGAATTTTCTCGTTCGATGGAAACCCTAAGGTAGATTCAGACCCACTGTTACAAAAAATGCTATAAATTTCTCTAAACTTATTGAAATTTAACCAAAACAAAACAAAATGAAAGATAACTCAATTATCTTTCAAACCATACCACGTGCAGGTTGTACATAGTCCGTGTAGATTCTTACCACGTGAAAGAATATGACTATTATAGGAAAAATGCAAAGAAAACAAGGGTTTCATATATCAAAACTTTAAATACACAATGTTTCCTCATCCTAACATTTATGTCAACCATAAAAGGCCCTTTTAAACATTTAAAACCATTTTCCAATGGTTCTCAACCAAATTTTCAAATTACAATTGTTCATATTCCACCAATGTGCAATTTAATAACATTGTGCAACATTGACATTTTTTGCAACTAGACACTTCCATTCACCTAATGACCTAGCTTAGACTGCAACACACATGAAATAGTCTTAGAAGGCCTTATTACATTAAACAACTTAAACAAAAAAAAATATCACTTTTGACCCCTTGAAGGCATAAAATGATCTGTGGGTGCCCCTGCACTATACGCCCCAGAGGAAAAAGAACTCAAGTCCACTTGAGTGTAGGTCTTCCCTCTCTTCCAGCTAGCCTTCCAATTCTTTTGCAACTTGTCCTTTAATTTATGTCCTACAGTCTCGACTTTCCGTGGATCTTTCTTCTTCTTGTATCGTCCCTTACTAAGCATCTTCTCAATTTTGAAGTTCCAAAATTCTAATTCTCGTTCATATACCTCAGTACTACCGTCTATGTCTTCATATTCATCATTGGAATAAAATATGCCAACATATTCATCATCCACAAAATAAAACCATTACCTTGGTTGTTTTGGAAACATCTTCATCCTTATAGTGTGCTATATTTGTATAACCATCATACAATGTATGCACTTCTCCTCTTTCTTTATACCCTTTTCATCCTCATTTCATCTACTGCACCTATAAACACATACTCACAAGTATTGTTAGAAATAAAATTTTGAGCCTCAAGGGACCCATTTTCCATCTTCCTAAGATGGATTAGGCTCTCCCATCATCAACAAAGACCCTCCAAGGTCTAGTTATTTTGTCCTCTCTTGTCTTCTTCTTTTCTGAATGATCTTCCTGATAGGCCACTTTATCCTTTTTCTCATTGGTAAATGCCAACCACTTTCTTATGTTGCCTCCTCAAGACATGATACATCTCAAGATCCATTCTTTCTTTCATTTTTGTTTGAATTTATTTCATTTATTCCAAGGTGTGCCTCAACTCTATTATCTCTTGCTAAACATTTAATTGTTTTTCCTTCTCATTTTTCTTCTTCATCTCACTTTTCTCCCTTCTTTTATCTTGTTGCTTCTTGCGTGGTAGCTCCTTATTTTGCAAGTCTCCACAGATGAATCTTCTCAACATTTCCATTCTTCTTTCTCAATCAAGTCTCTTTCACATTTCTTCTTTTCAATTCTTCTTATCTTCGTGATACCTCATCTTAGGCCCCTTTCTTTTCCCTTTGCCTAGTATTTTGGTATCCAGGTTCTTCCTTCAACCTATAAAAAGATAATACACAACTCCCAAAACTTATCTTTCCAAGATATTTGGGCTCTAATATGAATTTGATGCAGAGCAGGGGTAATCAAACTCAAAACAACCTTAAACAAGTGCCCTTGTTCATCAAAAAGTGGGATTTCTTTCACAAGCCCCTATTCTTGCTTGTATCCTTTCAAAAAGGCCTTTTGGACATATATTTTGACCTTGACCCGATCTATATAAAAGGAGACCCATTTAGGATACCTATTTTAACATTCTTACACATCGAAAAATAAGGTAGGGTTGCTTTGTACAGAGGGTCTCAAAAATTGACTATCCTACTTCTAAGAGGGTTTTTTTGGACTGTCTACACACAAATGCAAGCACACTTTCATTAGTAACTCCATCAAAATTAAAAACTATGAAATATATTCTAACGTATCCTTTACAAGAAATCCATTCTTTGAAATCAATCCATGTCAAGCATGTGATCCAAAGCATATAAAAGATGATACCACACAAATTCAAGATCAATAATCCCTATCATCAAAATACTATAATGACTTGATGGATATCTTCCAAGACATCCCATGTTTTCCAAAAAAAGAACAAATCCAAATACCAAGCATACATACATCTAACCATGAGATGCTTACTCCTAATGGATGCGTAGATGATATTCATCCAGGATAAGAGTCTCATACTCTTGATATCATTACCAAGGAACAAGAGCCTCCTACTCTTAACATTTGTAATCAAAGATCAAGACATATCAGAATTCTGAGACATATCAAAAAGAGATCAGGAAGAGGACTTATACATAAGTTGTGAATCAGAAACATCCAATATAGATATATCGGAAATGGATCATAAAGAGAACTTATACATAAGTTGTGAATCAGAAACATCCTATGAAGGCACATAAAAAATGAATCATGAGGAATACTTTTACATGGATAAAAAATCACCAACACCTCTTGAAGAAGCATCAAAACCTAATATTTCACAAGATTAGGCCAAAGATATCAATCATGAAGTTATCCCACATATGAAGGATCCTACCAATGAAGAATTTATCACATTTGAAGATCCACAATAGAGAAAAGAAGGACTAGCACCTTGTTTCCAAGGTAAGATATTTCCTATTGCAAATAATTTTTTCAATGGATTCATTATCAGGATAGAGGATTAGGCCTACATGAACATGGTATTCTAGAACCGGTGCAAATTATTGACAATCCTAAGCATCAAGGTCATATTTATTCAAAAATTAAGGGATCTAAAAATATTAGGTATACCTCTATAATATTAGGGATAACTTTATCTAATCCAAGCATCAACATAGAGACCACAAAGAGTCCTTATGATGATACAACTACCAATGCTACAACTAGCCATATCATGAATCGTTATCCACATATTTTTCCACCCTCTAATTGGGACCAACAACAAAAGAAAAAGCTATATCAAAGAAAGGTACAAGTCATTGAAGAAAAATAATCAATAAAATAAAATGGACAAAAAAAATTCAAATGGATACAAAAGAAAAAGAAATAAAATCATCCCTATCAAACTCCATTAGTCAAAGAAACTATGGGGAAAAATAAAAAAGGGAAGTTCATCCATAAAAAAAAATTCAATGCAAAATAAAGCTTCAAGAGCATTATAAAAGGTATATCAAGATGTTGGTCCCAATCGAATTTCCATATCCATCCATCATTTCTCATAATCCAAAGTTTGGAAAATAAAAGGTTCTAAACTATCAATCAATCCATCTA
Source organism: Sequoiadendron giganteum (assembly GCA_007115665.2). Lineage (NCBI taxonomy): Eukaryota > Viridiplantae > Streptophyta > Pinopsida > Cupressales > Cupressaceae > Sequoiadendron > Sequoiadendron giganteum. Next base: position 190,259,056 of record CM021110.1, on the reverse strand, counting down.
AATATCATATCCCTCAACGCATTTTTCCATCCATAATATCCAAATATCACATTAACTATGTGCTGGAAAAAACTCTTTATCATAAGGATTCTAAGGGCACTCTATCACGATGTGTGCATCAGGATAAGGTTAACTCCGATATCAACAAGGAAGATAAGAATTATCAGGGATTACATTCAAGCGCTCATATCTTAGCAAAACAACTCCTCCAAGTAGGATATCGTTGGCACACCATGATAGCAACAACAACCATATCAACACCACTAGGTGGTTCAAACATGAGCAAAAAAAATGTCACCATGATGAAAACCTAGTAAACATGCATCTTGTGTGAGATCAAAAATCAATATAAAATCAATAAAATAGTCAAGAAAAAAATTATCCTCTAGTGAAAACCACTATGGTGGCACTTTGGACAAGTACGATGATGAAAACCTGGTAAATAGGCATCATGTGTAAGAATTGAGCATCTGCGTGCACCATTTCAGGGGGAAGCATCTTAGCTGATCCATAATAAATCTAATCCACTTTTATCCCAATCCAACATATCTTGATCTTGAGAAATGTTTATTGAACACTTTACACTTGCTTATGGAAAACATCTTGACATAGGTCACTATCATTGATCCCATCTTACCCAAAATTATCTGAGCCATGAGGCATTATCCAAAAGGGAAATACTCCATCCAAACATATTATCTTATCACAAGATAATCCATCACCTACATTACTAGACACTAGGGGAAAGTACTTACATCTTGCTTTAGAATAAATACTGATCTATGTCTTCTAGCTCACATTGTGATCTAAGCATTTGTCCAAATAAGGTGTACCACATGGTACCTTTCCCAATTCATAAAAAAAAAAAGGTGCACACTATCAGGGTAACCTTTGAAAAAATTCATCCCGACAACAAGGTGTACCACCAATACACTACCAAGGTAACCTTCAAAGATACAAAAAAAGTGGATTTTTTCTTTCACTCAAAAATTCTAAGATATCAACAATTGCTTGAACCCCACAACTAGTTCAAGTAATAATTTTCCCAATATATCCTCTAGAGAAACAAAGTGAAATATCAATCCAAGTTTTCAACATCTTATACCCCAAGAAAAAGGGTAAAAATCCAAAAAAAATGGAAAAAAGGATTAAAAAAAAACAAAAAAATCAAAAAGAAAGAAAAATAGTAAAGAGAAATAAAGCGTTCTTTGAGTGAAAACCACTTTGTGACACTTCTATAATAGGTACCATAGTGAAAACCTAGCAAATAGACGCTATGTTTGAATAAGACTCACATCATTATCTATCGATACTTTTCACAACATCCACCCATCCATTTTATAAAATATGTATCCAACCATGGCTTGTTACTGATTGAGAAAAGTCATCTTGTCTCCATCTAGTGGAAACTTCTTGAAGTTGGTCATGGATTATGACTTGCAACATCCTATCATGGTCATAAAACAACAAAAGTAAAAAACATTAGTGTTATCACTTGAATGTGCACCCTTTGTTGAACCTTGTTCAATCACTCAGTGAAACATTGGAAGACCTCTCAAAGTGTGAGCTTTGAAAAATAGAGGTCAACCTCTAGAGAAGGCCAACTTCCTTTTGACACTCACCTTAAACTTATAATCTATTGAACTTGTAGAGGAAAAGGGTAGAAGGAAATAACATAAACTGAAAAAACTACTCCTATGGTGATGCACCTAAACATTACTTGACCTATAAACAACCTACATACACAATCCAATCAAATGAAAAATCTCAAATCACACAACTCAATTTCATATGTTTCTTGCATAAGTGTTTTATATGAAGACTTTTAATGCCAAAAATCTTAGAGGGAAAGATAATTTTTACAACTAGAAGCATTTACATTTTTGATACAACTTATGATCTGTAATATACATATTTTTCTGCAAAAGGTGCTAACATTGAGACATAAACTACAAGTAATTATAAAAAATTCACAAATAATCTCATCAATCAAATACTTGCACACAGTAGAACAAAAAAACCGAGAATGAAAATTACTTTACTTCATTGATTTTCAAGGAATCCACTATCATACATGTCAAAAAGAGTTACAAAATACAGTCTTTCTCTGCAGAGGACTCCAAAATTCACAAGCAGACCAAAGAAAATAATCAAAACTTAGTGTAAATGAGTCAAAAAGTGACTATAAACATCAACTCCCAAACAGTTACACCAAAGAAGAAACTAGAAACTTCCTTGGGTTAGATGCCCCCCAAAAGCCTAAAATCTAGCAACTAGATTTCCTCCAAATGAGCTCCAAGAGGTTGAAAAAGTCAAATTTGACCAATTCTACCATAAAGGCATAAGAAACTAACTCCAAACTTGGTCAAAAAGGCCTAAATTCCCTCCAAAGTCTCTCAACCTCTCCAACCACTCCTATATACTTGAAAAAGCATAAAAGCAAAATTAAATCTCCTTTGACCCTATCTTTGAAGGTAAATGCTCATAAAAACAACAAGGCACAAATATTAAATTTGCATTTAAAATAGCAAATTGATTAAGTGATTTATATAACAATATCACTTAAATCAAATGCCTTACAATTGAAAGTTAATGCAAAAATTAAAAGGCTATAAATCAACCTATGACTCGGCATATAAGGGAGATCAAAATGCAAAAACTCCTTAAGTGATACGTCGACCAAGCTAGGGTTAAGAAAACCCTAAAAGAAAAAAACATGGCAAACTCCAAAGTCACATTTCATTTTGTTTTTGGAATTCCTTTTTTTCTTGAGCCGTGCCACCATGATTGGGGTTTTTGAAGCTTGAGGTTGAATCTGGGTAAGCATTATTGAAAGCATTTAAGTCCATTCTTTTCCTTTTTCTGTATTTTATGAAGAAAATCTTGACCTTTTTTGTTTGTGACCATGATTTTATTGTTCTTTTATTTCACGTTCTTCATAGTTTTAGCTATAAGTATTTTGGAGGATTTTTCAAATAAACTAGGGATACTCTATGATTGTATGGCCGCTTCTAGGTTTTTCCATTGTAGGTGATAAAAACCTTGACCCCATTACACATATTTAAAGTATACCATGGCTCAACCTTGTCCATTTTTTTGTGGCTGTATTTGCTCCCTGTGATACCAAGTAGTTGCGACCAATATTTTCATAATTATCCTTGCTATGATAAGATCGTGCAAGATCATAATATGAATGGGATTTTATGGGAGAGTAGACAACTGAAACAAGTTATCTCAATTGACTATTCCACAAGAAAAAAGGTTTTTGTGTGAAGAAAAAATGGTTTGCAAAATGATTCAATGCCATTACATAGTATGACATAACTCGAAGACTCCACATATTCTCATTTATCAAATCATGCTATCATCTAATGATTACTGCCCTACATGGGTTGGTTCTTGTTTGATTGTACTTTATGCCTGTGACTGAGATAGAGATTTTACCCATGATGACCCTCTTTCCTCTACAAATTCACTGTCATGACCTTTAAAAACTTGTGATTGAAGTTGGTCATGTTTTACTTTCATGATGTTCCTGGATGTTCTTTCTTTGCAATCATTATTGCCTTGAATGCATCTTCTGCTACTTGTATTCGTCAAGATCTTTAATACTATGATGGTGTTATTTAAGCTTCATGAAACCATTTTTTCACTCACCTATCTCTGAGACTGCATAAAGAATATCATGGTCATACAATTGTTGCACCTCTTTACCGTGTTGTGGTATGGCTATTGTCTATTGTACCATATCTGAAACTATTATATGATCTTTTTCCATAAAACTTCTCTTTTGAGTACTCTTTGTACTGGTAGCACGACTATCCTTTGAATATTCATATACTTCCATGACTTTCATCATGATAATCAAACTACATATTACTATTCATAGCAATAGTGTTGTCATGGTTGGATTTTCTAAGACTATCATAGAAGGATTTGACCTTAACCATGACTATTGTTGTCTCATATCACTGATTGGTGACTTTATTGACTATAGATTGCAACATTGATGAAAGATGCTCAAATATTTAGTGAATACTGCCATATTAATGTGACTGCAAGATTCATGGAAACATCTTTGTTTTTTCTTGACCTTCATAAATATAAAGCTTGATGATTGTGCTATGTCTATCATGAGGTCTTGTAATTCTTGATTAGAGTGCAATAGACACTCAACCCACAAAGAAAATTCTTTGCATTCTTGTGAATAGTATTGTCATAGGTACTAATTTTGGACTGTCTTGGCTCATAAGTACTCATTGAACATGACTATACCTTGAATGTTAGGCCTCTTATTGATGCAACCATGACTACATTATGAATTCTCTTATATTGAATGTGACCATCATCCCAAAAGACCTTTATTATACCAAATTTGAGAACCACTATCTTTTGTGATTTTCATTCTATCCCTAAGCACAAAAGATTATACTTTGGGATACAATGCAATATGCTACTCTTTAGTGCATATATGAGTACTGCTTTGTGTGTGAATATAAAGTGGAGTAGAAATTACCAAAGTAAAAACAAACACACACCAATGAAACGTATTACATACTATCCTTTCAAATCATCTCATTGCTCTCTAATCTTAAGGATCCTCAAATTCATACTCTCAGATCTGTATGTTGCACATGAATTTATAAGATGACAACCTAAGAAATGAGAAGATTTATGAAATGCAAAGCTACATGCCTACATTAATATATTTTTTATTTTTGATATGAAGGCTAAATGAAATATGAGATTGCCGCTATGTAAATAATGCTAAGATTATTGCTATTGATGTAATGCAAATCTAAATGCAATTATATGATAAACACATGAAAAAATAATGCAACACTAAAATTCTATAAAGTAAAATTGCCATGATAACAATGCTAAATGCTATGCAACTCTAAAATGCTCTCAATTTCTAAGATAATTTCTGCAGCATTAGTTTATGATCAAATCCTTGTTGAAAAGTTGTAGAATGATCTCCTATTTATATGTTTTTCCAAGCCTTGGATGAGGTGGCAAAGATGGATGGTCGAGATCATGATCCTGAGAGATAAACGATGGAACACAAAGAGGTTGGAGGAAATCATGGAGGCTACTCCATTTGGAAGGGAAAATTATCCAAGTGTCAAAGAGCATCGATTGGAAGGAAGAGCCATGTGTCTCCAAGGAGGTTAGGAGGTTGGATGAATATTTCTGATTTGAAAATTAGAAATAAATGAAATCTTGTGACATGTGATGATGTGGAGGTGATTTGGAGGAAGTTAGGAAAATATGGAGAATGTGACAAATTTGAATTAAAAATTCAAATTTAACTAAGGGAGAGAAATAATCAAATAAAAAATTATTTAAATTTGTGTATTTAATTAATTCGAGAGGAAAGATGATTTTTGAATAGAAGAATTAAAGGTGTGAACTATACAAATAAATTTATCAATTTATTTATACTAGTAGAATAATTAAGATTAATTAATTAAATAATTGATATTTAATTAATTGTGCTCTAGACCATTTTTATGTGTATACACTTTTCCCCTCTTTGAAGTGATGTGTGCAGTCGCATTGCTTCAAAGAATTTTTTTGATATGTCCCAGACATTAGATTTTTAGGTGATGACAAATTTTCAGGTGATGACGCTAAAATACTCCATGTATGTGCCTATATATGGTATGTATGCGCTGAAAGGTTTCTTAGATGCACCATAACATGAACAAGATGTGCTAAAAGGTATTTTGGATGTGCTAAAATAACTCACGATTGAGCTAAAACTTTTTACATCTGAACCTATAAAACACACTTTCCAGAAAAAATCGTTAAAAACAAGGGCTTGGGCCACACAATGGGCGCCAAATCTATGTGTGAATATAAAGTGGAGTATAAATTACCAAATTAAAAACAAAAACACACCAATGAAACATATTACATAAAAGAAATTGAAATAACAAACTAAACTGCTATGGTTATCCTTTCAAACCATACACTAAAGAATACACTAAGCTTTTAATTGTGCTCCAAACCATTTTTATGTGTATACACTTTGTATCATTGAAAATAATACACTAAAGCATCATATTTCTCCTTATTCTTCATGGAATTTTGGTCTTAATGTCTGATTATTACTTTGAAGCACTAGAATGCCTTGACTATCATACTATATCATTGTCTATGTCACTATACTTTATGAGAATCATTGTTTTGTCTTTCATGACATTGTAGTTCCATTGAGCATCGATTTATTATTTATACCAGTGAATTCATCAATCTCAATGATATGAATGACAAATTCATCCTTGATTGCATCATAATTTCATGGAAGACATAACAACCTTATCTCTGTCAAAACACAATATGATAACATGATGGGTGTTGGGTCTCAAAAATGCAAGTTTGAACCATGAGAGGTTGCCAAACTCTCACAACGCTTTTGGCTAACGTACAAGGCCAATTGATGCAATTGTACCTTATGCTCTTTAGGTTCTGCTAGACCTAGGCGAGTGAACCTATGTGAATGATGCAAATTGAAATGTATTCTCTGGTTGAACAATCTATCCACAATGGCAAAGGGTAGTGGACATATGAAATTAGTTCACCTACTCCTACTCCTACTGCACAAATGAAAGGTATTTGAATAAATTGTTTATAATGAATTCTATCCTCTGGGACATGACATATCAATGCCTTCTATCTATTGAGCAACAAAGTCACTAATAGAAAATGATATGTGTTTTCCTTCTTTGGTTTAATTTCAAGTTGTTAGGCACTTTATAAAATAAAATCTTATGACTGACATATAATTTCATTTATTTATGGCTTGCATAAATTATGCTGGGATGTTTTTCTATCCTGGTTCTTCTTAAATTATCCAAAAGAAAACTCTCAAACACTGTGACTTACTTGAAGGGTTTTAATTTTGACTTGAGACAGCAGCAAATAAAAATCACACGAAGTGAAAATATGCACCTTGATGAATCCAAATTTATGCTTGATACATTAACTCAAATGATCAAAAGTCTTCGAATTGGAGAGAACCAAAATAAAAAATAATATAAATTATAACATCTCAACAACTGAACCAAAAAGTCTTCACCAATTAAAAACATTAGTTTCCATTGCTTTGTTTCAAGAAAGATTTGTCATTGTTTACATTCCCAGTTTCATAAATCTCCTTCCTACTCTCACCCCCTTGCTCTCTCTGATTTTTGAAATATTTATACAGTAAAAACCAAGGGTCATGACCCTTCACTTTGCAGTTACAACCGTTTTACATTCCATGACTGAAACAAAATATTTAATTAGTTGCGTATCGACAAATTAATATTTTTAACTTATGGTTCTGCGCTTAATTTTTCTTTTTATATTTTCTTGCCTTCTTTTCGCTTTCCCATAGCCTTTAATATCTTTATCACTCTATCGTGGGCTTGGATTTTTCCACCCGCGGTATCGTGGTACCTAACCTTGGTGGTTAACTTTGCTGTTTACCACGTTATCGCGGTCTGTGAGATGACCCCTTGCGGTACCACGGTGGGCCTCCTTAGTCGTAACTGGCTCTTCTAACCGCTTCCTCCTATTTGACTCTATTCATCGCGATGGCTATCCCCACGTTTACCATGCTACCGTGGCCACTCGCCTGACTGCCAGTGGTACTACGGGAGCTGCCAACTGTTATCTCTGCCGCTTCACCACCTTCTGCTAACTGTTACCCTGGTCACCGCGGTCTGTGGTTTAACCGAGCGCGGTACTGTGGTATTTGCTTTGACTGCCACTGCTAACGGTTTTCTCACTGCCACCGCAATACCGCAGTCAATGAATTGACCACGCGTGGTGTGGCGGTAAACACTTCATGCACACTCCTTCAGCCGCTATCGCCATACTGCGAGCCCATTGTGGGAGGCCGCGGTAAAGTGGTATGATATAAAAAGATAAATATTAAGGCAACGGTATAAGGTTTAGATGGGGAATATGATTTTTTTATAAAAATATAGGGAAATAATGGGATTAAAATGGGAAAACCTTAGGGTTTTTGATGGAAATTTTCAGTTCTAACAGTGGCTCCTGTTGGGGATGAGTGATTTTTCAATTGCTACAAGAATCCAGAGTATCTTTGGTAGAGTAGACCGAGTAAATGAAAAATGAAGGAAATGGACAATGGAAGGAATGAATAGAGTAGAGATGGAAAAAGGAGAAAAATGGAGAAATGGAAAATCCTAAACTACTGTGCATGGAAGATAATATTTTAAAGAGGCAATGCTAAGAATTGTCCATGCACTGGCAATCCTTAATCCTCTATACCTACTCTGGTTCAAAAAATCAAACCACAAGGAATGGCCCCAGGCCACCCCAAAAAGAAAAACCTGCACTTTTCTCTGTCATAGAGTTTGTTTTGATTAGAGCTCATCAGGTTTCTTTTGAAACTATCCATTCCACCTACCCTGCAACATGCACTGTTATTGAAAACCTTCAGGAAATCATTGTATTCAATCTAATTCATATTCATCTCATCAGTCTGTATTTCATTATTCTTACTATCATATGAAAAATCTTTGTCATCTTCAACATACAAAGTGTTAACAACATATTCATAAGCATGCTCACTGTCACATGTTGCTGAATGATCAAGCAGCTGTACTGGGACCTAAAAATCTGAATACTCCTTATGGCAATCTACAAATTCAATCTCATCAATATCTTCTGAAATAATAAAATCAAAATTACTTCCCATTTCCTCTTTATCACCAATTGGCATTAACACACACCTCTGATCCATACAATCATCCTCATACATACTTGAATCAACAAATGCTAGACATTCATCATCAATAACATGCAAACCAATATCTCTATATTGTAGGAAAAAATCATTCAAGTCACTTACCTCTTCTTGGACACAAATAGATCTTTGATCAGCCTCAAAGAACTCCTCATCACTGTGAGAGATGCACATGGGGTCATATGAATTTTTACACATAATATCTTCACTGTCAACGTAGATATAAGTTGGAGCCAAAACCCTGGAATCATCTTTATGTGCATACTTTTGGTATTCAAGAGTCAATAGATCTGAAACTTGCTCACTGCTGAGTGAACATGTTTTTGCTTCCATATCTTCTACCATGTTTCCAACTTCTTGATCTTCATAAGGACTGCAACAATCACCCTGTGGAAGATCAACATCCACATTTTCATCTTCATAATTTGAAACACAATATGTTATTCCAGAGATACTCTCTACATCTTCATTGTTGGACAACATGATATGTTCTTCCGTTTCAGCCTCTGAAGCACTGTTGGTAGTATCCATATACTTTGTCCCAAGTATAGAATCAATAAGTTTATTCATTGCATCCAAGGCACACTGTTTTGATGATTCTGGACAATAAACTGATTCAGGCTCTGATGCTCTTAGAAGTTGTGCAACAAATGTGGGTCTTGTTGGCCTAAAATGAGGAGGTAATTGCATACAAATTTCTACCATCCTTTTATACAGAGAGTTTACATCTTCTCCTTTTTATCTCCTTATATCAAAAAGGGCATCCACAAGATTTTTGCCTCTCTCTTCAATTTGAATATACTCATCAAAAATATTTTGCTGTGAATAGAGTATATTACCTTTATTATCAAAATTCTCAGTTGCATCATGGGGCACTTGTGTTGTCCAAGATCTCTTGGCACTTGTGTCTTCATTCTCACTATATGATGGCCTGTTTGGTGATGTATTTTGAGCATCTTTGATTCCTAATTGCAACAATTGTTGGTTCACTTGTAGCATCTGTTGGTCCAATTGCAGCCTTTGTTGCATCAATTCCTTCAACTTTCTTATTGACTACTGTCTTCTTTCTGCTTCTGCCATCTTGATAAAATGTTACTACTTCACAACACCCATGCATTATTTATCAGATAAAATAGAGTCGCCACCTACTTTTCCAAAAGTAGGAAAATGAAAAATATTGTTTTGGTTTGCCCCAACAGAATCTCCAAAAATGTAAAACTTTGCTGACTCTATAAATGGAAAGGCTGAAAATTTTTTGGAATGTGTCCCCAACAGAGTTGCCAAACTGTTGGGTCTCAAAAATGCAGGTTTGAACCACGAGAGGTTGCCAAGCTCTCACAACACTTTTGGCCAACGTACAAGGCCAATTGATGCAATTGTACCTTCTGCTCTTTAGGTTCTGCTAGACCTAGGCGGGTGAACCTATGTGAATGATGTAGATTGAAATGTATTCTCTGGTTGAACAATCTATCCACAATGGAAAATGGTAGTGGATAGATAAAATTACTACACCTACTCCTACTCCTACTACAAAAATGAAAGGTATTTGAATAAATTGTTTATAATGAATTCTATCCTCTAGGACATGACAAATCAGTGCCTTCTATCTATTAGGCAACATAGTCACTAATAGAAAATGATGTGTTTTCCTTCTCTGGTTTAATTTCAAGTTGTTAGGAACTTTATAAAATAAAATCTTATGACTGACATATAATTTCATTTATTTATGGCTTGCATAAATTATGCTGGGATGTTTTTTCTATCCTGGTTCTTCCTAAATTATCCAAAAGAAAACTCTCAAACACTGTGACTTACTTGAAGGGTTTTAATTCTGACTTGAGACACCAACAAATAAATATCACACAAAGTGAAAATATGCACCTTGATGAATCAAAATTTATGCTTGATACATTAACTCAAAAGATTAAAAGTCTTCGTATTGGAGAGAACCAATATAAAAATTAATATAAATTATAGCATCTCAACAATTGAACCAGAAAGTCTTCACCAATTAAAAACATTAGTTTCCATTGCTCTGTTTCAAGAAAGATATGTCATTGTTTACATTCCCAGTTTCAGAATTCTCCTTCCTTCTCTCACCCCCTTGCTCTCTCTGATTTTTGAAATATTTATACAGTAAAAACCAAGGGTCATGACCCTTCACTTTGCAGTTACAGCCATTTTACATTCCATGATTGAAACAAAATATTTAATTAGTTGCCTATCGGCAAATTAATATTTTCAACTTATGGTTCTGTGCTTAATTTTTCTTTTATATTTTCCCACCTTCTTTTCACTTTCCCATAGCCTTTAATATCTTTACCACTCTACCACGGGCTTGGACTTTTCCACTCGCGGTATCACAATACCTAACCTTGGCGGTTAACTTCGTTGTTTATGGCGTTACCGTGGTCTGTGAGATGACCCCCTGCGGAACCACGGTGGGCCTCCTTCACCATAACTGTCTCTGCTAACCACTTCCTCCTGTTTGACTCTATTCACCGCGACGGCTATCCCCATGTTTACTGCACTACCGTGGTCATTGGCCTGACTACCAACGGTACTGCCATCATCTGCTAACTATTACCGTGATCATTGTGGTCTGTGGTTTAACCGCGTGTGGTACTGCGGTATCTGCTTCGACTGCCACTGCTAACGGTTTTCTCACCGCCACCGCGCGCGGTGTGGCGGTAAACACTTCATGCCCGCTCCTTCAGCCACTACCACCATACCGCGAGCCCATTGTGGGAGGCCGCGGTAAAGCGGTATGATATAAAAAGATAAATATTCAGGCAACGGTATAAGGTTTAGACGGGGAATATGATTTTTTTATAAAAAGATAGGGAAATAATGGGATTAAAATGGGAAAACCTTAGGTTTTTTGATGGAAATTTTCAGTTCTAACAATGGGCTCAACCCTTTTGGGAGCCACATTTATCCTACATGTTGAAGTCAAATAAAACGAAACAATGATAAGGATTTCACCTATCCTACATAGGAAGAGAACATGTTAGATAAAAACAAGCATATGATAGATGTGTTTGATTATGCTCTCCTGTTTTCCTCGACATTTATGGTATGATTGGATATTTGAATGCACATGAGGATCAAATTATATGCTTAAAAATGTATGTACATATTTTGATTGGTGATCCTTCATTGCTCTAACAACACTTTCATTTCAGATGCAGGGAACCTAGGAGTAGTAAGGAGAGCAAGCATGACAAGAGAGAGGGAACAAATATGGTGCTAAACAAAACAATTGGGATTTGTCATTCAGGCAATGACGGGTCCCCATCACTTTATGTGCATTCTTTTCTTTTTGTATCTATAGATGTATAATGTTTTCCATTATATGTTGAAATACATAAGACAACTGAGAGGGGGGTGAATCAGTTGTATCAAATCACTTTACTTATAACCTTAATCAATTCCACTTTAACCTAGTCTTTTATTAAGTGTAAACATGAAATGAAAATAACAGAAAGCAAACACTAGAGACACCATATTTATGTGAAAAACCCAATGAGGGAAAACCACAGTGAGGATTATAAAACAATATAGTAATAATGCAATACCGGAAACAAAGACTCACTACCAACAAAGGACTTACTGTCTAGAAAGAGGCTCACTGCCTACATAAAATGAAAAAGATAAATAAAGATCCACCACCAAGGTTCCACACATTCACAGCTTGATCAAAAGATTGTAGACACCATTAACTCACTGCTTTTAGGAATGTAACACATTAAAGTACTTCTACCTCAATTCACTCTTGCACACTCTACTTTTCTCACTTGTTCACACACTTCACTTTCTTGCTTGATTCGTGGATGGATGAATGATAAATTTACAACTTGATTTGTTTTTATACCATTTTCAACCCTAGAAACATTCTCCAAGGTCAACTAAACATTCTTAAAAATACAAATTCAAATTAGGTCGGCTACTCAACATTCTCATGGTGGATAAGAATGAGAGAGGACCAATTACATATTTAATTAGAACCCAAACAACATCTTGGATCAATCACATGCTTCTTTAATTCGATGCAAAATCTTAATGTAACGTGTAGGCACCAGGTCGACCAAACCTAATGAAAACACCAATGATCTTTGAAGTACGTGCATGTCAAGCAAGATGATAAAACGTGAATCACTCAACATGCTTCACCAGATATTTTACCATCTCTGAGAATACTTTAGGTACATTCACAATAACTACAACAACCTTCATTCACATAAAATTCTTCAACGGTCCAACTAGACCAACCAACAACATATAGGAGCTCTGGGGAAGGTCTTTTAGAGTGACAAATCACAAGTACATTTGTCAGAACACAAAAACCATAAAAAAGAATCATCTCCCAGATCCGTAAGATTTGAAACCAAATACCAAAAGATTACAAAGCCGAAACATTTCTCCCAGTCCATAAACAAATATTTGTGCCAAACCGGTTCACATACCTTTCACTCTCCATCAAACCATAAGCTAAAAATCGAGATATATTATCCATTGAAGCTCATGAACATAACTACAAATGTGCACACGCATAGGATCAACACAGAAGAAATGCAAAGCACAATATTAGAGCACATCCATAAAACACACTTAACACTGCCTTCATTATTTCTTAAATTTTCTCAAAAGAACTTGGAAAAAACATAATTACAACTTCATAAATATAGCTCCATGTACTCTAAGAACTTCTACAATATCTCAATTATACAATTACTATATGCAATCAGCCCAAACTGTGTTGAAATCAATGACAATATTAATGACAACACCAAATACATCCATACTTGCAACATTATATGCATTCATATAGTTAGTCTCATGGCTTGTGTGGGACAATATTCATTTTTATTATCAATAAAGAGTACTTTTTTTGAAAAGATAGTTCAATCTCTCCTATGTCGTATGCATCTACATAATATAAAGTAGTAGCATAGTCTTATGATATTTTATTTTATGCACATGAATGTGACATAACAAAATTAAAATGTACCTTCTTTTCACTTGTAAAACATAAACAACACTACTTGTTTGGGAAAGTAGCAAAAATAGGTAACAATTAGAAAACAACAAAAGTTAAAAACATCTGAAAAATAAAAAAATCAAAAACATATCAAGACATCAAAAATAAACAACATTGTTGGGTTATTCCTTTAATCAAATAGTCTAAGATATCAACATTTTATTGAACCCTACGATTAGTTCAAGTGAATTTCCCATAAAATATCATCTAGACACAAAAGAGGAATATCAATCCAGATCATCATTGTTTTTTATCCCAAAAACAAGTTTACACTTTGAGTCAAACGGTCGAACTACACGGTCTTTGCATGTACAATGTAGGAAAGGCTTAACAATCCCCTTAGTTTTCCTTCATGCTTTATTTTAGCTGAGTAAAAAAATCAAAATAAAAAAAACATCTAAAAAATACAAAAATCCAAAAACATTCACAAAATAGAGAAGGTCAAAAAAATCCAAACCAAGCAAACTACGAGCCTCTATGTGTACAACGTAGGAACTAATTATCTTTGATAAGTCTTCGAGGCCCTAGGTTAGTCCCTTGAAAACAAAAAAAGCATCATAAAAATTAGAAAATAAAAAAATGACCCATTTCATCATCACAATCCCAAATAAATTTTCACCCATAATAAACAACTCATTGCACTCACCCTTTGAAAAAACAAACAAAGCAAACACCAAAAGATAGAAATTTCAAGCAAACAATCACAAAAAGCTCTAACTATAAATAGACGAAAACAATGCCAAATTATCAACTACCTATTGTTTGATAACATACCAAAAAAATGTTGAGATATACCTTAAAAAATCCATTCCTATGATAGACATGATCAATATCAGATAATAGCCCCACCCCAACTAGATATGGCAAGTGATACTACAAATTTGTTTTAATCTTTTTTATAGTCCCATTTTTGTGATTTATTTTATTGACTCATTCCCAAGATCTCTCGAGGATGTCCATAAGGATTTAGAGAAGAAGGAATGGGGGAAATTGAGTATCATTTCAGTTTGTTGTTTGTAGGATATTTTTGTTAAACTACCATGGCAAATACTTACTTTATTGAGTGTATGGAAGTTGTGTTGAAACAATTTGTGTAGTAGTTTTATGTTAAGTATTTCGTACCTTTTTGTGTAAATTGTTTGAAATTTGTGTAGCAGTTGCATGTTAGGTATTTCATACCTCTTTGTATAAATGGTCTGAAATTCATGTAGTAGTTGCATATTTGGTATTTCATACCTTTCTATGTAAATGGTCTGAAAATTTTTGAGCACAACCCAACTATATACTTTAAACAAAGTTTTTGTATGTCTGGTATGAGAAAGAGTATTTTTTGTTTGTAGAGTCAAAGTCCACATAATAGATACAAAGTCACCTTGGTCATTAATACCCTGGTGCATCAAATCTGTTTGCTACATCAAACAAGATTGTTCAAAACTGCAAAGCCTCCAAAGCAAAGGGAAAGAAACTCATCAGTACTAACAACATCATATTTCTATCTATCATCAAATATTCCTTCTAACTAACATCCATCCTACACTACCAATATCATTACTACCATATCCATACTGCATCCACAATTTTGTCAATACATATGATGATAATAAACCAATAAAAACATCATGTATCATGTATGGGGCATCCATCCATCATATATTAACATCATACAAACATCATATATCAAAACAATATATTGATAATCCATAATAAAACATCATATGAAACAAAGTATGATTCATCCATCCACATCATATACATACATCAAAAAAGCACAAAAACATATATAAACATACATAATCATATATCGTCATCAATGAAGCTGAATTGAATAAGGTATATCATCATAAAAAATGGGAATGTCATAAGTACATCATCAACAATGAAACAAGTGTGATAGGGTAATAAAAAATCATAACATATATATGAGGCCTCGACTGTGTCGATGAATATATATACAAAAATCATGTCTACAATATGTATTTGAACAACATAATAAAGATCAAGTACACTGCCCAACAAAAAGAGAAACACTGTATAGACCAAACTGCGGACCACCATCTAGATCTAGATGTCTAACAAAATGACCAACTACAATAATTTTAACTCATGATGTTAGGGTTTCACTTTGAACATGCAAAACAACAAAAATGATGAAAAACAAGACTTAGGGTTGCTTATAGGCAAAAGTGAGAAAAACTAAGCAAAAGCTAGCAATATTTAGCAAAAGAAAAGAAACAAGAGCAAATGCTACTTGCAAATGCAAGGGTTTAAGTCAAATGCAAGGATTCAAAGAAAGTGCATAGGTTTAGAGAAAATGCTACTTTCAGATGTAAGGGTTTAAAGCAAGGGTGAGGTTCTTTAGCAAGTGTAAGGAAATGGTGAAAAGAACAAATAAAAGCAAGGGTTTAGAGCAAGTGCATGAATTAGATGCAAGGGTTTAAGTCAAAAGCAAGGTTTTATGGCAAGGGCGAAGGGTTCTGATGTCAAGTGCAAGCTTCTTGACCTAGCAAATGCAAGAAAAATGATGCAAATGCTTTGAAATAATCAAAGCTTTGCTATTGACTGGTAATCAGGAATTTTTTTACCCTATTTTGAAATGACCATATCTTAGTCATACAAAAGTATTTTTCTGTGCTTTTTAAAATGGGGTAGAATTTAATGATCTTTGCAATGGTGTAGGTGGTTTTCAATTTTTGTATAATTAAATTTTCTATTGGAGTCATGAGCCTAACCTTAAACTCAAAATTTATGGCTAACCTCTCGAGGGGGCAGCATAGAGTCCTACCATCATTCCATTGAACGTCGGGGCACGGTGGGGCATAAATATTTTTCAAAAACTTGATCTTAAAATAGAATCTTTGAAACAAAGCAACCAATAATTTGTATCAAAAATGGGAAAAATGTAGACATGTAAAATTGACCTAACACCTATCACACACCCTAAACATCAAACAACATCATAAAACATCCTGCAACATCTCGGAAACATCCCACAATGTCCCACAACATCTTAGAAACATCTTGCAACATCTTAGAAACATCCCACATCCTGCAACATCCCACAACATCCCGCAATGTCCTGAAACATCCCAAAACATCACAACATCATCCAAAACCCTAATTTCCTTTATTAATTGAATAATACATTATTTAATTAATTCACCTTTTCATCATTTTTGACAAATTAAATAAATTCTATTTATTTAATAAAGTCCTAAAAAACCCTAATTCTTACATTAATTGAATAATACAACATTATTTAATTAATTCATATTTCTATCAATTTGACAAATTAAATAAATTACATTTATTTAATTAAGTCCTAATCTCACTTTATTTTCATCCTGATTAGTTAAATAATGCCAATTATTTAATTACATCACTAAATCACCTTATTCCCCTAAGTGAATTGAATTATTAAATCATAATAATTTAGTTACATTACTTTCCCTCCAAAATTTGAATAATTAAATCAAACTATTCAAATCATTCATCAAAAATTAAATCAAAATAATGCAACTTTGTTTGCAAAAGTCAAACTTGATTTGCATGTTCAACTCCAAAAAGGAATTAATTTATTAAATCAATTAATCTAGTTTCCTCACCCACTTTCTGATTGAGAAAATTATGATTATTGACTGAGCCATCTAATTTTTTTGACTAATCAGTCTAAATTGCTAACTAAGCCATCAATTTCCTAACTAAGCCATCTAAATCCTGATTGATCAATCTAAATCCCGACCGATCAATCTAATCTTGACTAGCCAATCTATTGCTCAATCACACAAATTGTGCAATCAACTTTTCATAATATTTTCATGTTTAAATCCTCTCAACACCTTTCGATCGTCGATCTTGATTTAACATTGTTTAATCCTAATCGTCCATTTCAAATCTCATTTTCTATATAAAAAACCTCTTTCCTCACAAAAAAGGGATTGAAGAGCCAACATCATTTGCACAACGAAGTACTTCCGACATTCACAACCACCATTAGAGCTTCAACATTTCTTCGATCAACCAACATTAACATCATTCTTCAATCTTTTGAACACAAACTATGGAGGCTTTACAGTGATACAAGCAATCCAACATTAGGCAAAAACACTCCAATACAAGATGGGTAATAGTTTGTTTATTGAATTCATTTGTTTACATATTGCATTCACATGTTCTTGAATTTGGTAATCTTAATTGTTCATTTCGTAAGTGTAGGATTAAATCTAGATTAATGTTCTTTATCTTAGATTAGATTCTAATTTCAAGCACATTTATCTTGTTTGCATCTATGATTTCCCCCCTCACACAAGTAGAAACAAATAAAATTTTGACTTGTGCTCGAGCCTTAAAAATGAGACTATTTTAATGTTTTGTAGTTAGAAAGTGTCTTATATAACCTAGTAGAATTTTAAGGATTTCCCAATGCTTGATAATAAAGAGTTATTACAAGGGGCTAATGGAAAAGATAATTTTTTTTCTTGTATAGAAAGAAGATGAAGTAGGCTAGATGGATTAAAATTTGGGAGATATATATTTTTTTTATCGGTAAAAGGCTTAGGCCTAGAATATTTATATTAGATATAAATTTGGGAGATATTTAGTAAGGCACGATTGGGTTGATTTAAATCTTCATTCAAACTCAATGATTTGGTGATCATCATTAATTGAGGATAGTGCATATCTTCTAAGAGTAGGGGCTTTTCATTGTTATAGTAAAAATATTAGAAAAAAATATTACTATTTGAGATATATACTCTGTTTAGATGAATTCTAAGTGAAGAAGAAATAGAAGATACTAACCAAATTCTTCTAAATTTTAACTTTAGAAAGAGGCTTTGGAATTAGGTGTTTTATTGAAGATCACTAGCTTAACTTCCACTGTAAAATCATTAACTATTTTTTTTCATTTATAAAAGTTATAGATGATAATGATGAAATATTCAACACCTTTTCATTGTTTATGTGAGATAATATGGTGAAGGTTATGAATATTTATTAAACTTTAATGCTTACTGACAAAAAACCATACAATTTTTTATTTCCATTACAATGATTGAAACTAGTTATGGTGTATAGGATTCTAAAATAGTTACAAAAATAATAACAAATTGGAAAATAACCACATATATAATTGATACTAAGATATACATGAATTAATTATAAATTTTAGACAATAATATTTTTTAATTGAAGACTAAGAGATTGAGTAATGTATCTAAAGTGGCGAGAAAACATATTTCTTCATGCAAAGCCATGTGGTAGTGTTATGTCGATATTGAACACATGGACCAACATTTACCCTATATTATTTATATTGTCAAACCCATGTCCTATATAGTTAT
The DNA here is from genome assembly GCA_007115665.2 of Sequoiadendron giganteum. Taxonomy (NCBI): domain Eukaryota; kingdom Viridiplantae; phylum Streptophyta; class Pinopsida; order Cupressales; family Cupressaceae; genus Sequoiadendron; species Sequoiadendron giganteum. The sequence continues at coordinate 190,239,912 of CM021110.1, read as the reverse complement.
AAAGTAGTGGAGATGGCTTAGTAGGATAGTTAGTCTCATAATAGGAATTGTTAATATCATTATAGTAGTGGTTCATGTCATGTTTCTTTTCATGAAAATTAAAATGTTTGTGATTGCAAAAAGAGATACACAGTGTCCCAAACCCATTATAACTAGCTTGATATTGTATAGGACACCATTATATGTCATGTTACTCTTGAATTAATACTATATTCCAACTTGAAGACATCACCTTCTAACTATTGCAAGTATTGCCTTTTTGCTCCTAATCTAGTGCTAAGTTTATCTTAAGTGTAATAAAGGAAAGGGGGATATAATGAATTAAGTGATGAATATTTAATTAGGTGATATTTACTCTAACACCCCCCTTAAGTTGAAATTAGGTAGAAGCTATAAACCTAATGATAAATTCAATTATGGGTACATGGATGGGTCTCAACTATAAGGCTTGATGAGGTAACCATGTAGAAACAAATGAATCTCTCATAACTAGCGAAAATAAGAATATCTCATGGGAGAAAACTCCTCCGCAAAAGAGAAAATAAATAAATGTGTACTAGTAAAAAAAGGATAGAGGTAGGACTTCATATGATCCCCTAAGGATTGCTTCTTTCAGATAATTATAATGAATGCTCCCTGAATAGGACAAATAATATAAGGATATGAATTATCTCCATAAAGAAGTAGCCCTTATGCCCATGATGAAATCTTGAAGAAAAAACATGGTTTATTGTTTGAAAACAACATTTTCCCCTTTAGGAAGTAATATATCGATTGGTGATTGGAGAAGCTATTCCCTTAAGTAGGATGAATGAGGAATCCAAATCCACACGTGTGTTTAAAACAACTCAAGTATCTACATGTGGGAATGAGATGATGCCAATTTGGAATCATGTTAAGAGTGATGTAGAACAAGCTCCAAAGACAATGATTATGGGGTAACAATGATGTGGCTATTATGAAAGAGGAGATGAATATCCTCAAAATAATCCTCCAAATATGCAAAAGAATTTATTTTTAGATGTTTATGCATGGTTTAGTGTTTTATCTAGTTTACTTATTTTTATCCATTTCTATCTTATTTTCTTGATCACTTTAGCTTGTACCCATTTCAATGTATTTCCTTAGCCTTTTTATTATCCATATATTATCCTTTTTCCTATTTTGTGAATTTATCTCTTTTGAAAGTTTTGTTTATTTATTTTCCTTTCTTTACCCCCACCAATTTAAATTCTCCCATTTTGATCGATCTTATCCCTTTTGAACCTAGCATTTATTTGATTTTCCTTTCTTTATCCCATCCTTTTAATTTTTTCTATTTTCATGTTCATCTACCCTTCTCTAAATATTAAAATAATATTCTTATCTAATTACTCCAAAAATTAAATGCTCTCCATATCTCCTCTTTCCTAAACGAATGAGAAGTCCATTTACCTCACATTCAATCCAAGAATGTAATATTCCTTATACACAACTATAAAAAGATTTCCGATCATTCTCATAAGCTTACAATTCCTCTTTCCTTCTTCCGTTGAAGTATTTTTGAGCATTATTAGAGAAATGTTTGGATATTTTGGATGCCACTCTTCAATCTCCTAGAGGTTTGACATAATCGTGATGGAGCCCCTTTACTCTTCTCTTTTATTCCATACCATACAATGTTCTCCCTTATAATGTCTTAGTTAATGCACCCCGTTTTTTATCCTCCAACTTCCTAACAATTTCATTACTTTTTCACATTATTTCCCCCATTCCATTCTCCTAACATGCATTTATTTCCCTTTTCCCCTTTTCTCTTTAATAAGAACATTAGGGTTTGATTTATATTATCAATCTATTATTATACTAATTTTTTTATTTGGTTTCCATTATCAAGTAAGTAGTGATCTATGTTTGAATTACACATAATACAAATGATTGAGGTAGCTTCCCCTTTGACCTAACCATTTATAGGGTTTTATAAATTATAGAAGGTTTACTTGCGAGTGGATTTTAGATGACTCTCAATAGTGTGGATAGTTAGTCTAGTGATATTAAATTATTAGGAGGTCAAAGATACAAGAGCTTAAGAATTTTGGGATATTTTAAGTAAATCCACCTATTCCACTATCCTATAGAGACACGTTTATCATCACCTCCCATGACCTTGAAACTTTCTAAAAAAAATATATTTTTGATTTGTTCATTTTAGTGTTTTACACTTTTTGCCAACATCTAGCATACATAGGTCTACATTATAGATTAGGGTTCCGCCTTCTAAGGTTATATATATATATATATATATATAGGATAAGTTCATTATAGAATTAGAATAACGAAAAATGTGTCGTAATTTAGAATAACCTATAATTTTACCATTAAATATATTACATAATTTTATTAATATTTTTTTTAATTATATTGAATTTTCAAAGGTTGATTTGCACCCTCTATTTTTCTAGTTTTCTTTCTAACCCTAGTTGAAGTTTGTTCCAATTTCCAATTTATGAATCTATATTTTTAATCATTTTCTAGTCCTAAATATTTTGATAAGATTAGGTTATAGTTATGAATATTTTATTCCCATTTTAACAGATTTATTTGATTAAAGATAGTAAATTTGCATAGTTCATAATATGTAATTCCTTGAATGCTTAAAGATTTGACTATGTAAACATTTTTCCATCTTTATTTGATCTTTATTTTTCTATACTTCACAAAAGCATACCTCATTTTATTGAGTCTAGAAAGGTTTATGGATTGTAATGGAATTATTTATTCATAATAGAAAAGATAAAATTACAAGATGGTAAGGTTGTATATTTACATTTGGGAACCCAACATGGAAGGAGAGAAAACAACGAATAGTAGAGAGTTAAGAATTGACTCATAATATGGTACAAAACCTTTGATATTGGAAGAACTATATAAAAGACCAAGAAAGCTTACCATGTAGGGAAAAAGATTGAAGAAGAAAGAAATTGACAATATTGCATAGAAGAATGTGATGCCACATGAAGAACATATAGGAGGATACCAAATAAATTGGAGAATATTAGATATAAAATTACCTAGATATATATGATTTGGTGATTTACCAATAAATTGAGAAGAAATTGGAGAAACAGATTTAAAGAGATCTAAGGTTAGAGGTTCTTGATGACACATTTTAGTGATTTGAGTTGTAGACCCCAAGTCCCTAAGATCTATTAATCTTCCAAGTGTCAAGGGTTTCAAACTTGGGAAGATCACCATAAATATTTCTTAAGGGAAGACCTTATTCACTTCTGGCTCTTGAAGACAAAAGGGGGTTTTCCCTAGGGTGCTAAGTTGATGATTGAAATACCAAGAAAGTACCTTACAAAAAACTTGTTGTATATGTTGCAATTGATGTCAAATATGTGGTGATGACAAAGGAATGATTCAAAGGAGCAATTATGGTAGAAGGAATGAAGATAAGATAAGTATCATCTGTACACAGTTATACTTATCTCGTGAAGTTTATGTACCCTATCTCCTAAAGTTCATATGTAAGTTAAGTGCATAAGTTGTCCTGATAATGGATATCATAAAAGATATGAAGTCATATTGATTGGTATTGGGTGGAGTATGTTGCAAAAAGTTTGAAGGAATTTGGCTAAGTATAGTTCCTATCAGGAAGGGTGTCACAGGGTCAAGAAGTTGTACCGCATTCTACCACATTCGATGAAATGTGCATGTGAATAGGAAATATAGCTTGAATTTAATCTCAGGTATGTGTGATTCAAATTTGAGATCATGAAGCATACTACAAAGTGGTTTACAACAAATAGAAGGACGAATGATGGATAGTGTGGTTGCAATCAGGACATGTCAGAGAAAATCTCCACATTTCTCCATACTCAGTAATATAGTGTTGCGGTTTGGACGACTTCTTGATACAAGCAAGAAACACATATGCTTCAAGTATGAAGTGATAGTTTGTATCACAATAGTTTCCAGAGTCATCTAAGTGAAGGAAAGTCTTATTATTGGCTAATGAATGTTGAAGGAGATAATAGATGCCACTACCTTTCATCGCATCTTGTCATTTGGCTTTGTTGTTTGAAATATAACCTCATATAGTTTGTTGGTATGCTCAATTCAAGTTTCAAATGATCTTGTCTACCACACACATTTTTTCTAATGTTCTACACCAAGTCTATACAACCTGAGTGTATTTGGGTTATTGATGTTAGTGCTGAAGTAGTTGTACTAGCATGAAATTATCTAAATTGGAAAAATAGGTGTTTAGGAATATTTGGCAAGGCATACTGTGTTGATAGAATGATCTCCATGATGCCATTCTTGTTTCTTTGGTATCGCTTTTGGTTTGGAGCTAAGTTGAAGAAGGTTAAGTATTTGCTGAGCCAACTTGGCATGATGAAATGATTATGCTAGATGTTTCAAAGTGTGCACTAGTTTGAAGTTGTATTCTATGGTAGAATAGGTCATGCCTATCTTTTGGTCTGAACCACATGTGATTCCTTCTTACCGCAAATGTTTTTGGAGCTGACTTGTTATGGTCGATGCACATCTCATGTTATTGTTTCATCTTGACTGACAAGGAGAAAATTTTTGAAGCTTGCGAAGGGTATAAATAGAAGAACAAAGCTTTTGAAATGAATTATGTGGGATGGTGAATGCTTGAAAATATAATGTGCGAATAAATTTTTTTATTTTGATAATGAAATATGGTAAAGATCAGTTCAGATAGCTCAACAACGAGTGTATGTGAAAGTGAAAAGACAACAAAGGTTGTTGAGCAGAGATTTTAAAGATATTTGTTAGTGTGAAAAGTGGCACAATGATAATTGATCAACAATCCTTATTATATATTTTCTTCAAAGGATGTAGCCTTATTCTTAGTTGTAAATGTTGTAATTCTTAAGGGAGTTGTAGGTTCCTTTGGGTTGTAGCGTATAAAACTTGTTGTAAATCCCATTTTCATTTATGAGATTGGATATGTACAGTAGATCCAAGCAAATTGCTCACATTGGTTTTTCCCTTGTAGGGGTTTCCACGTAAATCTGGTGTTATGGTTGCATGCTTATGTGTTTTTCTAATTGTAATGGTTTTTGTTTGATTAATTTATGATGGATGAAATGAATTTGATGAAGTACTAATCCACCCCTGTCTCAATACTTTTGTGTGTTTGTCAATTGATATCAGAGCCAAGTGCTTTGATACAACCTAGCTGTTGAGATAGATCTTGGAGTGGAACACATGAGAATTGAAGCATTGTCCAATGATAAGAATACTCTAGAAGATGGTAAACATAAAGACATTATCATCTTTAATGAAGAAGATTATGATGTTGATTTTGAAGGAGAAATTATTTTAGCATTAGAAGACCTGGATGCAACAAGAAAATAACATAGAGAATTTAGGTTCAGACTCAAACAATCAAAAGAGAAAATCATCAAACTTAAAGGGTTGCAGATTATATAAATAATAAGTTCAATGAAAAATTATTTCAATGCTCCAATCTTGAAGAATAAATTCTCCCTAAGGAAGGAATTGGAGAAAGCAAAGGACTAGATAGAAAAAGGGATAAAACTCAAGAAAAGTACCAATATACTTGATGAGATAATGATTTTTCAAAGAACTCTAAAGAATAAGGGTGGTCTTGGATTTGAAAAAGGTGAAAACTCATAAAGATATCCTTGAAATGAAATGGAAAAGTCTTATGCTAAAGATTGTAAGAAGACTAAAGATGAGAAGTAGGAATTGGATGATGACTTCATAAAGGTCAGAAATCAAAAGAAGGGCTTTAATAAATCTCTTCCTAAACAGGCTGCTACTCCCAAGTTCTCTCAATCCTTTCATGGCTACTATTATTTGTAACCAGTTTGGTCATAAGGCTATCAATTGTAGATCTAAGGCAAAAAGAAATGAGTACATGAGTAAAAACTCATTTATGCATCTAGGACGTAATGGTGTGATCTCTCATTCCTTTTATGGTTATTGCTATGCATGCATTAAGTTTGGTCATAGGGCTATTGATTGTAGAAATGAAGTAAGGAGAAATCGTTTGGCCCTTGAACATAACATTATTTTCTACAAGTGAAATAACATTGAGCATAAATAAATATTTTGCAAGAGTGGTTCTATGAAACCACCTGTTCAACATAGGAAGATGGAGGATACCTTGAACAATTAAAAGAAGGAAACTACAAAAACTTGGAAAAATAAACAAGAGAATGACAATGAGAAAGATGACACTATGCTTGTGCATTGTGCACAAGACCTCATGATAGAGAGATAGAACATTGGTTCAAGGGGAGCTATCATTTGAAAAATATTTTAGATCATTAGAAAGGATAAAATTGATGAATAGTATACCATACATGTTAATTTTTCAAAGTTTGTCTGAGGTATATGATTGTTGAGTAAGTTAGAACCCGTAGCTAATTTTTTTGGGGTAGAAGCATGATGTGCAGAGGATTGCAGAATGAATTTGGATCTCTATGAAGTCAGAAATCACTTTAGTAGATGTTTACCTAATGAGGAAAAGGTGCATTAATTGTGAAAATTTAGAGAAAATGAAAGTTGCTTATGCTTCATTTGCACAATCTAACCTCATTCAAAATCAAAGCACATGTGTTTAGGGCTGAGAAGTAAATAAAGCATTCAAAGATCTTGTGAATTTGAAGGGAATCGTTCTGAAAGTGAAACTCTAGCATCATAACAAATGTATTCCTCAAATTTAGTCATAAAACCCTATTTTATGAAGTAATTGTTATGGTGACTCCTCAATTGGTTGATATTGTTGAGAAACCAAGCCCAAAATACAAGGAGTATCCCTTTAAGGCCATGAAAGTCGACAAGGATGGAGCATTTTCCTTCATTCTGACAAATGTGGTATATATAGAGGATGTGATGTGATCAAGGTGTCTCAACCTTAGAGTCCTAATATTGTTTTAATGGATGTATATTGTATTTATTTATATTATTTAATTTCCTATGGTGTCATGTCATAAATTGGGACCCATCGGTTGGGTGGCATCCCTTTTGGAGATGACTGGATGACAAATAATCATCCCAAGTGGACATAGGAATCCCACTTTAGAATATTTGACCTATGACAGACTCTATGACATGTCATAAGACATCTTCATGCATGGTGAAATTTGGCGCCCAAGTTGGGTTATGATAGGATTTAAGAGAATCAACTGATTGTAGTCAGTTATGTCAGATTCTCTTACAACTATAAGTGTTGTTAGTTAAGATAGATTTAATGGTATCTGTAAGATATGTAAGGCATTTTTCATAAGCTATTTTTAGTATATTCTAGGTGCCCAAGCTTGAGGAAGGAATATTTGCATGTTTGACCATTGTAAGGAGTGTAAGGGAATATGTTAAATGTGTCCAAATGCATGTATATGGTGTGGGATATTGTGCCATGTGGATTTGGACGCCCCTCTCCTTTTAGATGCTTCCTGAAGCTTGTATCACTCTATACATTGAGTGCCTTGCATTGTAGAGTGCATAGTTTATTGTATGAAATGAAGTGTTGTTGGGTATCACTCTAGAACAAGTGTTTTCTTCGAAGCACTTGTGTAGAATATTTGTACTTGGAGATATGTTGTAACTCTTATTTGATATAATAGAGTACTATGCTTTTGGAGGGTGGGGTTTTTACCCAAAAGGGTTTTCCCCATGTATATTTGGTGTCACTATTTTATGTGTACTTGTTGTTTTATTCTATTCTTCTCTATGTGTTTCTCTTATTGTAACAAAATAAGGCATTTTGGTTTTTGTAAGTCGCCCCTACTTAGATTAGTGTAGGAAGTTGTTTCCGCTCACTTGGCTTCCTTTAAGCTGGTATTAGAGCTTGGCCAACCTTGGTTCCTTTGTTGGATTAGAAGGGTATTTTGAGCCGATCTTTGTTTTAGTGGGAGTTTTGCATAAGTATGTGTTTTGTTACCTTGTTGCAGGAAATAGATGTTGAAAGTATGAAGATGTTAATACAAGAATGAAGGTGTTGTCATTGATTTCAACTGGTTAACTAGTTTTCAACTAGTTTTTGTTGTCATTAATGTCATGGATGCAAATTACTGGTTGTATATGTTGAGGATATTGAGAAAATTGTAATGAAGAAAGGTTACAGGTATTCAGTGTTTGCTCTGGGTTTTTCTACGGGATTTTCTCATAGGTTCGTGTGGTTTAGATATGTTGATCATGGCTGTTGGAAGTTGCTATATCCAAATTTTGGGTTTCTAGATCATTGTACAGTGTGAGTTATGTTAACCAGTTGTGAACTATGTTTTTCAGTGTCTCTGGCTGAGGTGATGGAGAAATGTAGCTGCTCCAGATTTATTCTTGTTTGAGTTTTATGAATTTTGGTTCTGGAGATAAACTAATATGATTGTGTTGAACATAATTTTGTTGTCTTGGAGGATTGGATTGTGCTAAGGTTGTGTGTTCTTAATTGTTTTATGTGTTTTACATTGGTTTGGTTACTTGCGAAGTTCATGAAGTGTTTTGGGACTTATTTGGGTCCTCATTAAGTGTGTGTTTGGGTCACGCTCATTCTAAATCCACCGTAGAATGTTTTGGTGCTGACCTAATTTGAATTTATAAATGAAAATGGTGTGTGGCCGACTTTGGATATGCTTCAAAGTTGAAGATGACATAAATACAAGTTGAGATGTTTGTGAAGATGGATGAATGCAAGAAAGATAGATGCAAATAGTGTGTATGTGATGCGAGTTTGTGCAGATCAGTGCAAATTATAATTGTTGAGTTTATGGAAGTAGTGAGCCAAAGGTGTACTCTATCATTCATGCATGTCTACAAGTGTTTGAGCGAGTTGTGGTGGAAACCTCTGTTGCATTGAGATTGTTTTCTCTTTGTAACAAATCCCTTCTATCTTCTTTGTAATTCTATGGAAATGAGCCCTCCAAGTGGTTAACCCTTGTTGGACAGTGAGTCTTGATCCGAACAGTGGGTCCTACTTTGATAGCGACCCTTTGGAATCGGTTTTTGATATTTTCTATATTGTGACTTGATCCTCATTGAGGTTTTTCCCTTATTTGGTTTTCCACGTAAATCTGGTGTTATTGTGTGCGTGTGATGTTTTTTAGTTTTTTATTTTACAATTAATGATTAATCATTTTAGCAGAGTAAAGGATTTGTGATTGATTTAATTTTCGGTGGAAGTTTTAAATGATTAATTTGTTACAACTGATTCACCCCCCCTCTTAGTTGTCTTGTTCAATAATTGGTATCAGAGTAGGTATAGATCCATGATTGGAGGGTTGTTGTATTTGATTGCTACTAGACTGGATATTATGCATGCAGTTTGTATTGTTTCTAGATTTCAAGAAGACCCTAAGGAAACACATGTTTCTACTGTCAAAAGAATATTTAGATATTTGAATGGCACTCCGGATGATAGCTTGTGGTATCCTAGGGATACTAATTTTACACTAAGTGCTTATACAGATGTAGATTGGGCAGGTTGTGTAGATGACAAAAAAAGTACAAGTGGTGGTGCATTCTTTCTGGGTTCCTGATTGGTGGCTTGGTTGAGTAAAACAAGATTCAATTTCCTTATCTACTGCTGAAGTTGAGTATATTGCTGCAGTATTTTGTTGTACACAAGTGTTGTGGTTGAAATATACATTAAAATATATGAGAGTAATATATGATGATCCTATTTCTATCTTTTGTGATAATACAAGTGTAATTAACATTTCAAAGAATCCAATGATGCACTCAAGGACAAAGCAATATCTATCAGGTATCACTTTTTAAGAGAGAAGGTTGTGGAGAATGAAGTAAAAGTTGAGTGTGTACCTACGAAGGATCAAGTTGTTGACATATTTACAAAGAATCTTCCCAAATATAATTTTGAGTATCTTCTGGAGAAGTTAGGGGTTATTTCCCCTCCTTTCTTGAACTAGATGCATATGGAGATGCATCAACTCGGTGGGTCTACGGATCTATCTTTTTTCTAGATAGATGTTTTGGTGGCTACCTCTAAGGGGGAGTAGGCAGTGTTATGTGTTGTCATCTAAAGAGTATTTTGTTCTTAATGTTAAGGGGAAATCAATGTAAAACATATTTTTCCTTTGCCATTGATGTCAAGGGAGAGAGAAAGTTGTGAAAAGGAAGAACGTATCATGTGAAAAAGTTTATCAACTAAAGGGGAGACATAAAAATCTTGGAAAGTGTGTTAAGAGCTGTTGTGTTATCTTTGATGGTTTTTCACATCATGTGTTACCATCAATGACCAAGGGGAATATTGTTGTAAGTATGAAAATGTTGAAACAAGAATGAATGTGTTGTCATTGATTTCAACTGGTTAATTGGTTTTCAACTAGTTGTTGTCATTAATGTCATGGATGCAAGTTACTGGTTGTATATGTCGAGGATGTTGAGAAAATTGTAATGAAGAAAGGTTACAGGTATTTAGTGTTTGCTCCATTTTTTTCTCTAGGATTTTCTCTTATGTTCATGTGGTTCATATATGTTGATCATGGCTATTAGAAGTTGTTATATATTCATATTTTTGGTTTATGGATCGTTATACAGTGCAAGTTATGTTCACCAATTGTGAATTGTGTTTTTTCAGTGTCGCTGGCTGAGGTGAGGGAGAAATTTAGTTGCTCCAAATTTATTCTTGTTCGAGTTTTATGACTTTCAATTCTAGAGATAAACTGATATAATCATGTTGAAGATAATTTTGTTGTCTGGGAGAATTGGATTATGCTAAGGTTGTGTGTGCTTAATTATTCTGTGTTTTACACTGGTTTGGCCAACCTTGTGTTAAACAATACTTGTGAAGTTCATGAAGCGTGTTGGGACTTATTTGGGTCCTCATTAAGCATGTGTTTGGGTCACCCTCATTCTAAATCCACCATAGAATGTTTTGGCGCCGACCTAATTTGAATTTGTAAATGAAAATGGTGTGTGGCCTATTGGAAGAATGAAAAAGATCAATCTTTTTGTTGTCATTGATGTCACCATGTTGACTAAGGTGTCAAGTTGGTCCGGTACTCTGAACCGGTATGAAGAACATGTTTACATCCTCTAGTGTTTTTGGTCCGCATTGCCCCTTTGGTGATCATTGTTGGTTGTGGTTTTGGGAAAAAGGTTTATGAATGTTGGAAACATGTTTGTATAAAATTATGTATGCTCATATTTTCATATGGAGAGTTGGTATTAGTTTTGTGTTGCATCTTGTTATTAGGTCTATTCTTGCTTGACCTAATAATCAGTTAATGGTTTAATTTATGTTACGTATATATGAGCGACCTACCTTTGGTCCTAGCTGACATGATATAGCATGATGCACAGTTGAATGAATTTTGGAGAAGTTTTGTATGAAGCCAACAGTCATCCCTTTTATGTGTTGCATCTAATTAGGCTGACCTAATTGATGCCTATGGACAAATCATATATATACAAGATGGTTTGAAGATTGAGAGATAGAGAAGTGTGAAGTGTGTGAAGAAGTGTGAGTAGTATGTGAATGTGAAGAAGAGCAAATATTAGTATGTTGGCATGTGAATTCTTTGAGCATCAAAGGAACTAAATCTGCACTTGAGACGTAACTCCATCAATTCATATTCTGGTTGTAAGCCATTTGGTAACTGTAATCCTTTTGTAGGCAGTGAGCCTTTTTATCTGGACAACGAGTCCTACTTGTAAGCAGTAAGCTTTTGTATTTGCTAGTGAGCCTCTTTTTTATCCAGTTTTGGAACTACTATATATTGTGAGCTAATCCTCACTGTAGTTTTTCCCTCATTAGGTTTTCCATGTAAAATTATGGTGTTTATGTGTTGTGTGGTTTCATGTTTTGTTATTTCTCTTGCTTATCTTTCTGTTATCTGCATTAGAATAGTTGATGGTGTTTTTTAAATAAGCTTAAGAAGATACTAATTCACCCCCCCTCTCAGTATCTTGAATATTCAACACTTGGTATCATAGCTCTGGTTCCTCTAAGAAAGCCGAACAACTTGAGGAAGGTCCTATAGATTGAAAAAATGGATAAAGAAGAGCTTTAGGATGCTCTTGAAGATCTTGACAAGGCAAAAATTAAAAACAAAGATCTGAAAGAAAATCTTGATGAGGTAAATGAATGCATCCAGAAATTGAAAGAACAGTTGAAGAAATTCAAAGAAAGACAAAGAAGTGAGTGAGCAACTAAAAAAATTAAATGAAGAGATTACTGGATTAAAGGTGAAAGTGGAAGAAAAGAAGAGAGTTGAGGAGTGTCTATATACAATAGTGCAAAGTAAATCTGATGTATGCTCAAGAATTGAATAAGAAGTGATGAAACTGAAGGCAAATATGGAGAAAGAAAAACTCTGTGAAGACAATTTCATGACAAGCTCCACCAAGCTTGATGAATTGATAGTAGGAAAGAGACCTTCTAAAGAAAAAGGTGGTTTGGGAAATGAAGCTGGTGAAAATGTGCAGAATTCAAATCCAGTAGAAAATCAAAAGACTCAAGATAAAGGGAAGCAAAAAATAAATTCAGGAAGAAGACCGCCTATCAGAAAACCAAATTCTCAAAGGTACCCATCTTTCAATGGTATTTGGTTTTCATGCAATAAATTTGGTCACAAGTCAACTGAGTGCAGGAGTAGGATGAATCAATTTTCTGGCTCCTTCTCCGGACAATGTTATGTATGCAAGAAGATTGGACATAGAGCTAGTGAATGCAGAACTCAGATGATGAATTGGTTTAATGGAGGTAGAGTGAATCAATATTTTGGTGGCTATTTCTATACTTGTAACAAGTTTGGACATAAATAAAATCAGTGCAAATCAAGGATGAATGGAAGTCAAACAAACTAGAGAAATGTTGTCTGCTACAATTGCAACAAATCAAGACATATTTCAAGAGTATGTAGAAGTAAAAAGGGAAAGTAGTTTGCTTCGGTAAAGGAAAATGAACCTGCGAAGAAGATTGACAAAGATGAGATTGAGAAAGAAATGAACAAGATATGGAAGAAGAAAGAAGAACCAAAGATGTCAAATGTGTTTGTGCCCTCATCTAGTGTAGACGATTCCTCTGGGAATTAGACCTAGCATGGTCTTAGGGGGAGCTTTAGAAGAAAACTATTCGAACCCCCTAGAAATATGGCATGTCAGATGTTGGCACGAGGATGTGTTGTAAGGAATGGATGGACAGAGGTTATGCAAAAGAAACTGAAAGAAAAAGTGAAAGCATGTTCTTTTACGAAGTAAATTAGGGTTTCTTAGTGTAGTGGAAGAAGGTTTTTATCAGCTTATTGCATTTAATGTGAATTAGGGAAGAGCGATTATGTATAAAGTGAAATGCACAAGTCATTTTTGATCACCTATGCATTTGAAAAACTCGAAGAATGACTTGGAAAAATCTTGGAGTGATTCTGAAGCAATTTATGTATAAAGTGAAATGTACAAGTCATTTTTTGATTACCTATGCATTTGAAGAACTCAAAGAATAACTTGGAAAAATCTTGGAGTGATTCTAAAGCAATTTGGAGCAATTCTGAGAGATCATTGTGAACAATCAAGAACAAGTGACGAAAGTTTTCTCTCGCAGCTACAAAGGAAGGTAAGAAAATAAGTTTTGTTTTAAGAATTTGAAGAAGTTAAGTACTACAATGGAATATATTAACAGGGGATCGAGTGGAAATATTCCACTAAGGTTGAAAGGAGTTGAATTGGAAGAGTTTGATCATCAAAAAATTAAGGAAATGGAATTAGGGTTAGAGTTGAACGATTTGCAGAACATAAAAACCCTAGGAATGGATTTATGGGGAGAATTCCCTTGGTTTACAGATAGAGAATCAATCTTTTTCTATTGAGAAAATCAAGGATGGTAGCATTGTGTTGGAAAAACCCTACCCTATTAAGAAGGAAGTGATTGAAGCTATTATAGGGTTGTGCAGTGTTGGTGACCTCCCCAAAAAGAAAATAGTTAAATACAAAGAGGTGAAGGAATTAACTAGAATTGACAAAGACCCAAGAGCCTTGCTAATAAATACTATTGGCGACCTCACTGTAAGGTACGTTGCATATGGTATTTCCTATAAAATCTATTTTAGAAATCATGATGGTTCCACTTTAGCTATTGTCATGTATCTGGCGCACAAAATGGTGAAGGAAAATAAGTGATTTGATCTGTGTAGATTGATTTCAAAAAATCTAACTGAAAATGTACGAATGTCCTTGGTCAAGGGATACCCTTTTTGATTCGGGTCCTTGCTTACATGCTTGGAATTCTACTTTCTGAGCTCACTATTGGGAAAGGAAAATGTTGAATGGGCATCCTGGATTCCTATTGGAAAAAAATATACAGATATTTGAAAGGTATGGAAGATAATGCAAGTTCCTGTAAAGTGTTTTTCTTATCCTTACAGAAGGATTTTTCCTCCTGTACAACTATGTCTAGTCGGTTTGCGGAGGGTTCATCCTTCGATGCAAAGGAATTGGAAGTTTATATTGGTGATTCCCCTCCGAAATATAAGAAGAGAAAAGTTATCACACAAGATATCATCATCATTTCGGAAGAAAAAGAGAATGAAGAAGAATCCTTGCCTGGATCTGAATCTTTTGATCCAGATGATATAACTACAACAAATCCCTATGATTTGCTCCATTTTTTGCTCTTTTTTTGCTTCCACCCACTGTTTTAATGTATTTTTTGGCAATTTTTTAAAAATATTAGCACTATTTATCGGGATGGCACAATTTTTGGCATTTATTGCAGCGATCAGTACAAGTTGATGCTAATTTAGGTGCTAATTAGCACCTAAAGTAACACCACATTTAACGACGACATTAGCTTCGAGTGTAGCGCCACCTTGATCTTGGCCTTTAGCTTTGAGTTTAGCTTCAAGTTTAGTGTTGTGTTTAGCTCCAACTTAAGCTTCAAGTTTAGCTTCGGGTTTGGCTTTAGGTTTAGCATCGGATTAGACACCCCTATGTCAAAGAGACTTATTTATGTCTCATCAATGATGTAAAATAGTGAAATGTCAACAAGATACAGGCATATCGAGGAGATAATCACTTATGTCACATCGACAAGTGATCAACTAAACACAACTCTTGGATATAACGAAGTAATGTTGATGAGACATTGAGATATCGATAAGACAGATAAGATTGTCTCATCGACAGTATTCAAGTAATGATCAAAAGCATACACCGCTATACCACCGAGAAGGTGAGCAACATATACGGTAGAGCGGCGTACACTACAACCCCACATGAAGAAGCCTTGAGCAAGGCGGTAGTGCGGTAAACAAAAAAAGGGAAGGGGAAAACACTACTATACCACAATGATAATCACAATTCTCCCTGACATGGAAGAGTTACACCGATATATAAAGAAATACCACCGAAGGAAAATATCAATGAGATAGTGGCATATCGGCAAGAGATATTAACTTGTCTCATCGACACCGGAAACCAACATCAGAGGAACATAAGATCTAATGTCGATGAGACATTGAGATATCGGTAAGACAAATAAGATTGTATCATTGACACTCTTCAAGTAATGATCAAAAGCATACACTGCTATACCACTGGGAAGGTGAGCAACATATGCGGTAGAGCGGTATACACTGCAACCCCGCAACAAGAAGCCTCAAGGAAGGCGGTAGTGTAGTAAATAGTAGAAGGAAAGGGAAAAAAACTGCCATACCACATAATAAGAGATGACGATAGTATGATAATCGTGGCATCATTACAATTTACAACAATAAATGTAGAAAATCACATCAGTTGCCAAAATTAAATGCTATTAAATTATTAAGAGTTGCCAAAACTAATATGACAGAATACCGTGCCATCCAAAGATAAGCGAGTTTTCCCAATATTGCACTCAATTGCAGTGCACTAGTGTGGAAGGATCTAAGGATATGAGAAGAAGAAGTCCTAAAAGCATGAAATACTCAGGTAAGTGCATATAAACTCTTTGAAAGAGCTTTGTTAATTTAAAAAATCTTTCAAGGTTTTTTCATCTAAAGGCATAGTAGAGAAAATTGAAACATGCCTCCTAAAATAAAATGATCAGAAGTAAAAGAAAGTCGGCCTAAAATTAAATATGAAGAACCTAAAGTAAAGAAGAAAGCACTCCATCCTAAAACAAAACAATCATAAGTAAAAGAAAGTCAACCTAAAATTAAAGATGAAGAACCTAAAGTAAAGAAGAGACCACTCCATCAGTCCATATTAGATATACTTCTAGGGTCTACTAAAGAGGGTAATAAGAAGTTTCTCGTGGACAACACACAAAGTTGTAGGGATGCCCTCATTTCCAAATCTGGATGAGACCTATTTTGGTATTTTACAGTAAGAGAAATGAGAAGATTCTAGTGTCAAACGCTTGGATGTTGGATATAGCAAGGATGATTTTCCCAAATGTGTTTGTTGATGTAGAATTTATCAGACTGCTAGCCAAACACTATCACTCAGTTACCAAAATAGTGAGGTTTCCAAACGACATAGTATTGGTAGAAGTAACCAAAAAAGCCATCATTGAGTGTTTTGGCTTAAACAAGCAGGCTCTGACCAAGATAAACCTACAAAAAAGTGAGGAGGATTATGCTAGGTTAAAAAATACTTATAGAAGTGATGAGGTACCCCTACATATTAAAAGAGGCATTGATAACATAACATTCCCCATCTCTACTAGCACTACTGAACCATTTAATGTGATAGATTTTTAGTATTACTTTGTGAATACATATTTAGCTCTTTGCCAAGTGTTGGGGATAGATGCTCAAGATAAAATTCCAATAGGCCTAATGATGATGGCCATGAGAATTCAAAACCCTGAAACTATTATTGAATATGACTTTGCTTCATACCTTGAGAAAGCGTTAGATGATGAATTATACCAAGTTATAGAGGATAGAGCACCGATTACATTCAGACACTATTACCTACTGTGTCATCTAATATTGTACCAGAATAGGAACCATTGGAATAAAATAATGGACTTGGCTACAGTAGATGAGCAAGGGAATCCCACACTTGTCCACAAATGGTGCTATATTTGGGACAGTCGATGCAAGAATTCAAGATTTGTTGTATTCTACGAAGACTTTGTACACAAAATCCTTTGAGTTATTGGGTATGCAATACCAAGATTGTCAAACAAAATGTTGCAACTAGTGATACCTTTGGCTTTAAGACCAAAGCAGGGTCATACACACAATTTTAGAGATTGGTTCTTCCTCCTAGAAGTTACAATAATAAGAGTTTATGGATGCCCTGTTGCTCCACACATACTGCCAAAATTTGTGCCCCTTAGATTATCATTTCTTGAGTTTATGTGGAAAATGATGTGGATGGAGAAAGATGTAATGCACAAGCAGAAGAAAGGCACTTTCCTACCAAACCAAACCAAGTGTGAAGATTGGATTGTAGGCTCAAACACACTAGAGGAGTTACAATATTATTTGAAGACAAGATATGCATTGAAATCTGGAAAAGAAAGAGCCTTTGACCCTAAAAATCATATGAACAACATTAGGCACAATCTTCTTACCAAAATGATAGTGCCACACCAAGTGGATTTTGAAGAAGATTTCATAAGGAACTTCATTACTTATAATGATGTATTTAGTAGAAGGAAAAAATGGGAATATATGAAGAAGCTTGAAGAAAGGATGAAGCGGATGTCCAAGGATTTCCTAGGATAATTTGTTGAGGAAAAGGACCCCATCAAGAGGATATAATTAATAATTGGTAGATTTGAATACTTGTACAGAAAGAAGGAAGCATATCTCCAAGAACATGATAGTGGTGCAACTGCAGAGCATACCCCAGGTGAAACCTCTAAGCCTCCCATGGAGCAGTTACCTCCCAAAAGATAGAAGACAAGAAGCATTAAAAAATTAGTACCTTATGAGGATACTGAAGAGGTGGGTGATACTGAGGAAGTGGCTACAGTACTGCAGTCATTGATAGGTGATATTGAAGTTGATCAGCCCATCCTTGAGACTAGTGCCCATAAACAAGAGGAAATGATGGGTGATGTAGAAAAAACAAGTACAGAGGTACATGAAGATGAAAGGGAAATTGCAGCTAGGAGATTCATAGAAGATGATGAATTCATTAAGACTCCTGAGTTTAAGGATTTCTGGATGAAGATGAAGATAAAGATAAAAGAATTTCAAGAGAGGATGGAATTAGCTGAAGCAAGAATTAAAGTATTAGAGAAAAATGAAATGGTAGCATAGACTTTCCAGGAATTAAGAGTTGACAACATTGACATTAGCCCCCAAAAGGCTAGAGAAATGGTCTTGAAGAGAAATATGCTCATTTTCCCTGGCTTGTAATTAAAGAAATTTTTTTTGCTTGATCAAGTGCGGGCTCAGGAAGATCCAATGCTAGTTACAAAATTTGTCTCTGATGAAGGTGTGAGTGGAACTAGGTATAACCCAAAGATTAAAACCTTGGCCATATGGATCAAACAAAAAAATAAATAGAAGCCAAAATTATTGGATGTAATTCAAGGGATGAAAGGGGCAGCGACGGTAAGGACAATACAAGATACCACCCCTTTGGAGGCAGCCACAATTACCATGAATTCGACCATGTTCACTCGAGCAACTGTTAAGGGATTAGAAGATAGATTAAAGGAGTATGAAAAGGAACAAAGGTTCATAAATGATGAAGTTAATAAACTATTCATGGAGAATGTCAAATTGAAAGAAAAATTAAGAGGAGAAGGACCCTCATAAAGCAAGGAGATGGTGTTATACAAGCCTCCTAATGCTCCAATGGATATTGTGAAGAACATTTCTACACAACAAATAAAAACTCCAGAGAGGAAGTGGATGATGTAAAGAAGGCCAACAATCAAACCCAGGATGAAGTGAAAAGATGAATTTGTGAAGTTATGGAAAAGATTCTTGAGCACGGGATAAAATCAGTTATGGATAACCTGGAGAATGTGCATGATAGTTATAAAACACTTCAACAAACAATGTGATAGGGAGGTTGGATGAATCAATCACTGATTGATGCTCTAGGTCTTGCTTGGAAGACCTCTAGGGTATCTTACTCCACCACTTGTAACCTATAGGACCTCTTCCTTCTTAGGATCCCCTGGTTCTCCTTGCCAACCCAACTATCAATTAAGTTCTTCCTTCCAATTCAACAGTTGGTGCAATTTTTTAACACTTGCCTTAGCCCTTAATCCACCCTAAAGGCTACTAACCTCCTATTCCTTGAAATGACTTTATAGAGGTGTGGAGGTGCTTTCAAAGACTTCAATCCATCCTATCAAGGGTATTAGGGATCCACCTAACTCCATGTGTAGGTCGCTTTCCCCAAACCCTACTATTAGGCCTAGGAGGTTACTAGCCCTATTAGGTCTCCTTTTCCAAGAAAACAGGGTTTTTCCCAAAAACATTCCAAAGAACCCCCAATATTTTCTTAGGATACTTAGTTCAAATTCCTACCTCTTAGGGAATCTTGGGGTCTTGGGTCTCAACTGTCCGTACAAAGCCCTAACCTGGAAAGAGCAAAACTAGGCCTTTTAAGCCCTTTCCTAGCTTCTCTACAATCTGTTAAGTCCTTCCCTCACCAGATGGATTGGAAAAGTCTTTTCCTTTTTACCATAGCTTGGTAAGTCTCACATCTTCCTTCTCCAAAAGGAAATTTGTCATAAAATTAACACCTCTGCAATTTAAGTGCTCTGCACTTTGGTCTTTCCTAGCTGGGCTCTTCCTTGGCTCGCCTAGGAGAAGACTTCCACAGTGGCTCTGGTGCTGTCAAAGACTCCTAACCCTACTATATGTACATCCATGGAGTCTAGTCACAATTCCCAAAGGGCCGTACAATTTGTACAGTGGGAAAGTGAACTAACCCTCCATTCTTCCCAAACTACCTGGTTCAGACCAGCAACAATATAGAAAGCAAACTATCTACAAACAATGCTTGGAAACTAAATAACCAATCTAGCTAGTGCCACACAGTATTCTAAGAGCTACTGTCCTACATTATGCATGAATTACAGTGCTGAAACTACTCCATTAAAGCATCACAGTAACACAAAAACCAGAGATTACACTCAACAAACACAATTGCTTATCTCTTGAATTCAAAAACTTTAGACAATATCAAATGCTTCCAACCTCACTCCAATGCCGAGGCATCCCATAAATAGGGTCACTAAATTATTTATCCTCTCCCTTAACCTCTCCTTGGTCGCTTGTAGCTCCAATTGAGCAACATTTTCAAAACTTTTCAAAAGTCCTAAAAGTCCTAAACCTCATTTTGAGCTAAAACCTTATGACACCTATCTAATGGTCAACATGACCTTCATTAGATCAATTCACAACAAAAAATGCCACTAAGGCCCACACACAAATGAACTAAATTCACAAATGAAATAAATTAGATTGTTTAGTGCTCCTGCACCATTCTCCCCCCCTCTGCACAAACACTAAGGAATGTGGGGAGAGATCAGAGATAGATCAATGTCATGCTTCTTGAACTGAGCTTCATCCACCCATGTAGCCTCAGACTCTGGTTTCTCTTTCCACTGGATGAGATGTTCCATGTACACCTTATGCCTAGTAGACTTCTTCACTCTGGATTCCAAGATCCTCTCTGCTTGCAGCTTGTCTTTAGGTGGTAAGACTACATTACTTACATCTTCCAAGACATCTGTACTGGTCAGATTCATATCTGTGACTGGTCCTCTGTACCTGATCAAGTCAGCCACATTAAACACTGGTGAAATACTTAAGTTTGCAGGAAGCTCCACCTTGTAAGAATTATTTCCATGCAATACCCCTCCATTTTGCTTCTTGTTTAGTTTGCCTTATACTTTATTTGGTTGCAGATACTTTGATATTGGACACATTTGGTTATGATGTTTGATCACTACTATTGAGTGACAACTATTATTGTGTGATGTGGTTATCTGATTTTGTTTCACATGCTTTAATGGATTAATGATGTTAGTAGAGTTATCATGAGATTTTATATGTGAGTATTGATTATGACGTTAATGTCAGTCTTTGATGAGTGTATTGGTGCAGAGGACAGGTTCGCATCACTCACTTGCGAGCGCCCTGCGAATCCGTGATTTCTTCTTCACACTATGTATTATATACTGGATATACTGTATGATGTTTAATTGGTTTTTCAGGTTGCAGGTACATGACATCGACTCCACTTGGTCTCATAGGTTTGAGCGTGTCGATCCAACGGTTAAGTTGAAAGGGAGATAGTAGCTAGGTAACATGTGTCAGTCTATGCCCTAGCCTTAGTGTGTCGTTAGTCCTGATTGTTGAGTCATGTTTTACCTTATTTTAATGTTATTTGATTAGGTATGATGCGTAATTATTAAATCAAATGAAATTGAAAAATAATTGGAAATTGCATTTTAATTTCAAGTGGGTTTTCGAAAAAGGGAAATTAAATTAATATTTAAATTTTAATTTTGCATGCAAAATTTAGGGTTGTTGAAGATATTTGAATTATGACAATTGCATGTTTAATTATTGAAAAGAGTTTGTTTAGATTAGAAATTAAAATTTGTTTTAGAAGATTACTAAATTAATTTGAGAAATTTGTGGGAGGTGTTTGGGTTTTCTTTTTGGAGTTTTGTTTTTTTGGGAAATTTATCTTATGTGTGAGAAAAGAAAAAGTTGCAAAAAGGAGAGAAGAAGAAAGGAAAAAGAAAAAAAAGGGAAATTCAAAAGGAGGTTTTGGCTGTAGAATTGTTGGAGAAATTGGGTAGAATTTTTTGAGAAATTTGGGTAGGGTTGATTTGAAGGAAGAAATTCTATTGAAACGGATTGAGCTCTTGGATCGTTGCTTGCACGGATTCATTACACGATTGAAGGAAATTCAAGAGAGCATTGGAGGAGGCTTTGCATCAAAAATCCTCTCTGTTTCCTATAGCTTCAAACACCAGGTTTTCCTTTTATTTTGTGATTTTTGTCCTTGTTTGTCTAAAATAAATTTAGATTGTTTAAAGAATATGTTGTTGAATTCATTGGGGATTGGGATTTGTTAATGAAAACTAGATTTAAATAAATCGGGAATTTGGGAGATTGTATAAATATACTGTAGGATTTAACTTTGTAATCGAGGAAATTGTAGAATTATTGATAAATTTAAACCTTAGATTGTGCATCAAATGTAGATTGTTGAGGAAATTGTATTTCTTTAGAAAATAATTAAATTTGGTTTTTAAAAGAAAACAAACCCTCTGTAGAAAATTTGAAAAGAAGAAAAACTAGATCCTCTTTAGTTTTCTTATTTTAATGGTATTATTTAGAATTTAAGGAAATGATTTTTAGTAAAATCAGTTTTAAACATATGGGAAATTTAGAAGACCATTCTGGAAAAAAATAAAATAAAAAAATTCTGATGATTTCCTGTACCTGGTTATTTTTATTTTGGATTCTCAGTTTTACCAGTAAATCTTTTCTGTGTTAAAATATATACATAAATATATATTATAGGTATTATATCCTTGAATATAAATACACATAATATATATATTTATATGTATATTTATTTAATGTTGTAGATTAAATACATGTTATTATTTTCTAAAAAAATGTCGTCCGTACAGCATGTTGGAGAAACGAATTTCAAAGAAATTCGTAGAAAGTTCATGAAATTATTTTCATTTTACATTATGCAAATGAAATTTTTTTGTTTATTCAAAAAAAAATTAGTACGCTGTTATAGTGAATTGAAACTTCCTCTAGGGTTGCGTGGCGGGGCATTACACATGGTATCAGAGCCCGGGTTTAAACACTGGGCGCTCTGGGTTTATGTTGTACCCATTAAGCTTAGTTGTGTAGGTTTCCAAGTGTACCTTGTCTAATATCCTTTTTGTGTCTGTGTAGGAGTATGCCTCCTAGACGCGGACGAGGGAGAGGATGAGGTCGCGGCCGAGTAGACAAACGAGAGGAGAGTCAACATGACTCGCAACCTCGTGTCATACCTATACCAGATCAGGAGGAACATCAGGCCTCACAAAATGGCCCAAGGGGCGGCGATGGACAGTAGGATCCTCTGGGGGTTGAAGCTGCACGTAAAGCTTTGGAAGACGCGTTGGAACTCTTAGGTCCGAGATGGGCAGATGCTGAGGTTAATCTTGGGGTGAGAGCAGTTCCGACATAGTCAAAGAGGTTAGCATCTTCTCATATGAGAGATTTGATTTGGTCACAACCACCACTGTTTGACGGAGCAGGGAGCGGCTTAGAGGCTGAGACTTGGCTGATAGGCCTTGATCGATGCTTTTCTATGCATCCCTTTGATAGTAATACTAAAGCGTGGTGCGTTGTTATTCACCTCTGAGGTTTTGCAGCCACTTGGTGGAAGCTAGAGGAGCAGAAGCTCCATATTGACATGAGTACGGTGTCTTGGGAGATCTTCCTTGAGCGGTTCATAGCCCACTTTCTCTCTGATCATTGGCGTTAGTGTAGAGGCGATGAGTTCCATGCCCTATGACAGTTGGCCTTGACTGTGGACTAGTACGAGAGGTGATTCTACGAACTTAAACAGTTCACTGGGATAGGAGATGATGAGGGGATGCTCGTGCAACATTTCATCAAGGGCTTAAACGCCTGTATTAGTGGAGGTGTGCGGGTCTTTGAACCCAAGACCATGGATGTGACAGTAGAGAAAGCACGTGCACTAGGAGGTCATTTAGGATTGCAGGTTGGTAGTAGTTCAACGATAGAGTTGAGTGCTCGAGGAGGTCAGCCTCAGGGAGGTGCACCTTCTAGATCGCAATAGGGACCATCTCAGAGTGGTCATCAGTAGGAGAGTGTGCTTGGGAAGCGTAAGGACTCTCAACCTTGTCAGGATGATGGTGGTTCTTCACCTAGGAGGGATAGGAACTGGAGGCACATGAAGCGTTTCAGCTCTAAGCAACCCACTCAAAGCATCAAGTCCACTTTTGGAGGCAGTGCACAACAGTCTACTGCACCAACATGAGGTAGAGGTTATGGTAGAGGCACAGGTTGCTTCTCTTGTGGTCAGTAGGGCCATATTGCTAGGATGTGTCCCAATAAGGGCACGTCAGGATTCATGCAGAGACTAGCAATGTTAGAGCTGACAGTGGGAGATGCTGGCAGAAGCCATCGTGTGTTCGTTGCGGTTGATAACCATCAGTCTGGGTATCAGGGAGCTGTCGTTGAGACTTTTGGGGTTGGTCGTCCAGTGCAGGATGCTCACCCTCAGGGGTCGAGGTTTTGATTTGTATGCAGTTAGGATGAGGGAGTAATATCCCTACTTGTTTGCAGGCTTCCAGGAGTAAGTCTGGTTTTTGGGGGGGAGAATGTAATACCCCTCCATTTTGCTTCTTGTTCAGTTTGCCTTATACTTTATTTGGTTGCAGATACTTTGATATTGGACACATTTGGTTATGATGTTTGATCACTACTATTGAGCGACAACTATTATTGTGTGATGTGGTTATCTGATTTTGTTTCACATGCTTTAATGGATTAATGATGTTATTAGAGTTATCATGAGATTTTATATGTGAGTATTGATTATGACGTTAATGTCAGTCTTTGATGAGTGTATTGGTGAAGAGGATGGGTTTGCATCACTCGCTTGCGAGTGCCCTGCGAATCCATGATTTCTTCTTCACGGTGTGTATTATATGTTGGATATACTGTATGATGTTTAATTGGTTTTTTAGGTTGCAGGTACATGACATCGACTCCACTTGGTCTCATAGGTTTGAGCGTGTCGATCCAACGGTTAAGTTGAAAGGGAGATAGTAGCTAGGTAACATGTGTCAGTCTATGCCCTAGCCTTAGTGTGTCGTTAGTCCTGATTGTTGAGTCATGTTTTACCTTATTTTAATGTTATTTGATTAGGTATGATGCGTAATTATTAAATCAAATGAAATTGAAAAATAATTGGAAATTGCATTTTAATTTCAAGTGGGTTTTCGAAAAAGGGAAATTAAATTAATATTTAAATTTTAATTTTGCATGCAAAATTTAGGGTTGTTGAAGATATTTGAATTATGACAATTGCATGTTTAATTATTGAAAAGAGTTTGTTTAGATTAGAAATTAAAATTTGTTTTAGAAGATTACTAAATTAATTTGAGAAATTTGTGGGAGGTGTTTGGGTTTTCTTTTTGGAGTTTTGTTTTTTTGGGAAATTTATCTTATGTGTGAGAAAAGAAAAAGTTGCAGAAAGGAGAGAAGAAGAAAGGAAAAAGGAAAAAAAGGGAAATTCAAAGGGAGGTTTTGGCTGTAGAATTGTTGGAGAAATTGGGTAGAATTTTTTGAAAAATTTGGGTAGGGTTGATTTGAAGGAAGAAATTCTATTGAAACGGATTGAGCTCTTGGATCATTGCTTGTTGGGATTCATTTTACGTTTGAAGGAAATTCAAGAGAGCATTGGAGGAGGCTCTGCATCAAAAATCCTCTCTGTTTCCTGTAGCTTCAAACACCATGTTTTCCTTTTATTCTGTGATTTTTGTCCTTGTTTGTCTAAAATAAATTTAGATTGTTTAAAGAATATGTTGTTGAATTCATTGGGGATTGGGATTTGTTAATGAAAACTAGATTTAAATAAATCGAGAATTTGGGAGATTGTATAAATATATTGTAGGATTTAACTTTGTAATCGAGGAAATTGTAGAATTATTGATAAATTTAAACCTTAGATTGTGCATCAAATGTAGATTGTTGAGGAAATTGTATTTCTTTAGAAAACAATTAAATCTGGTTTTTAAAAGAAAACAAACCCTCTGTAGAAAATTTGAAAAGAAGAAAAATTAGATCCTCTTTAGTTTTCTTATTTTAATGGTATTATTTAGAATTTAAGGAAATGATTTTTAGTAAAATCAGTTTTAAACATATGGGAAATTTAGAAGACCATTCTGGGAAAAAAATAAAAAAATGAACTAAATTCACAAATGAACTAAATTAGATTGTTTAGTGCTCCTGCACCACAATGGATCAAATAAAGACACATATGCTTGTATTAGATCCTTTGTTCAAAAAGGTGTCATCCTATTCACCACACTTTGGATAAGTTATGCAAAGTTCTACAAAGAAGTCCTGATGCACCCACAACATTAAATCCATCTGAACAAACTATGAAGATGATTACTGATGAATTTCAGTATGTACAAGGGTTTGATAAAAATATTGTAACACAAATGGATTTATTCCATACCTGGAAACAGTGGTATATACTTGAAATTGTGAGAGATGGTGATTAGTTGAAGGACTTGGATAAGTGGAAGAAATAATTCAGTCAGGTTGTTGATAAGTGTGTAACTCATATACAGGAGGATGATGATACCAGTCTTCTAAGGATAAATTAGATCATGGATGGGTTGATTGTTCTTGATGCGGGATACCTAAATTTTTTCAATGATACAAAGGAATTACTAGATAGTCGATGGAAAAATCATCTTGCAAACATGCAAACGATCTAAGAATATAAGTGGCCATTAGATTTTACGCTGTATCAGTGGGAGGAAAAGTATTTGGTTTCAGAAGAATAGGACACTAAGGCGAGAGAATTTGGATGTTCATCATGGAGAGGAAGACTTTGCCAGATCAATGATCACAGGTCTTCTACGTTGAATAATGGAACCATATGTCAAAGTGTCTTAAGTCTTGTTATTTCCTTAATTATGCTAATTAAATAGTTGTTGGTTTTAAAAGAATAGTACACCGAGGCAAGAGAATTTGGACATTAATCATGGACAAGAAGACTTTTCCAGATCAATGATCAGGAGTCTTCTATGTTGAATAATGGAACCATATGTCAAAATGTCTAAAATCTTGTTATTTCTTTAATTATGCTAATTAAATAGTTGTTAGTAAAAGAAGTAGTTATGAAAGGTTGTTTCTTTTTGTAAAAGGCATGTAGCTTATTGCTTCCTATGTAAATAGGAAACCAAGGCCTGGTTTTAAATTATCATCATCATATATCATTTCCATTTTGAAGACTTCTGTTATTAATATATATCAATTGAAGCAATATAATGGAGAACATCTTATTATTAGAGATTCTCCATGACTGTGTTATCATTCTATATTTTTCTTATATTTTTCATACTTATTTCTTCTTATATTTGAATGAATATCAGTTATTGAGCCTCAATACTGTGCTTATGTGAATGAATATGTTGATATAGTAAAACATTTATTGTGGATGTTGGTAGAGCTACTACTATTTTTGAAAATTTGAGCTTATTTTGCCTTGTTACATGTTCAACATAAAAATGTAAACAATTTAAACATAATAAAGTTAAATTTTTTTCATATTTAAATAATTGTGAGTTACGTGCATTAATATCTTATTAACTTTTGTGTCTTCATGAACATATGTTGATACAAAATGAATGGAAGAAGCATCCAAGTAATCCAAATTTTTCTACCAACAATTCATACCAAAGATTGAACAATTTAAGGATATTGCAATAGGTAATTAAGGATATGATAATGATGATATATTCTTGTACTTTTATATTCTATGAAACATTCCTTATTTTCTATGAAACAGTGTATATATTCTTGTACTTGTAAATATTATTTTACTGTTATGTTTATTAAATAAAACAGAGTTTGAATAAAAAATGCTTCACCCTTTTTTTTAAGTGAGTATGTGAATTATTGTTTAAGGAAAACTCTTATAGTGTTTACATTTTGAATTTACTAGTTTCAAAGCTTCATTTTCTATCTATATAAAATTGTATGTGCTCTTTATCTCAAATGACATAAAACAATAATATCATCAAAATCAGGGTTTTCAATTTCAACACCATCATTGTCCACACTTTTCATATCCTGTTCACTTTTAAGTACAATCATCACAAAATTATTTTTATTTCTTGTCCCAGTTAATTTTGATTCCTTTCAACACAACACAGTAGGTTGCATGTTAAATTTCAAACATTTTCTTTGCATTTTTTTGTATATATTATTTTCTCAATTCATCATTATGTAACAACAATTTCACTTCTGAGATATACAGTAAAAATAAATGAAAGCACATGTTTTCTTTGTCAAGGGAAATGTATGGTGAATACCCTATGTCTTTTAGATAAGTGTGCAAGCGAAATAAGACATAACTGATTGAATCTGATTTTCTACTGTACAATTGTTTTTTATGTGCTTTTTACTTTTTGCATGTGGATTACCCTCATAAAAAGACTACTTATCTTTTCTTAAATGAAGCCTTTACATTTCCTGTCTACAAAAAGAATTTACTGCTTGACAATAGGTTTGTGAAATTCATACAAATTAAGATTGGTGTAAAAGGCCATCCCTGCAAATGTTGTTTGGTCTAGAATTATAATAGAAAATAAAAAATCTTGCTAGGAGAATAAAACAGGTTTTCAATTTTCCAAGTACAACATAATATTACTGAAGCATTTCAAAGTTTAGGCTATAAGAATCATCCTTTTTTAAACATGGATTGCAAATAATTCAGAAAATTTAGAAGTCTTGGTCATTAAAATTATTGTCTGCTACAATGTCATCTATTGTATCATTGTCAATGTTCATATGTTCTTTCAAGTATTTAATATTATCATCATCCTCATCTTGACCTGCATCATCTTCATCATCATTGAAATTTGACTGTAGACCATCTATATTGTTACTAGATGTATTTGGATCATCATTTTCTATACCATCCATATTGTTGTCTTCCATAACGTCATCTAACTCTGGATTGTTGTCTTCTTGTGCCTGAACATAACCATCTTCAACATCATCATGGATGTCAATTTCTTCGATGTTCTCTAATCCCTCTCTCATTTTTTTGGCCATCATTTTTTTTCTCAGTATCCACTAATGGATCGTCAAATACATGCCTTAATCTTGGATCATAATGTATGACAAATATCCATTTCGGGTCCAAAATATCTTCATAGAAAAATACCTTCACATGAACCACATACATATATTAGACATTATATAAATTGTATGAAGACATATACATCGATTGAATAATGGAACATTATTTTATAGACTACCTTTTTTATACAAGAATTGCTATAAAACACAATTTTGACAACATAGTTTATAAAACATTAGTCCACACTCATTTATTATTCTTTGGTTTTCTGCCCTTAAGAACATCCTTAGGGAGACCTTGTTCTTCCCTCTTCTTTCGTGCAGGAGTGCATTTTAAGAAGGGGTAATCAATCAATAACTCATCCCCAATGGTAAGGTCCATAATAGCCTCAACCATTATCAATTTGTATCAGCCTCTCTTTCCATATCTCCATCTTTATCATTTATAACCTCAACAAATTGACAATTCGATCTTACAGTAGGGTCCCTTCCCTTACTACTATTTATAAATCCTGCAATATTTTTTGTGTGTGTACGCACGTCCATCTATAGACATAAGATGACCTCTATTCATTTCTTTTCCACTTTCCAATTGGAGATGATGTGTATACATATTCAAATTTAGACCATATGTTGACATGCTAGGCTTATATTCTGCTAGCCTTCTCCATTCACCATTGCAATATGATGGACCATAATATGGCATTAATCTCCTAGTGGTTTGTTCTAAATTGCTTCTATGTTTGGATCCCACATGTACATTTTGGATAATAAATATGCCTAGATTCGCTTCATGAATATTCGAGGGTTGTATCATGTAGTTGTATCCCCAGAATTGGAACACCTCATACACTCTAGGTAGTTGTTGATCACTAGGCCAAGCACAATATAGTCAACGATCAAATTTATGTTTGTAAATTGATCTCAAACTCAGGGGAAATTCATCATCTCCATCACATTCATTCTCATAAGGTATGTAGTCCACCTTCCCCTTGTGTTTAAACAAATTATGCATCTTCATATCGGTTCTTGTTCTGTTACTTGTTTTCATCAATTCCTCATCCTCCAAGCTGGTATATTGGAACATATTTTTGTTAGATGTATCATCTGATAAATGATCATTACCCTATAGGCTAGAAGTCGATGATCTAGGAAAATTTTAACCAAGAAATTTATCCTTCAAGTATCCATTAAGAAAAAAATAGTTATTTAAATAATATAAAACAATGTTTAAACGAAGTATACAGGCTATTTATATCAAATTGGAAAATTCCTCACCACAATTCCTATTGGATTTGAATCGATTGTAGGAGGCATACTACCGACTGGAAGCTCATCATATATGTAATGTCTTTGTACAATCGCTCATTTGAATTGTTTCTTTCCATGACATACAAAACATCCACAAACAACAATTTTCTCAAAGTATTCATCCCATGTACTATAGTCCTGACCTACCTCTTGTTCAGTGCAATCATCTATTGTGTCTAGAAGATCCATTGTCATATCCTCTTCCACCCACTGGCATCTACGTGAATTAATAGTTTTAGGTCCATGTCCACATACATATCTTCTTCTTTTACTAGTTGAATGCTCAGGCTCTGCATTTGCTCCAATCTCCATCTAAAATAATCAACAACATGCATTAATTTATGTCAAGATTGGATAATACATTATAAATTTCAATAATACTGTGAAAAAACATGGACGTATCACAAAATGCCATCCGATCATTTTTTCCTAAGTTAAGTCAAAATTTGAGTACCTGATGTCCCGCTTCATCCGTTATGTCCTTATTTGATATGACATGATCTGTTGTCATGGCCTTGTCTCACCCCTATAATACACAACATAGTAAGTAATGTTTAGTACACCAATTATATCATTTCAATGAATATGCTATCCAACACAAAACCTCACTTTAGTCATATATTTGACATATTGATATTATGTTTTGGCTATCCTAATTTTCAAACTTTTCCCTTGATCATAGAATCACATTTAATCACCATTCCTGTGCATTTTCAACCAATAAGTTTGACCTCAAAGGCCTCATGGACAAAAAAATGACTTTATCTCCTCTATGTTGTAGCATTTGTGAATTCATAAACACCTTCCTCCTTTGGTTGAGGTTGCTTTCTCTTCTTACCTCTATTTTATCTACAGATTTCGTTGTTTCATCTATTTCCACCCACTTTCCTCTCAACGATTTAGTATTTCTACACCATACACGTCCTCTCTCCATGGCCTCCTTTGTGAATAAAAATTTCACCACAAAAGCTTTCACTGCACTACCACCGAGAAGGAAAAAGCAACTTGCGGGACCGAGGTAAAAACCATTCTACTACACCGAGTTGATGAAGGAGCCATTGGACAATGGTGGTCACCGCACTACTGCATGCCAATGGTAGAAGACTTGTGGGACTGCGTGAGTCACCGAAACACTGCCAGGAACAAAAGGAAGAATTGTGTGCCGCCACAAAATCTTTCACTACACTACCGCCGAGAAGGATGAAGCACCTTGCGAGACCGTGATAAAAACTGCTCTACCACACTGAGCTGATGAAGTAGCCACAAGGTAGCAGTGGTCACAAAAACAAGGCAGGAGTTGGAATTATTTCCAACACTATGGATCCTGTGATACACAACAATGAAAATAGTCACTATACAACAATGATAGGCGCTAAATTAGGCACACTTGACGCCGCCTTATACATCCCAAACATGTTACATTAACGACCAATAGTCGGTGCTAAAGTTGGCTTTAACTAATGCCGACTAAAGCGTCGACTAATGAATCAAAATAAAAAATTTAAAACTTTACCACGTGAAGGAAGAAATCAGATGACAAAAAAAGGAAAAATGTTGCGCAAAGGAAGAGAGCAGGGAACTACTAGCAATTGATGAAAAATTTTATTTAGTTTCCGACACCATAGGTAAGGTTACAATTTTTTTCTTCTTGGTTGAATTCATGATTGTTTACTGCTCTTTTTATTGCATTTGAATTCGTGATTGTTTAGTGGTTTGTGGCTTAACCAGTCCAAGCAACCTCTAAATCGTCCCATCATTATAAATTGTAAAACCTTTGAGAAACCAACAATTTTTTTTACCCCACCCATTTGAGCTTTGACTCAAAATATTATAGCACGAAGCGAGGATGCCTCTGTATTCTTTCCCTAACCTGGGTATCAAGGAAATAGTGAACTGCTTGGAAAATCTTGGAATTGGGTCGGTCACTGCTGAGCAACTGCTGAAAATAAATGTAGAAATCGCTTGGTTTTTCCCAACCGCGCCATAGTCACCAATGCCATGAAAAATTCGTGCATGATTGCATTATGAAAGAGTTTTCATGCCAAGGTTATCAACACTAAGCAAACTGATTGAACATATTTTCCCTCGGTTATCAACACTAAGCAAACCCAATGAACATATTTGCCCACAAAACAAAACTTTCATACCACAAACTGGATGAAAACTTTCATACCCGATAGTGTGTACTTTGTTTGCCTCCACAAAGTGGATGAAAATAATTTTCCCTAATTTTGCCTCAAAATATCAAGCATTGGAGGGAAGCAAGGATTGTTAGCAAACTCTGGCCAAAATGAGGTAATTCATTGTCAATTTATAGATTTGTAAATGTTTCCATTGTTTCTTTGAATTTTACTTTTTACTTTTTTATTTCTAAATTTAAAAGAAGAAATATAATTTAAAAATACATATATTTAGGGACATGAGACTAACAAAGATAAATACGAATTGGCTTCCATATTGGGGGTAGAGGCAGTGAACAAATTGGTTAATGTGGACTTGACAACACTTGCTAGATACATAGAAAAACAATCTAGTAACGTCCCTCAAACATTGCAAACAAATAAATTGTGTCAAAGGGAATCAATTGATTCCCCAACCACTCCTAGATCGAGCAAAAGATCCAGGAGGAAATCAGTGACAATAAACTCTAAGAATGTGGAACAGGGAGTAGAGACTTCCACTCTTGGGACACAAACTTCTTCCACCATGCCATGTTTTCAATCTTGCATTGGTAGCTACAATACGAAGATAGAATACGAGGTGGTTTCAGGGGAAGTTCGAATGGTGGATGCTGGGAAAATGTTTGTGAGTAGGTTGAAGGAATCATGCCTTCAACTGTTCAAAGACCATCTACATTTTCCATTCTCAAAGATACCCATGCACCTGAAAAAAGCAGTTATCCATGACATGGAGAATGAATTTGGCACAGGTTGGTCTGTAAAGAAGATAAAGATACAAATGTCTCAAAACTGCAAGAGATTTCAGTGGACCCAAACAAAGAAGATAAAAAAATCCCTCCTGAGCTAAGGCAAGAAAAAGGCCAATTGATGTAAGTGTGAAAGTATGGAAAGAGCTTGTAAAATCATATGAGAAGTCTGATGCATGGAGGAAGTCCGGTGAGGAGAGTACGCACGTATTTGAATTTTCTCATAAGATTATATCAAATTTATTAAACGATATTTAATTTGTATTTGTGCATAGCTAAATTGAATTAGTATACGTTTCAGGACAAGGCCTCGAAGGCTATGCTTGATAAACTTTGTGCCACACATCACAGTGGCTAGAAAGGTTTACAGGCCTTGATCTGTACATTTGTGAGTATATTTAATATGTTAAATGATATATATTTTTTAATTTCCTTGGAAAAAGTAAATGATTGCATATTAATTAGTTTAACTAGTCCATGTACCATGTTTTAATAGGAGGAGAAATATGGCCGCCATCCAAAGCAATTTGAAAAGAATATGTTACAAAACAAAAAGTGGAATGATTTTGTAATCTGGATGGAGAACGAGGTATCAATAGTTGAGTTTCAATAACTTAGTTGGATATTTGTGTTAATATGTCAATTTGCATCTCTTGTGTTGAGTTGTTTATTGATGCATAGGATGAGTAAATAGAGCTCAAATCTTATGATTACAAGATGATTGTTTATGTGCATGAATAAATAGTAGAAGGATGTAGATGAACTCAATTCATCTGACTTTATGCCTCTTGGCAGACATTCCTCTTGAATCTCTAATATTAGGTGCCCGAGATTTCCCTGTAGCTTTTAACTTTCGTTGTCGCCTTTCCTCTTCACTGTTAGACTTGTCTCATTTTTCCTTATCCGCATTTCTAGCTTTGAATTCTAATTCATCCCATGTCTTACCTTCCTCCTCTTTAGAATATTCTTCTTCTTCTTTTTCCTCCTCTGACTCCACAA
This sequence comes from Sequoiadendron giganteum, assembly GCA_007115665.2. Classification (NCBI taxonomy): domain Eukaryota; kingdom Viridiplantae; phylum Streptophyta; class Pinopsida; order Cupressales; family Cupressaceae; genus Sequoiadendron; species Sequoiadendron giganteum. Next base: position 190,205,892 of record CM021110.1, on the reverse strand, counting down.
GCGATTCATCTTCTGAACCTTCCTCATCTGATTTTGATTCCTCTTCTACATTAGAGGGTTCATATCCTTGATCTGACTCTTCTGAATTATCAGAATCAAAATCACTATCTTCCATATTCAAAAATTCCCAACCAACATCTTCAATAAATTTATCTAGATCATCAGTAATAGTCTTCAAAATTGGCCACTAGTTCAAGTTCATTCTGCTTTCATAATAGTTTATATCCATGGAGTTCAACCATTCCTTGATGCCATCAAGCGAAGATTGAGGAATGGCGTACATGTGGAGTACATCCCGCTTGAAGTCTTTGAAAAAATATCCATATCAAATTCCTTTTTCCCAAGTCCTACTCTCTCAAGGTTTACAATTTCAATCTCACTAATAACGATTACTAAGAAAGGTAATTCCACCAACTCTACCAAATAGTTTACCATAGGAGCAATAAAAGCAGAGCATTTGAAAGGAACTCCATGAAAACCAAGCTCTCTAAATGGTACATTAAACTCTAGTTCAAAATATTTTAGATGAGGATGCTCCCATAGCTCTCTTACTCGCTTGATGAATCCTTGAAACTCTATATTGATTTTATTTTTCCTAGTCCCTCTCTTTCTGTTCTTCCTCAATTTCATCAGGATCATACATTGACCTTCTTGCCCCTCCTAAATTTTGAACCACATCGATTACCTCCACATAAAATTGGACATCCTTGCTCTTCTTGGTTCCCACGTTATGGTATGGTTATGCAAATGACAATGAAGCAAAGTAATCATCTTTCTTCCTCTTCCATGAAAATAAAGCTCTCTAAATGGTACATCAAACTCTAGTTCAAAATATTTTAGATGAGGCTACTCCCATAACTCTCTTACTTGAAAAATCCTTGAAACTTTACATTAATTTTATTTTTCCTGTCACTCTCTTGCTGTTCTTCCTCAATTTCATCAGGATCATACATTGAACTTCTTGCCCCTCCTAAATTTTGGACCGCATCCATTACTTCCACATAAAATTGGACATCCTTGGTCTTCTTGGTTCCCATGCCATGGTATGGTTATGCAAATTAAAATGAAGAAAAGTAATCATCTTTCTTCCTCTTCCATGAAAACCAAGCTCTTTAAATTATATATCAAACTCTAGTTCAAAATATTTTAGATGAGGCTACTCCCATAGCTCTCTCACTCGCTTGAAAAATCCTTGAAACTCTACATTAATTTTATTTCTCTTGTCCCTCTCTTGTTGTTCTTCCTCAATTTCATTAGGATCATACATTGACCTTCTTGCCCCTCCTAAATTTTGGACCACATCCATTACCTCCACATAAAAATGGACATCCTTTCTCTTCTTGGTTCCCACACCATGGTATGGTTATGCAAATGAAAATGAAGCAAAGTAATCATCTTTCTTCATCTTCCATGAAAACCTTCCATGAAAACCAAGCTCTCTAAATGGTATATCAAACTCTAGCTCAAAATATTTTAGATGAGGCTTCTCCCATAGCTCTCTTACTCACTTGGAAAATCCTTGAAACTCTACATTAATTCTATTTTTCTTGTCCCTCTCTTGTTATTCTTCCTCAATTTCATTAGGATCATACATTTATCTTCTTGCCCCTCCTAAATTTTGGACCACATCCATTACCTCCACATAAAACTGGACATCCTTGGTCTTCTTGGTTCCCACACCATGGTATGGTTATGCAAATGAAAATGAAGCAAAGTAATCATCTTTATTCCTCTTCCATGAAAACCAAGCTCTCTAAATGCTACATCAAACTCTAGTTCAAAATATTTTAGATGAGGCTACTCCCATAGCTCTCTTACTCACTTGAAAAATCCTTGAAACTCTACATTAATTTTATTTTTCCTATCCCTCTGTTGCTGTTCTTCCTCAATTTCATCAGGATCATACATTGACCTTCTTGCCCCTCCTAAAGTTTGGACAACATCCATTACCTCCACATAAAACTGGACATCCTTGGTCTTCTTGGTTCCCACACCATGGTATGGTTATGCAATTTAAAATGAAGCAAAGTAATCATCTTTCTTCTTCTTCCATAAAAACCAAGCTCTCTAAATTCTATATAAAACTCTAGTTCAAAATATTTTAGATGAGGCTGCTCCCATAGCTCTCTTACTCGCTTGACAAATCCTTGAAACTCTACATTAATTTTATTTTTCCTTTCCCTCTCTTGCTGTTCTTCCTCAATTTCATTTGGATCATACATTGATATTCTTGCCCCTCCTAAAGTTTGGACCACATCCATTACCTCCACATAAAACTTGACATCCTTGCTCTTCTTGGTTCCCATGCCATGGTATGGTTATGCAAATGAAAATGAAGCAAAGTAATCATCTTCCTTCCTCTTCCATGAAAACCAAGCTCTCTAAATGCTATATAAAATTCTAGTTCAAAATATTTTAGATGAGGACACTCCCATAGCTCTCTTACTCGCTTGACAAATCCTTGAAACTCTACATTAATTTTATTTTTCCTGTCCCTCTCTTGCAGTTCTTCCTGAATTTCATTTAGGATCATGCATTGACCTTCTTGCCCCTCCTAAATTTTGGACCACATCTATTACCTCAACATAAATCTGGACATCCTTGACCTTCTTGGTTCCCATGCCATGATATGGTTATGCAAATGAAAATGAAGCAAATTAATCATCTCCTTCTCCACTGGATGGAAGAATGTATGCTTAATGTTTTGATACATGATATCTACTCTCTCTTCTGCTCTCATGGTTGAATATCAAAATCCAATATGGTGGGCCTCCAGAGTTCCAGTCATATTTCTTCCTCTTCCACCAAATGTTGGCCTAATCCACACGTCTTCCAGCCTAATTGGCTTTGTTTTTGAAAGCTGAAGTTTCCCCCGAGTCACCAATGTAGCTCTCTCTGCCTTTTCAGACTCTTTCATGGATACAGATTGTCTCTGGGATTTAATCATTTGTACCACATGGTTGATGTGCTTTGAATCCTTGCATCTAAAGGAAATTTCCTTAACATAAATACTGCTAGGGATTTGATAATTTTTCAGACTCTTTCATTGCTACAGATTGTCTCTGGGATTTAATCATTTGTACCACATGGTTGATGGGCTTTGAATCCTTGCATCTAAAGGAAATTTCCTTAACATAAATACTGCTAGGGATTTAATAATTTTCAGACTCTTTCATTGCTACAGATCGTCTCTGGGATTTAATCATTTGTACCACATGGTTGATGTGCTTTGAATCGTTGAATCTAAAGGAAATTTCCTTAACATAAATACTGCAAGGGATTTAATTTTCAATGTTACCAACCTAATTGACTTTGTTTTTGAAAGCTGAAGTTTCTCCTAACTCACCAATATTAGCTGTAACTTTTTTGAAATTTTATTATGGTATGTGCACTTTGATATGATGCAATATGATTATAGTTTCATCTCATGTTGTAATATTAGATATATAACAGAAAAATAGATTATTGCATGAAATAAATAATAAATTTTCATCCTAAATATTTTTTTTAGCAGAACACAGGTCTTCCAGAAGATCAAGATGATCCTCAACATGATATAGATCCACAAAATATTGGTTCTGTCAGTACAAATCACATGGCAGAGGATGATGATGACGTAGATACAAAAGACACTGAGGCCAATGACAACGACGACGACGACGACGACGACGACGACGACAACGACGACGATGATGATGATGATGATGATGATCACGATGGCGATGATGATGATGAGACAGTTGGTGGTAGTAACCAATGACATTCATGATCATATAGACTGCATCATGGATCATTGCTGATATATCATTATGATGACTCTTTTCATGGTTACTATCATATGTATCATTTTCACGGCCTACAGTACTATATTATTGAGTTGTATCATTTTGACATGTATCATTTTCACTATATCATTTAGACATGTATCATCTTGACTTGTATCAGTTTGAGTTACATAATTTATCAATTTTATTTATATCATTTGTACATGTATCATTTTCACTTATGTTGATTGTTGGACATGTATCATTTTGACATGTTTTTGATGTACTGGCATATTTGACTTTCACTTGTTTTAGTTATATATGATGATGATATTATCACTATTGACTTGTAAATTTATATATATTAAAAGTGGTCGATGATTTTTGGATGGATATTTATTACGTATGATGATTTTAATTTACTGCTCAGGATGGATATTGTCAAATTCAATTAAATTATAGATATTTGACTCACTTGTTTTAATTATAGATGATGATCATGTTACAATAATAGTTCAGGCCATGATAAAAGGTAAAATGAATGCTTGGCACCTCAAAACTTAATCGAACAAATTAGAGATGTGTTAAGCTCTTTTGGTGGGTAATGACACTGAATAATAGATGCACTTTTTTATCTTTACAAGCAATACAAATTTTTTGTGTTACTGACCCAAAAATAATAATTATCTTGTTATTTAATCATATGAGTTAAATAATTAAATTAATTACTCTATAATCATATGAGTTATTTAAGAGGCGCAATATATTTAACTAATTAAATTGAAATAAAACATATTAAATTAATAAATGGAAGCAAAACAAGAAGCATTTTTAGAAGCAAACAAGGAAGCAACAATGGAAGCCAAACTAGAAGCAAACCAGAAGCAATCTTGGAAGCAAAATCGGAAGGAAAATTGGAAGCAAACTTGGAAGAAAAATTGGAAGCAAAACCGGAAGAAAACTTGGAAGCAAAATTGGAAGAAAAACCAAAAGCAAACATGGAAGCAAAACCAGAAGAAAAAATGGAAGCAAAAATGGAAGCAAAACTGGAAGCAAAATCGAAAGCAAAAGTGGATGCCAAATCAGAAGCAAAATTGGAGGTAAAACCAGAAGCAAATCTTGAAGCAAAACTGGAAGCAAAAACAGAAGCAAAACCAGAAGCAAAAGTGGAAGCAAATGTAACGCCCGAGCAATCCTCCACCCATTCCTATCCAATCCAAAACAAATCCCATCTCTTTCCATCCACAAATGCATCCAATTCAAAATTTTCAAGAAAATGACAAGGAGAGGGTTTTAGAGCAAAAATCCTCCAAAATGAACAACCTCCCAAAACAAAAAAGAAAATATCTCAAATACCTCTAATTTCAATTTTTGCATTTAAAATTTTCAAAAAAAGGAATTAAAACCCTTTTTCAATTTTCAAACTTAATTTCAATTCAAAATATCTATTAATTTCCAAAATGAATAACTTAATTCAAATCAACACAATTAATTTAATTAATCAATAAAATAAATCTAATCCAAGATTAAATTATTTTATTAATTAAATTAAATTAATTAATTAATTAAATAACATTTTTTTTTCACATTATAACCAGATTAATTTAATCAACAACTTAAATACATAAAGCCATTTAATTACCCTTTCTAACTTGCAATTAAGTGAAATCTTAGGCAATTAAACAATAATCAAACAACTGAACCAGACTAAAATCGACGACACACTCAAGACTAGGGTGATAACTTGACACGAGAAACCTAGCTACTATCTCCCAATCAAATGTCGTTGGCAATAGACAAGCTCAACCCTGTGAAACCAAGTGGATTCGATGTCATGTACTTGTCAACCTGCGAACAAAGAGTATATCGCACATGTATATTTGCATCATATAAAACACACCGTGAAGAGGAAATCATGAAATCGCAGGGCACTCGCAAGCGAGTGATGCAATCTCGTCCCCTTCACCAATATAGTATTACCAAATGATGAATCTAACATCAATAATATAATCAAAGGCATAAAACGTCATTAACTCAAATGTTCACAATGCTAATCTAAAGCATGTCACAATAATAACATCTGAATAAAATACCACCACATCAAAATACATCAAAAGAGCAAAACGGAGGGGTCTTACAACAAAACTAAAAGAAAAATTGGAAGCAAACTTGGAAGCAAAACCAGAAGCAAAACTACAAGAAAAAATGGGAGTAGACATAGAAGCAAAATCGGAAGCCAAACTGGGCTCCAATTTAGATGTTATTTTCGATGTTATTTTCGGCGCTAGTAGAGAGGCTATTTCTAACGCTATTTTAGGCGCTGGTGGGGGCGCTGTGATTTCTCGACACTAAGTCTGGCGCTAGGTCCGGTACAAAAATCGGCACTAAGAAGACCATGCCTGTTTGCGTTGATTTTTACGCCAGCTAGATTGCCCAATTCGTGAACAAAAATACACTAAAATTCGGTGCTATTTTAGGTGCTATTTGCCTATTCTGCTATAGTGTATTCGGACAATGTTAGTTAAAGGTAAGATGAAGAATATTGGTGAATTGTGGAATGCATCCTCTCCGATGGACATACTCAAAATCAATGATGCTCTGGTTGAGTATGTGCTTAGAAAAGGTATTGATGTTTCAAGTATTTTTTATTCTTTATTGGATAATTTAGTCAAAGTTGTTGAAGAGAGAACGTTACTGGAAGGTCTAGAAGGACGTAAGTTAGAAGCCATGATTGATAAAAGATGTGCTAAAGCTAAGAAAAAATTATTTGAACACATTAATAAGACAAAGAAATTCATTAATGAAATTTCATACATCTACAAGTATTGTCTTTGATGGCCTTCTGTAGTTGACAATTTTAGAACCAAGATTGAAGCAATTGAATCTGAAATGAATAGCATTGGAAAGAATTTTGACATCTTTAAAGACAAAAAAGGAAAACAAAGGATAAGAGTTGGAGAATTGCAAGCAGAGTTGATTACTGTTCAAAGACAAAGAGAAGATGTGGTGAAAATATTCTAGCTTGTTAAGGAAATTGTCGAGTTTCAATTAGATCATCTCTCCAGAATACTCTATGATGCAAAAGATTGTGAAAGTCAGTGCTCATCCAAAGATTGGTCCTCTTTCACATTGTTGGCTTTGTTGGAGAGCATGTGCACAAGAATGGATTCTACTGTGTTTTCCTGGAAGAAGATCCTCTCAGTTATCAAAGAGGGATACAAGAAAGTGTTTTAGGTGAAGAGTGTTATTTTTACTTGAGTTTTTGAATGTTTAATTTCGGTTATTTTTCTGTTGTGGAAAAAAGGAGGAGAGAAAAGAAAAGTGAAAATAAAAATGAAAACAAGAAGTGAAAAGTTGAATTGATGAACAAAGGGGCAGTTTTTGGAAGTTTTTTAAGCTTTGAAATTTTTGAATGTTCGAAAGTTTTTGGAAATTTTTGAGTTTTGGAAGTGTTGGAGTTTTGGAATTTTGAGAATACAATGTCACCATGTACATACGTTCACATCCTATTTTTGGTCATCCTTTATCATTGATGTCAAAGGGGGAGATATTTGGAGAGTTTTGGAGAAATTGTAGGGGAAAGATTTTTGGAGATATTGGCATACACTTTTTTTTGGCACATGTTGCCATCAATGACAAAGGGGGAGATTGTTGGAAGAATGAATAAGATCAGTCTTTGTGTTGTCATTGATGTCACCATGTTGATTAAGGTGTCAGGTTGGTTCGATACTCTGAACTGGTATGAAGAATAGGTTTACATCCTCTGGTGTTTTTGGTTTGGTATTTTGGTCTGCATTGCCCCTCCGGTGATTATTGTTGGCTGTAGTTTTGGGAAAAGGTTTATGAATATTGGAAGCATGTTTGTATACAATTATGTATGCTCATATGTCCGTATGGTGATTTGGAAGTGGTTTTGTGTTGTATCTTGTTATTAGGTCTATTCCTGATTGACCTAATAATCAGTTAATGGTTTAATTTTTGTTACAGATATATGAGCGACCTATCTTTGGTCTTAGTCGACATGATATATCATGATGCACAGTTGAATTAATTTTGGAGAAGTTTTGTATGAAGCCGACAATTATCCCTTTTATGTGTTGCATCTAATTAGGCTGACCTAATTGATGCCTATAAATAAATCATATATATACAGTATGGTTTGGAGATTGAGAGATATATAAGTGCTAAGTGTGTGAAGAAGTGAGAGTAGTATGTGAATATGAAGAAGAGTGAATATTAGTCTGTTGGCATGTGAATTATCTGAGCATCAAAGGAACTGAATCTGCACTTGAGGTGTAACTCCATCAGTTCATATTCTGGCTGTAAGCCATTTTATAACTATAATCCTTTTGTAGGTAGTGAGCCTCCTTATCTAGACAATGATTCTTACTTGTAAGCAGTGAGCTTTTGTATTTGGCAATGAGCCTTTTTTGTATCCGGTTTTGGAATTACTATTATTGTGAGCTAATCCTCACCATGGTTTTTCCCTCATTGGGTTTTCCACATAAAATTCTGGTGTTTATGTGTTGTGTGGTTTCATGTTCTATTATTTCTCTTACTTATCTTTATGTTATCTGCATTAGAGTAGTTGATGGTGTTTGTTCAATAAGTTTAAGAAGATACTGATCCACCCCCTCGCTCTCAATATATTGAATATTCAACATGGCTAACTTTGGATATGTTTCAAATTTGAAGATGGTATGAATAAAAGTTGAGATGTTTGTGAAGATGGATGAATGGAAGCAAGATAGATGTGAGATAGATGCAAAAAAGTGTGTATGTGATACGAGTTTGTGCAGATTAGTACGAAGTATAATTTTTGAGTTTCCAAAAGTAGTGAGCTGAAGGTGTACTCTATAATTCATGCATGTCTGCAAGTGTTTGAGCGAGTTGTGGTGGAAATATTTGTTGTATTGAGATTGTTTTCTCTTTGTAAAAAATCTCTTCTATCTTCTTTATAATTTTATGGTAGTGATCCCTCCAAGTGGTTAGCCCTTGTTGGACAATGAGTCCTAATCCAAACACTGAGTCTTGTTTGGGTAGTGAGCCTTCTCTAACAGTGGGCCTTTGTAATCATTTATTGATATTTTCTATATTGTGAGTTGATCCTCACTATGGTTTTTCCCTTATTGGGTTTTCCACGTAAATTTGGTGTTATTATATGTGTGATGTTTTTCAATTTTTGTTGTTGCACGATGATTGATCATATTAGCAGAGTAAAGGATTTGTGATTGATCTAAAAAATTGATTCACCCCCTCTCAGTTGTCTTGTTCAACAAGAGATGGAAAGCACATTTGGGAGCATTGAGATGGAAAAGTTTAACGATGGTAATTTTGAGTTACGGAAGCTCAAAATAGAAGAAATTATTGTAGACCATGATCTATGGCTTGTAGTTTCTAGAGCCATACCACAAGGCATGAATACAAGAGGATTGGGGTCTCATGGATAGGAAATCCAAGGGTCTAATTAGATTTTTTTGGCCGATTTCATCCTCATAAATGTACATGAAGAGAAAAATTGTGCTTCTCTGTGGAAGAAGCTCAATGATGTCTATTAGTCTTAATCCCTATTAAACAAGATTTTCTTGAGAAAGAAGATTTATTCTATGAAAATGGAAGATGGAGGATCTGTTGCAGATCACCTAAACTCTTTTAACATGTTGGTTTCACAACTAGGTTCCGTTGGATACAAGATTGATGAATAGGACCATTGCATTCTTCTTTTGTTTTTTTTGTTAGACTTTTGAGATCACCTGGTAATGGCTATTGGAAGAACTACTTCCACCTTCAATAAAAATGAGGTTGTTGCCTTATTGTTATCTGAAGAGATACAAAGGAAATCTTCTGAGATGGCTAAGGAGGCCCTTGCAGTTTGTGGAAAACCAAAGGAGAGAGGAAAAAATAAAGACAAGAAATCTAAGTCAATGTCTCTAGGGAGATCAAAATCTCTTGGAAAGAAGTCCAATGAAAAATGTTGGAACTAAGGTGAAAGTAGTCACATTCAAAAAAATTACAACGAGCAAAAGAAGAAAAATAAGTATTTCTCAGATTCTAAATCTGAGAGATCGTCCCAAGATGATGGAGAAGAAGTTATTTCAGCCTTGGTAGTCCATGCATCATATGATGTGTGGTTGATAGATTTGGGTGCATCCTTTCACATGACCTCTCATAGATATTGGTTCTCGAAGCATGGGGAGTTTGATGGTGGAGAGGTATACCTAGGAAATGACTCTCACCTAAATATTGTTGGTCGTGGAAGAGTCAAAATTAGGTTTCCTAATTGAAGATTGAAGGGGATTGATGGTGTCTTACATATCCCAGGTTTGGCATGAAACCTAATTTTTCAAAGTAAACTAAATGATTCAGGAGTGCAAGTTTTTTCTCTGATAGAGGATGCAATATGACTATAGGATCTATGGTGTTAGCTAGGAGGGTTCGTATTGGCATTCTATTTTAGCTTGATGCATGCACTCTACAATGCAATATTTCTTCTGATATACCGAAGAAGAGACCTTTGGAGTCTTCATCCTCACTATTAGATCATGTAGAGAAGAACTATGTTGTAGTTATATTTGATGGCCATGAATTTTGGGTACCTAAGTGTGCTCATTCCATGGAAATGAAGCTTCTTGTAGAGAAGACAATGTTATGGCAACAACGACTTGGTCACATTAAGTGTCTTAGAAACCTAAGAAATAAGAGACTTATTGAAGGCCTTGATTATTATAATCTCAAGTTTGACTTTTGCTAGCATTGTGTATATGGAAAAAAACAACCCATTTCTTTTTATTCTAGTTCTCATAAGTCTTATGGGGTTTTGGACTATGTTCATTTAGATGTTTTCAGTCTCATAAATATTCCTTTGTTATCAAAATCTGTATATTTTATTTATTTCATAGATGATTATAGTAGAACATTCATTTATTTTCTTAGAAGTAAAGATGAAGTCTTTAGTTAGTTTAAGGAGTTTAAGGCCTTGGTAGAAAATTAGACTAGCAAAAAGATTAAGTGCTTGAGGACTAATAATGGTGGTGAGTTTTGTTCCATAGGGTGACAAGTTCTGTAAAGAGCATGAGATTGAGAGACATAAGATAACTCCCTACACTTCACAATAAAATGGAGTTGTAGAGAGGATGAACAAAACATTGATGGAGAGGTCTAGGAGTATGTTGAGTGGTGCTAGCCTTGAAAAAAAGTTTTAGGTTGAAGCGGTAGCCATTGCATGTTATTTGATAAATAGATATCCTACATCAATGCTTGTTGGAAATACACCCATTGCGGCATGGTCTAGTAAAAATCCTTTGATGAGACATCATAGAGTATTTGGTTGTGAAGCTTACACTCATGTTCTGGTTGAGAAGAGGTCTAAGTTGGATAACAAGGATGTTAAGTGTATCTTGATCAACTATGGTTTCAGTGTGAAAGGGTACAAGCTTTGGGATTCAAAATCTTAGAAGGTTCTCTACAACAAAAGTGTGATCTCTAGAGAGATGAAACCTTCCACTATTAAGCTACAACTAGAGAAAGAGGAGAAACAAAATAAGGAGGTAGTTTAGATTCAACTTACTCCAAAGAAATAACTACATACTCTTGTTGGACTTGATGATGAGGAAAGCTCAAGTAGCTCTGAAAGTTCTAAAGAAGAATGAGAACCTCAACTGCAATCTTTGAGGAGGTCTACATGAGTTAGGTGTCAACAAGAAATATTTGGTTATCCATTATTGGATTCCATTTGCATCTTTGCTTTGATTACTAACACTGATGAGCTTAGGATAGTTAGAGAGGAAATGGGTATGAATGAATCAGATTCCTGGAAGCAAGCCATGGATGAAGAGATGATTTCTTTAAAGAAAAACAAGACTTGGGATCTAGTACCTTTTCCCGCTGGACATGAACCTATTGGTTGTAAATGGGTTTTGAAGAAAAAGTGTGGTCTTGATGGCAGTGTTGAAAAGTATAATGCATAGTTGGTTGCTAGGGGGTTTTATTTGGTGGAGGGAATTGATTATGGGGAGATATTCTCTCTTGTAGTGAAGCTGACATCTATATACACCTAAAAATGGTCACATTTTAATAAGTCTGGTAATTACTTAAATACAAGTTATTTAATTAAAATCTCTAATTCAATCTACAAATGAATGAATTTAAATAATTTATTTATATTGTTCATTTTCTACATTCTTCTATCTTAATTAAATAAGTTTAGTTACTTATTTAATTTAATCTTTTTCCATTTCTTCTTAATTAATTAAATAAGTTTTACAATTTATTTAATTTAATTATCACAACGCTTTATTTTGAATAAAGTAAATATTCTTCTTTTCCAAAATCATAAAATCACTTTTGAATCTTCTAAAAAGCCATCTCACTTATAATTAAATATTTTAATATTTAATTAGAATCTTCTTATCCACATTTCACACATAATTAAATATTTAAATATTTAATTAGAAGTTTCCAAAAACCACACGTCACATGGAATTAAATAATTTTATTATTTAATTGATGAATTATCTTCAACCACCCAAACTAACTCATAACTAAAGATGACAAATGGCAAGTTGTCTTCTTTTTTGAGTTAAATGGTTTTGTGGGAAGGTAACATATTCTTGCTTTCTCTCTAGTCTCCATCTTTTTCTCCAACTTCTCCCTCTCTCACCGTTCATCTTACCATACTGAATCTCAATGGTTGATCTTTGCCAACTAAGATTTTACCTCCAAAAATCTATAAATAAGACCTCTTGGCTCTTTGAAAGGACAAAACTATTTGCATAACGTGAGAACTATAGTCAAGTATTCAAGCAATCAAGCATCTTAGCACAAAATTCTAGTTTCATTATCTTAGCATTATCATATCCATTAGTTGTATATCTACTATCTCATTTCACAATCATTTTGCATAGGAGATTAGTTTCTTACACTTTTGCATATTTACTCATTCTCTAGGTTGTCATTTTGTTGGGCTTTTGCTTACACAATCTGAGAGAAAATAGCTTTAAACGAATCTTTGGAGATAGAGGACGATGAGACGGTTTCGAAGAATCTGTTTGGTTTGAAGTGATTTTACTCTTTTATATTCTTTGATATAATGTTTCATTGGTGTGTTATTGAGTTTAATAGTTGACATTATTTCACACACATTTTTGACACCCACCGTGGGGCTCTTGCCCCGTTTTTAATATTTTATTACAAGTTTTTTGGCAGGTCACGATTGGAGACGCGGATTAGCACATATGACACCTGTTTTAGTGCATCTAACTATTCTTGTAGCACATTTAAATTTTGTTTTAGTGCATATGATCAATTTTCCAGCACATATAACTGTTCTTTAAGCGTATTTAACTTCTATTTTGGTGCATTTGATTAGTATTCTAGCACATATAACTATTCTTTCAGTGAATATAACTTTTTTTCTAGCGCATATGATCAATTTTGTACTGCATATGACTATTGTTCTAACACATCTGTAAAATTATAAAAATTTGATCTAGATCCGATGCAACCGCGACCAGTGGTTTTATTGTTGTATTTGGATTAAAATGAAGAAATCTTAGGGTATCCATTTGAATTAAAATAAACCAATCCTAGGGTAGTCATCATACATTTCTATCTCAGTTAAAATGAACATCATGTCTTTTGTGAAGCAATATCTTCACCTAGAATAAGTAATCATCATTTTGGGCTTTAAAACTAAATATTGTTTGTTGTGATTGTATGATGATAGGCCTATGCTCTCCCCTTTATTGGGTGATCAGAATGCCAGATTCATCTTTTCATTTTATGTAATTTCTTTCTTTATTAAATCCTTTTTAGAAGGCCTATCGTAGTGGGAAAAAGTACTCACCCTACAAGAACGACCTAAGTGGGAACAACTAAAGTCAAGTTTTCCAACCCACTATAATCAAAAGTGAGATGTTGATGAAAATCCACTCGACGATAGTGTGTATATGATATTCATACTCAAATCCTTTTTTCTAAAGGTAGGGAGACCTCTCGAGGGAGTTTATCATTGCTGCACCAAACGAAAACCCTTATTAAACACCTTAAGCATAGTTGCCAACTTGTCATTTTATGAACATCCTAACATTCATAGTGCAAGGGGAGGGAAGAATCTTCCCCCAAGATACTCACCATATAACTAGGAAGGATCCCTGGCCATTGCATTCCACTTTGGTTAAGACATGGAAAAGTAAAAAACACGGGTGCTCTCTAGGGGGTGACAGGGCTGTGTGAGTCGACGTAGTTCTAAGATGTGGGTTGTGGTGTTAATGATGACCTCTTAACCTTAAGAGTGAGTCTTCTTGAAGTTTCTTATTGTTCAAATACCAGTGAAAATAAAAAAGGATCATGCTCGATCCTTGAACATACACTCAATGTTGTAGATTCTAGGACTTAAAAATAACTATTTTACAACTGCTTGTTTTGTTTTCAAAACATTGATTCAGATAAGATCGTCTAGAAAACACAAGAATCTGACAAATCAAACTGTGACATTTATACTGATCATTTTATGGTAATGGATTGTAAATCAACAACATTTGTCAAAAAATCCCTTACTAAAAGAATCAAGAAACCAAATAAGCAACTTAGCTCCAATAAATTTTTGAAAAGGAGACGCTTCTTGTACCAAAGTAGGAAGGTCTTGCTTGACTATCAAAATTTCATCCATAGATATCATGAATTTGATAGAGGATATACTAATGATTTTTCTTTAGAGCCTTTACATTCACAAGCTTATTATCAACGAAGAGCTCTTTCACAAAGGCATAATCATAGTCAACCCATTCGTCATTCTAACATTCCACAACCAAAAATTCAATACTCCAACCATCCAAATCAGTTGTTACAATAGAGAAAAACTTGGAAACATTAGGCTTTTTGCAAAAACCATCATTTGTTTTTAAAACTAAGATCAAAACATCTTCAAGTGCGTCAATTTCAAATCAATTTCTGATTTTCAGTTTTACTTCCATAACATGATCTATCATCCTTCATCCAAGTAAACAAATCTGAAAATTAGAAATTCCTTAGTCATATCAATAGGATCCATCATCCTATTTGACTAAGGCATCCACTATCCAACAAATTGCACTCTCATTTGTGATCTAAGTTTAGTAAAAAAATTAATACAAACATATGCCTGTTTCGACAAGGTCCAAAAAATAAAGAGAAGAAGACGAAAGAGAGAACCCACTTTGCAACATGGGTGATAGGGAAGAAAATCCTTTTCATAAGCTTCGTACAGAAGGAAATAGTTCAAATGATGAAATAACCGATGAAATGCTTAAAGAAGCTGAACAAGATCCAAATTTTCACATAGCTATGGACAAGATCTTAGAGCGAAATAAAGAAAGATACTTTCTTTTATTGGAAAACCAAAGTGCCAATTTTCCCTCTGACTATGATACGAAGAACATCAAAGAAAAACCTGAAAAGAAAGAAACTCACTTAAATGATCTTAGTGTTCTTATCCAACAAATAAGAGCACTACAAGGGAAAATCAAGGAAATACAAGGGGGAACAACTAAGAAGTATGCTTTGGAAGATATTTGTCCATATCCTTTTGATAGACATCTCAATATGATCCCATTTCCAAAACATTATGAAACTCCAAAATTCGATAGATACAATGGGAAAACGGATCCTATCGATCACGTGAGGGAATTTAGAAATATGAGCCTTGAATTTGCACACGTGGATACATACTTGATGCGATTATTCCCATGAAGTTTGGGTGGCAATCCATGTAATGGATTTCTAAAATCACTCCACCCATTAGGACATTTGAGGAGTTGATCAACAAATTTATATCCCAATACTCCTACAACATTCAACATCAAATAACTATGCTTGATCTATGCAAAGCAAAGCAAAATACTGGAGAACCCTTCATCACATTCCTACAAAGATGGAGAAGATTATTCACACAAAATTCGCGTCCAGTTCCTGAAAAGGAAAAGATGGATATCTTTATTAACAGTCTTGATCAAGAAATGATTTATAGGCTCAAACTTCATTATAATCCACATTTTGAGAAGTTGATTGAGAATGAAATCACTATTGAAGGAGCCTTAGTCAAGAGAGGAGTGATAAAACTTGACAAAGATAGTCCAAACTCGTCCAATCATAACAACAATAATGATAAATCAAGATTTTGGAATAGATACAAGAATGCTGTCAATGATGGTGTGGTAGATGCAAACAATCTGACAACAAAATCATCCATCGTCAATCTATCAAGTACCCCATGCAATAACACCCATCAAGGAAATTCAACCAATCAAGGAAATAGCAACACCAATCAAGGAACCAACACCAATCAAGGAAATTTGACCAATCAGAGAAATAGCAATAATTGTGGTAACTTCAACAATAATATCAACAACACTCAAAATGAAAATCCACCCAAGTCATAATTTTTTTCAAACCGATGGAGTTTCACTCCTTTGGGCCAATCTCTTGAGTCAGCTTTCAAAGAGCTTATGGATTAAAATTCCATCACTTTACCACCTCAAAGAGATTATGAGCCATGAGTCAAACCACCATCATGGAATGAGTCGTATTACTATGACTACCATAGATGCAAGGGACATAGGATAAATAATTATCAAGGATTGAAAAATTAGTCCAAGATTTGATAGAAAATGGCACCGTAATAATCAAGGGACATCATGCCAATGAAGATCATCAAGCATTTAAAGAACCTCTTCCAAACTATCAGAAAGGAGAATCTTCAAATGATAAGGGAAAAAGTGTAAACCATGTCCATGATACAATAATCAACCACATTTACACGGATTACCAACAGGTTAATCAAGGGAGCTCATCTAAAACAACTGTCCCTCCTCCAAGTCATTATAATTTAGTTGATCAATTGCAGAAAACATCGGCCCAAATCTATATCTTAGAGCTTCTCAAGATATCCCCAGTGGGTGCTGCCACAATAATGTGTCTCACTTTTTGGACATGCTGTTTTTTTTTCCTAAAATCACTTTTTTTAGAAAAACCAATGATTTTAGCCTTGAGACATTCCATTTAAAGAGTTTTAATTGAAGAGGGATAGATAAGACCCCCTTGGATAGAACCCCTCTAGTATTAAATCATACCCACAATGGAGTCTCCTTCACACCTATCAAAATGCTAGCAAAAAAACACGTTTTCTTTACCTTTTGATGGATTAAATAATGTTATTTAGAAATGATCTTTTTCAAGATCGTAGCCCTTGAAATGAGCTTTCCAACAAGTATAGTTTTGATATGTTTTAATTTTATCTTCTATTTAATTTTTAATTTTTTTTTGAACATAGGTTTTTCTCCAAACATCAAGCTCTTTATTCTACAGAGGTGGAAAAATAGTAAACCATTGTAAACAAAATTCAAAAAATTCCCTTTCCCTGGGTATTGATGTCCTTGTTTCACTAAAAAAATAAAAATGGATTTCGATAAATACACAACAAGTTAGGTTTTATGAAACACATGCATGTCCAAATCATAGTTATTGTGACTTCAAAAATTAATTAAAAAAATATATGTAACAAAAAATTATGAAAAAATATCCTTTCTCTAGATATTGATGTTGGGAATCTATATTTCAAAAAATTAGAATTTTATCCTTTATAGAAAAAAAAGTTATGTTGTACTACACAAACATTAATTTCTGAAAATGTTGTTTTTTGTCTAAAACTAGTTATTAAAGGAGATGTTGAAAAATTCACGATTTATTTAAAAAAAAATTAAAAAACTATTTTTTAAATCCACACACAAATTGCCACAAATCACTTGTTTGCATCATCTTCAAATTCTTAACGGTTTAGCTACAATAGGTCTTAGAAGATGAAGATTCAGTTAAAAAAATTGATGTAAATATCCATCTTGGGAAAAAAGTGAGACACAATATTGTGATTTCACCCCAGCACATAAAGACATTTTAGAGAAGGCTCTCATCGACAAAATTGTATCCACCAATTTGGATATTAACAAGTTTCAAGCCATGGTGGGACACTTGTCCTCACCCACTTGCCAGTCATTTTCTGAAAAAGACGATGCCTCCATGTCTCATCCACACAACTCCTTGCTTTATCTAAAAGTCATGATCCATAAAACTCGAATTAGGCGTGTCTTAATAGATGGAGGAGCCAACTTGAATATTTGTACTTTAAAGTTGGTTTGTGCCTTAGGATTTTTTGAAGATTCTATTGATCCAAGAAGGGAGATAACAATTAAAGCATATGATGATGAAGAGCGAGCTTCCAAGGGTCATATTATGTTGCTTATAAGAGTAGGACCTGTTCTGAAAAATACTTTTTGCCAAGTTTTGGATCGAGACCTTTCTTACAACATACTTTTGGGTCATCCTTGGATCCATGAGATGCAGGCAGTACCTTCAACATACCATCAATGTCTCAAATTTCCTTATGATGGACATGAGATAACTATACCAGCAGATCACAACAACAACCAAATTTGTTCTAATCTCAGAGCAACCCGGGACACTTTTGTACCAAATAATAGAGGGGCTCTTGCTATTTCCCTTTCAAATTATAATGACCAATCAAAAGAGTTGATAAGGAACTTTGGAAAAAAATTGCAATTAAAGGATAAAGGGGTGGGATAATATTCATTATGTCTCTCTAACTTACTTATCTCTCCAAGATCATATGGCCAACCCACGATATCCAAACAACAAGTTGCAACAACCTCCACATCAGGATCAAAATATTCAGTACCCATCACCATGTTTGTGTTGGATGTTGTGGTTGTGTTGCTAATACATTATTGTCATTGATGTTAACACTATTAGCATTTTATTTTTCTTAAGGTTGTATATGTTGAGGAGATTGAGAAAATTGTAAAAATTATAGTACAGGCAGCCAATGGAGCTGAAGAGGTCAGAATGTTGGTAAATTCTGTGTGTTGAATATTTGAAGGTGCGCTTCAAAGGGTTTGGTGTTGAACCTTTCTAGTATGTTGTCCGAATTTTTCGGTGGTGCGCATGAAGTTTTGTGGAAGTTATGATGATCTGTGTGCCTACAGTTATTCAGTCTCTATAGATGGTGGTCTTGGCCGACATTGTGGTGTTAGCGTGCTGCAGATCCATGAGGATTAATATTTTATTATTTTGTGTGTTTGGAGATGTTTGTTTGGGTTCTCACTATGTTATGATTGACTTGTGTTGGTACACATTGAAATTTATTCATGTATTAAGGCCGACATTTGTAATTTATTCTTTATTTATGGCCGACTGAATAGTGGATGCAAATCCGTGTAGCAAATATATATAAGATTGTTTTCCTCATTTAGAGGTGTGATCAAGTGTACAAGTGATGTACAAGTGTGAATAAAGGTCAGATCATTCAGAGCAGAGTATGGAGGAGTTTGAAGAGGTTGTAGTGTGCCTAACTAGAACTATAATCATGCTTTTGCAGAAGCTATTTTCTCAGTTCAAATTCATCAGATGGATTTAATTTGATTATTGTATGTAAGGCAGTGAGCCTTCCCTTTGAGCAGTGTGCTCTAGGTAGTGTGCCCGAATGCAAGTGCATTCTCTTTTATTCTTCATTATAATTCTAACAAGGTATAATCTTGTGGACTAACATCCACTGTGGTTTTTCCCCTAATAGGGTTTCCAGGTATAAAATCTTGGTGTTCATGTGTCTCTGATGTGTTGTTCTTATGCTTGCACTGTTAATTATCAGAATGTGATATAAGAATTGGTTAATTTTGTATAAAATTGATTTTGGTAACAACTAATTCACCCCCTCTTAGTTGTCTATCCTTGTTTTGCCAATAATTGGTATCAAAGCTAGTTCCTTTGAAAGAAGCCTAACAACTTGAGGTGATCCGACATGGAATCATTTAAGAAGGATAGTCCTAGATTCAATGGTATAAACTACTCTCTATGGAAAGTCCAGATGGAATGTCATTTGAGGTGCATTGGTGAACCTTTCTGGCAGATGACACAAATTTCATATAATATTCCTCAGAATGGTCCCTCCTTTGAAGATGAGATCAAGCAAGTAGAAATTAATACCAGGTCAATAGAAACACTGGTGAGTGTTTGATAGATTGAAAAATGTGATGGGATTGAAGAATGCATATCATATTTGGAAAAAGCTGGAAACACTGTATGAAGGAGATGCACTAGTTAAAAGTGCTAAGCTACAAAGTCTAAAAGGAAAATGGGAGAGCTTGAAGATGAGTGAAGATGAGAACATATTTTCCTTCTCGCATAAGATAAATGAATTGGTGATGGACATTAGATTTCTTGGTGCAACTATGAATGATGATGAAATTGTGGCTAAGATACTTAGATCTGTGCCCCCTATCTACAAGACAAAATATCATGCTATTGATGAAATCAGAATGGTGAAAAATATTACAAAAGATATGTTGATTGGAAAAATTGTTGCATTTGAATTAAGTGAATTTGGTGAGTCTGCTCCTAAGACTGAATATGCTTTCAAGGCAATTATATCTGGGAAAAAGAGATATGATTCAGGAGAGAATTCCCAAAGAACATTCAGATATGAAGATGAGATGAAGCGGATTGAAGATGAAGAAAGGGAATTGGAAGAAGTGGAAGCATTGATTGTGAAAAGAGAATCAAGAGGTCATGGTAAGTACAAAAGGAAAGTTACCTATTAAATGCTTTTCTTGCAGTAAGATAGGTCATTTTGCTTCTAGATGTCTTGAAAGAGTTTCAAAATATAAGCCTGAGAATACTAGATTTCAAAGAAAGTGCTATTATGTTGAAGAAGGTATAACTGATGAAGAATTTGATAAAGAAACTGGAAATGAAGATGAATGGGTATTTATTGCTATCAAAGAAAATGGTCAGGTGTCCATTGAATCTGCTAGTAATGTAAATGTTGAGAAAGATATTGCAACCAAAGTTGAAGAGAAAGATGAGTGGGTAATTGACAGCGGATGCTCACATCATATGATTGGTGACAAAAGAAAATTTGTAAGCTTGGAAAAATATGATGGTGGTGTAGTGAGGTTTGGTGACAACACTTCTGGTGTGATTCGTGGCAGAGGTACTATTTATTTTGGTGGTAAGCACAATATTGATGATGTTGTTTATGTAGAAGGCCTAAAGCATAACTTGTTGAGTGTTGGAGAAATGGTAGACAAATGCTACAATCTACAGTTCAAGAATGGTAAGTGCAGAATAACAGGAAGTTCAGGAAATATAATTTCTTTAGGAACAAAGACAAAAGGTAATATATTTCATTTAAGTACTACTAGTCAAAGTTGTTTGATTGCTCAAATTGATGTAAGCTGGTTATGGCATAGGAGGTTATGCCATGTGAAATTTGATAACATTGTCATGATAAGTTCTACTCAAGCAGTCAGAGATTTACCTAAGTTAGTGAAGCCTACTAATACTATGTGCAAGGAATGTCAGATAGGAAAGAAAACAAGAAATTCCTTCCAGAGCAAACAATACAACTCTAATGGAGTACTGAATTTGATACATATTGATCTATGTGGTCCTTCTAGAAGCAGAAGCCTACAAGGTGAAAGGTACTTTATGTTACTCATTGATGATTATTCTAGAATGATATGGGTCACTTTCTTGAGAGAAAAACATGAAGCACTAGAAAAGTTAATTTTTTTTAAAGCTATGGCAGAGAATGAGATAGGTCAAAAGATCAAATGTCTAAGGTCAGACAGAGGTGGTGAATTTACTTCATGGGAATTCAATTCTTTCTATGAAGAACATGGAATTCAAAGACACCTATCTACTCCCTGAACCCCTCAACAAAATGGAGTTGTTGAAAGAAAGAACAAAATTGTTCTAGACACTGCTAGAACCATGATTTTGGAAGAAAATGTTCCTCATTTCTACTGGAGAGAATATGTAAGTACTACTGTGTATACTATTAATAGGGTGAATGTCAATAGTAATTTTGGTAAGATACCTTTTAAACTATGGTTTGGTTATAAGCCTACTATCAAATACTTCAAAAATTTTGGAAGAAAATTCTACATCAAGAGAGATGATGATATAGGTAAGTTTGATGCTAGAAGTGATGAGGGAATCTTCCTAAGATACTCTACTAAAAACAAAGCTTACCGATGCTTTAATAAAAGGTTGAAGAAAATGGTTGAAAGTGAAAATGTTAAGGTTGATGAAGATATTGGTAAATCATCTAGGTTCAGTGATTATGATTCAGACGATCAACATGATGATGCTGACAATGATGCTCATACACAAAATCAACTTCAAATTGTTTCGATGAATCAAGAAAATCAAGAAGCAGAAACAAGAAAAAGTGCAAAAGAAAGATCACAAGAACAAGAGGTAAGAGAAAAATTCATAACTCCTAAGTATGTGAGAAGAAATCATTTTGATAGTCAGATCTTAGGAGACAAAACCAAAGGTGTGAAAACTAGAAGAAGAATTCTAGAAGAATATTGTCTAATTTTTAAAGCTGAACCTAGAAATATAAGCGAAGCATGCGAAGATGAACATTGGATGAAATCCATGAAAGAAGAACTGTTGCAGATACAAAATAATAATACATGGGATCTTGTTGCGAGACCTCAGAACAAAAATGTGATTGGAACCAAGTGGGTGTTCCAGAATAAGCTAAATGAACAAGGTGATGTGGTTAGAAACAAAGAAAGATTAGTTTGCAAAGGTTACTAACAAATGGAAGGTATTGATTTTGAAGAAAAAATTTCTCCTGTTGCTAGAATTGAGGATGTTAGACCACTTCTTGCTGATGCTACTTTCAAGAAATATAAAGTTTATCAGATGAATGTGAAGTCAACATTTCTGAATGGTGAAATAGAAGAAGAAGTTTATGTTGAACAACTAGATGGATTTCATTTGATTGATGAAAAGGACATGGTATGTCGATTGAAGAAAGCTCTATATGGACTAAATCAAGCTCCTAGAGCTTGGTATGCTAGATTGGACAAATATTTATTGGTATTTCAAGTTGGATGAGAACAAAGAATTGATCATTGAAGTCTTTGTTGATGATATTATCTTTGAAGGAGATGACGATTTGTGTATGAAGTATGTTGATGAAATGAAAAGTGAATTTGAAATGTCAATGATAGGCGAACTAAAATTATTTTTGGGATTGCAAATCACTTAGTTAGAAGATGGGATCTTTATATCCTAGTCCAAATATGTAAAAGAGTTAGTAAAAAAGTTTGGCATGGAAGAAGTAAAGCATGTTGGTACACCTATGGTGACCGAATGTAAACTCACATAGAATGATGAATCCCCTAAAGAAAATTAAACAAGGTATAGATCAATGATTGGTGGATTGCTCTACTTGACTCAGAAAAGGCCAGATATAATGAATGTTGTGTGCATGGTTGCTAGATTTCAAGCTGATCCTAAAGAGTCCCATGTGACTGTTGTGAAAAGAATATTCAGATATCTGAAAGGAAAAGATGATCTTGGTCTTTGGTATCTGAAGAATGATGATATTACTCTAAGTGATTTTACTGATGTTGATTGGGGATGAGATATAGATGACATGAAGAGTACCAGTGGTGGTGCATTCTTCTTAGGTAAGAAGCTAGTATCTTGGTTAAGCAAAAAGAAAAACTTAGTTTCATTATCTATTTCTGAGGCAGAGTACATTGTTGTTGCAAATAGTTGTACCCAAGTATTATGGATGAAGCAAATATTGAGAGATGTCAAAATTGAGTATGAAGAACCCATTGCTATATTCTGTAAAAATTCAAGCACCATTAACATTTCTAAGAATCCAGTATTGCATTCAAAGACAAAGCATATATCCATCAAGTATCACTTCTTGAGAGACAAAGTAAGTGACAAAGAAGTCAGGCTGGAGTACATACCTACCAAAGAGAAAATTGTAGATATCTTTACAAAGTTGTTGCCTAAGGATAATTTTGAGTACCTCAGAGGTAAGTTATGGGTAATTTCTCCTCCTAATAAGAACTAAGATGCAAGTATTTGCATCAGTCTGTGAATTCATTGTTGTATCATATTCCAGATTGATGTTGTAGTGTCTGCTACTCAGGGGGAGTAGTCAGATTTTTTCAAGATTTAAATCAAAGCATATGTACCTTTGCCATTGATGTCAAAGGGGGAGAGAAGCAATGTGAAAAATGGGAAAGAAGAAAACAAAAAGTGCACAATCTCAGGGGGAGATTGTTGAAGAAGAGTTAGTTGGGTTGATGGTATTATTTTTCACATCATGTGTTGCCATCAATGCCAAAGGGGGATATTGTTGGATGTTTTGGTTGTGTTGCTGATACATTGTTGTCATTGATGTCAACACTATTAGCATTTTAATCTGCTTAAGGCTATATATGTCAAGGAGATTGAGAAAATTGTAAAAATTATAGTACATGCAACCAGTGGAGATGAAGAGGTTAGAATATTGGTAAGCTCTATGTGTTGAAGATCTGAAGGTGTGCTTCAAAGGGTTTGGTGTTGAACCTTTCTAGTATGCTTTCTGAAAGTTTTAGTGGTGCACATGAAGTTTTATGGAAGTTCTATCTGTGTGCCTATAGTTATTCAATCTCTCTAGATGGTGTTCTTGGCTGACATTGTGGTGTTAGCATGTTTGGAGATATTTGTTTGGGTCCTCACTATGTTATGGATGACTTGTGTTGGTACGCATTGAAATTTATTCATGTATCAAGGCCGATAGTTGTAATTTATTCTTTATTTGTGGCTGACTGAATAGTGGATGCAAATCCATGTAGCGGATATATATTCAAGATTGTTTTCCTCATTAGAGGTGTGCTCAAGTGTACAAGTGATGTACAAGTGTGAATAAAGGTCAGATCATTCAGAGCAGAGTGTGGAAGAGTTTGAAGAGGTTGTAGTGTGCCTAACTGGAACTGTAATTAGGCTTTTGGAGAAGCTATTTTCTCAGTTCAAATTCATCAGATGGATTTAATCTAATTACTATATGTAAGGCAGCGAGCCTTCCCTTTGAGCAGTGTGCTCTAGGCACTGTGCCTGAATGCAAGTGCATTCTCTTTTATTCTTCATTATACTTCTAACAAGGTATAATCATGTGGACTAACCTCCACCATGGTTTTTCCCCTAACAGGGTTTCCACGTATAAAATATTGGTGTTCATGTGTCTCTGATGTGTTGTTCTTATGCTTGCACTGTTAATTGTCAGATTTGTGATATAAGGATTGGTTAATGTTGTATAAAATTGATTTTGGTAACAATTGATTCACCCCCCACTCGTTGTTGTCTATCCTTGTTTTTCCAACAGTTTGACGATTTTTTTTTATCAAAGCTAATACTCAAGAAGATGAAGCTGAAGATGGAGACATTCGCAAGTGGCTATATAAGGATGAAGATGAATTTTTTCTACATATCAAATGTCCTATAGAAAAATATGGTAAAGGCTACACTATAATGTGAAGGATGAGCTATGAAGGAATTGGTCACATAGGTAAAAGAAAGGAAGGAATTGTAGAGCCCATTCAGCCTACAATAACACATCCAAAGGATAAAACAAGACTTGGGTATAATGAAGATACAAAAGAAGAAGCTTTAAAGAAAACCCATGAAGAATTAGCTTTAAAGAAATCCCATGAAGAAATAGCTTTAACAATTCTTAGATTACAGGATAACTCTGAAACTGATTCAAATGAATATGAATGGGATAAAATTTATGACGATGAATTTTGGAGAGATAAAAAGGTTGATGTCATACAAAAATATACACCCATACTTACACAAGGAGAAATTTCAAGGACTCAACCACTTGAATCTGAACCTCAATATGACCATGACTCGAGCAAGGATGATTCGGTTCAAAATGAGACTGATAATTGACAGGAGGATACCATCATAGACCTTCCCTATAGTGAGAATGATAACCATGTCTATGTCATGACCTTAACAACCCTTGAACTCACTCAACTAGATGATCATTTTCCTTTAATCCATCCCAAGCTTATTGATTGGGATCAAAATAAACCTATTGATATCCTTATATTCCACGATGATGAGGCCATTGTAAATTTCCTTTGCTCTTCCAATCCTGAAACAGGTTCCACTAATGAATCTCATGATTAGGTTTTCAATTAGGAGAGTGCCGAGTTTCTTAGCTGCAAAATCAATAATATAAAAGATTGATCTAACGGTGAAAACCAAAAACTGACAGTGTTAGATCATGAAAAAGGAAAAAGAAAGAGCATATCTGATGATGAAAACCTTTCGAAGGAACTGAAGGATGAGAAACTTGACACTCTCCCAGAACACTACCAAGAGAGATCTTCTATTTTGATTGAGCCAACATAAGAAATCAACATAGAAACTACAGAATAGCCAAAGATCATACAACTTGTTGCTTCATTAACGAAGGAAGAGATACCAAAGTTCAAAAATTTCTTGAAATCCAATAAAATCAACTTTGGTTGGTCATATACGGATATGCCTGGACTGGATCCTAATCTCATCATGCACCATTTTTCTATAATGTCGGGGGAAAAACTAGTAAAGCAAAAATTTAGAAAGATGCATCTTCATGTCGCATTGTTGGTCAAAGAGGAATTGAAGAAACTATAGGATGTAGGGTTCATTCAGTCCATTGACTATGCATAATGGATCACTAATATTGTATCCGTATCAAAACTAGATGGGCATATCATAATTTGTACAAATTTTTGGGATATGAATAAAGCATGTCCGAAGGATGATTTTCCTCTACCTAACATTGACACAATTGTGGACCTGACAACTAGACACACATGTATTCACTTATGGATGGATTCTCCAGATATAATCAGATTAAGATCACGCCTAAGGATCAAGACAAGACTTCTTTCACATGTACCTGGGGTACGTATTATTGGAATGTGATGCCATTTGGCCTCAAAAATGCAGGTGCAACCTATCAATAAGCTATGACCACTATTTTTCATGACATGATGCACACTTTCATGGAATATTATGTGGATGATATGTTAGCAAAATCTTACACAAGAGAGGGACATCTAGAAATCCTATCTAAAATATTTGTCAGAAAAGAGATATTCAAGGTTAGACTCAATCCAAAGAAATGTGTCTTTGGGGTCGAATCTGGAAAGCTTTTAGGACATTATTTCAAAAAAGGGAAAAGAGGTAGATCCAGAAAAATTCCAAGCCATCATGGAGATGTCACCACCAAAAAATATCAGTCAACTTCAATCCCTGCAAGGAAAATTACAGTCTATCAAGAGGTTTATTACACAAATAACAAACAAGAGTTTTCCTTTCATGCATCTCTTGCACAAAAATGTTCCTTTCAAATGGGAAGAAAAGTGTGAAGCAACATTCAATCAAATAAAGAAATATTTGATAAGTCCACCAGTATTGGTTCCACCAGTACCAAGGGAGCCACTCATACTTTACATTTCAGCCACAGAGGTATCCTTGGGGGCATTGTTGGCATAAGAGGATAAAACAGGAAAAGAACGAGTTGTATACTACATTAGCAGGACCTTGAAAAGTCATGAGCTCAATTACACTTTTATTGAAAAGGCTTGTTTAGCAGTAGTGTTTGCTTCCCAAAATTTGTGGCACTATATGTTAGCCCACACAGTTAAACTTGTGGCCAAAATTGATCCATTAAAGTACCTCTTGAACAAAGCTACCTTAACGGGTAGGCTAGCCAAATGGGTAATGATCTTGAGTGTGTTTGATATCCATTATGTAGATCAAAAATCCATTAAAGGACAAGTCATAGCAGATCAACTAGTTGAAGCACCCTTACGAGTTGATCATTTGATGCACATTGAATTTCCTGATGCAGATGTTTTCACAACAACAACAAAGTAGTCATGGACACTATATTTTGATGGATCCTATACAAAACATGGCTCGGGGGTAGGAATTTTATTTGTTACACCTTAGGGGCATACTATTCCACAATCCTATCAGTTAATTTTTCCTTGCACCAATAACATAGCCGAATATGAAGCACTGATTACTGGAATGAGAATAGCATTGGAATGGAGGATCACAAAGCTACAAGTCTATGGTGATTCACAACTTGTAATTAACCAAATCAATGATGATTATCAGACTAAGGATGATAAGCTAATGCCTTATAAGAACATGGTTGATTATTTTAAGAAATATTTTGTTGAAATCAAGTTTACGTAGATTCTGAGAATTGACAACAAAGTTGTAGACACCATGGCTACAATTGCTTCGATACTACAACTATCAAAAAATAAAACTCAATATGAATTCCTGGTGGAGCAATTGTTTACCCCTGCATATGATAATCCCAAGACCCAAATCATCTATCATCTGGTAGGTTCTGATTCCCCTTTATATGGCAAGATCTATACCTACTTCAAAGATAATATCTTACCCCCGAATTTGTCCCAAAATCAAAAAATAAACTTTATAGGCTAATCCTCTCAATATGCCTTAATCTCTGACACCCTTTACCAAGGTGGTCTTGATGGTACTCTTCTTATATTTCTTGAACATGACGAATCCGAAAAAGCCTTATAAGAACTTCATGGAGGTATCTGTGGAACTTATTCAAGTGGGTTGACCTTAGCTAAGAAACTTGTTACAATGGGCTATTATTGACCAACTATGGAAAAGGAATCTTTTACCTTTGTAAAGAAATATCCAAAGTGTCAGATCCATGGAAACCTTATACATGCACCTACACAAGAGTTGTAGCCTTTCATTACAACATGGCCTTTTTCTCAGTGGGGACTTGATCTTGTTGGCAAAATTCATCCATCTTCATCCAATGGACACAAGTTTATAATCATGGCTACAAAATATTTTACCAAGTCAATTTAAGCTACCCCTTTGACAACAATAATCAGCAAGCAAATTTCATCCTTTATCTTGAATTACATCATATGTCAGTATGGAATTCCCAGCTCCATTATCACTAATAATGGGAGACCTTTTAAGAATCAGGATGTCGAAGAACTTTGTGAATGATTCCATATCCAACATAGGTTCTCTACACCCTTTTATCCATAGGGAAATGGCCAAGCAAAGGATTCAACTAAAACAATCCTGAAGATCCTGAAGAAGACAGTAAATGATGCCAACCGTGATTGTCATGTTCAATTGAATCCAGCTTTGTGGGCCTATAGAACTAGCATTCACACACCAATTGGAGCCACCCCATATGCATTGGTGTATGGAGCTGAAGCATTATTTCCATTAGAAGTTGAAATACCCTTCCTCATAGTCTCCTTGAAGGGACTCATAACTGATGAAGACTACAGAGTTTTCCGACTGCAAGAATTGGAATTGCTAGATGAGAGATGACAACGCGCAGCTGATCACTTGAAGGGTTATCAACAACTCATATCCTGTAGCTGCAATCAAAGAGTCAAACCAAAAAAATTTCAAGTGGGTGTCCTGGTCCTGAAGGAAAACCCCCGCAATCAACAAGATAGGGAGAAGAAATGAAAGTTTGAACCAAATTGGCTTGGTCCATTTTTCATTGTTGCAGTATATGGTTCTGGAGCTTATCAACTGTCTACACTTGAAGGGGAACTATTTGAAGAACCAATCAATAGAATTCATCTTAAGAATTTCTATTTCTGAGCAAAATAGCATAAAAATTCTAAAAAAATCCAAAAAACAACATAAAAAGTCTTGAATTTTTTTTCCAAAAATAGCAGAAAAAGTCGAAAAAAATCCATAAAAATCAGAAAAAATGAAGAAATCCATAAAAATCAGAAAATGTCCTAGAAAAATGGCCGCTTTGATGAAAACATGGCAAACAGGCATCTTGGTGACAACAAAATAAAATAAAATAAAAAAGATCAAAAAAAGAAGCATTTTTTTTTTAAAAGGTGAAAAATCAAAAAAATCGTTGTCTTGATGAAAACCTGGAAAACATGTGTCTTGGTAACAACCAAAAAAATCATAAAATCTGAAAAAGTACAATAAAAACAAATGGTAAAACCTGACAATCAGGCACTATTTGTGAACAAGTTGTCTCTTCCATCTATTATTTTATGTCCTCCATCATATCAACATAACCATCCTATCAACATCATATCTATCCATCATTTGCACATCATAGAGGCAATCGTGTTTCCTCATTGTTTGGTGAAAATTTTACATATCCATAATAATCAGTTGTCTAATTGGGAGCAAAATATAGACTCAATGGGGGAAACTAACTTTGGAGCTATCACAACAGACAAATGGCAGTACAAAAAATGCATCAAACAACACCAAAACACCGTGACAAGACAACATTTGGCAATCAATCATACCATGATCAAAATGCTTATCAGATAGCATAACATTAGGTTTTCAAATCAAAATGGATGGTCTAATCTGAATAATGATTGAAATACTTTACGCAAAGGTTGAATTGTTGTTTTATAGATTTTTCTTATTATACCTTTGGAGCAACTCGATGATGTCCTAGACTAGAGAAGAAAGGAAGGAGTATGATTTTATTTGTCTGTTGTCTGTGGGTTGATCGTTATTACTGTGCAAATTTTTCATGGGGCATGCTCTACAATGTATCATTGATGACATTTTGGAATTTGCATAGGAAAAGGGTTAAGTTTTGTCTATTTATGCAAGCAATACTCAGGTCATCTCGGTTCAATTCTACCTAGATGCTTGTATTACCTTGCTATATCAAAAATCATGAAAGTTGTACTCAGGTCATCATTGGTGCGAATATCCCCTTTGATGCTTGTAATAACTTCCAACATTTCAAAAGTTCAATGATGATAAACAAGCATAAAATAGCTCTCGGAATGACAACTTTGCATGGTTAATATAGATTGCATTCATGTTAGTTATGCATTTGCATTATAGATTTTCCAATGTTGGAAAAACATCAAAGACAATCTATCTCTCTAACAAAGGATTGAGTACATTTGACATTACAAAAAAAACTAACATCATTCACTTAAGTTGCATTATCATAACATCATTCACTTAAGTTGCATTATAATTTTCATATCATTCATTCACTTAAGTTGTGCATTATAATTTTCATTTCGTTCATTCACTCAAGTTGCATTATCATTATCATATCATTCATTCACTTAAGTTACATTATCATTTTCATTTCATTCATTCACTTAAGTTGCATTATCATTTTCATTTCATTCATTCACTTAAGTTGCATTATCATTTTCATATCATTCATTCACTCAAGTTGCATTATAATTTTTATATCATTCATTCACTTAAGTTGCATTCTCATTTTTCATATAATTTAAAGTGTGTTATCATTTTTTATATCACGTCATTTATTAAGATTGCATTTTCATATCATCCATACATTTAGAGACATAATCATTTTCCATCACATTGTCATTTTCACATCATGTATACATCCATTTACAAAGCATTTAGAAAGCATTATCACATCATATCATCATCAAACATCCATGCATTAGATTATATATGTAAGCATCAGAAAAATACAAAAATATACATAGCATTTCATATCATTTACATCCATCTCATATAGCATTAAAAAATCATTCAATCACTATCCATACTATCACATGACATAATCAAATCATAAAAATTATGTAACGCACTGTCCTAGAAAGTAAATGCATACATCATAGGCATCCATCATATAAACATCAATCATACATACATCCATCATATAAACATAAATCATACATACATCCATCATAAATGCATCCATCATAGAGAAACATATAGACAATGCATAGATCGACAATATCTGTTGTATCTCATAATATCAAAACTCAATGTCAAATGTACAAGGATATCGAAACAAGGAGAGATACAACATCATAATGTGGCATGAAATATCATAAAAGTGTATACATCGGAATCATAAAAAATGGTACATCATCATGGTAAAAATACATCAAGGCACTATACATCAACAATAACTAGCTGGTGCTACCTCCTGACATTGTCGATCTCACACCACCTTCTCCTCCTGCACCAGAAGTACCTGCCCTTGGGGCTCTACCTGGTGGCCCTCCCGGAGGTGGCCATGTAACACCTATTCTCACACTCCAGGAATGAATCCTAGAGTGGCTCTGTGACCTGCTGGCAGAATGTGTGTAAGGAACTCGTTGCTCGGGAGGTATTGCCTCCTCATATCTCAGCCTGTAGTGCTTAGCCTCCTGAGATAACTCCAATGTCTCAGCCAAAATATCCCACATCTGTGCCCCTAAAGCAATGAACTCTGTAGTAGCTGCATCAAATGAAATCTAGGGTCCCCACACTAAAATCTCTTGCTAGCGACGAGCATAAATGGCTGAACCCTGAGGCATCCCCTATATCCGACCATACTATCTAAGCACCCGACCCAGCATAAATCTCTCAATAATGAATGGGGTGCAACCAATAAAGTATCAAGAAACAAAAACATAAGGCATCTCCCTGGAATCCTTTAACCACTGCTCACAATCTAAATACAAATTCCATGTAACCATATCCAGATCATCCAGTTTTCTCTTCCAATAATCTAATTTTCCCAGCCTCATTGGAAATCAATACCTGCATATGCAAAAATATATGGTCACCCGACTAGACGCTGTCTATCCCCCACAGGCTGTGTAACTGCTATATGTTCCCATGCCCAGACCTAAAGTAGAGAACATCCAACGGACATGCTCCTCCCTCCATAGTAAACTATCTGATGAAGCTCATGGTATAAATGGGTGAGAATGCATGATCCCCAAGCATATCGGGTACCCTACATGAGCATGATCTTGAGCACTCGACCCCATCCAACTACCAGTCCCTTCAACCTATGGTCGGGACATAAGAAACCACCAATGAATCCTACTCGTACACAAGGTAATGGCGCATACATCTTAGCCATCTCAGCCCATGGAATCTTGTATCCAACAATATGATCATCTGTAAAAACTCTCCTCAAGGCATCGGTGCCCCCCTACTCTCTCATGTCATATGTCACAATCTTTACCATCACTGGAATCCGTAGAATCCGATAAAAATTCTCGAGAGTAATCGTCATCTCCCCTGTAGCTAAGTGGAAGGTGTTTGTATCACTGTGCCACCTCTCGATGAGCGCAGCCAACAAAACCCTATCGAGCCTCATCTTTGGCATCTCCAGCAATGAATTCAACCCACACACATCAATGACATCTCTGTCTTCCTGAACAATAAGTGGAATCAAGCTCTAGGTCTTCGGGAATTTCTCTCGCACCTGAAGAATCTCTAATCTCTCCTATCAATTCAAAACATATCTAATCATCGTTTGTGATCAAATCAATCAAATCAAATCAAATCACTTAAAAAATCAATCAAATCAATCAAATTTATCTATCTTACTATTTTTTTTCAATCATGAAAGAAAATTTATCAATCTTACTATTTTTTTTTCAATCATGAAAGCAAATTTATCAATCTTACTATTTGTTTTTCAATAATGAAAGCAAATTTATCAATCTTACTATTAGTTTTTCAATCATGAGAATTTTTTTATCAATCTTACTATTTGTTTTCTCATTCATCATGAGGACAAATTTATCAATTATCCTATTAGTGAGGCTCATTCATCATGAGGTCACTTTATCAATCATACTATCAGTCCTATCAGTTATCATCAATCAATCATCAAAAATTCACTATCACGTGCTGAATCAATAAAAACACATCGTCAATTGAGGAAAAAATCATACACTGGCTTAAATTCTGGCATATGCGCTAAAAAAATGTTCAGATGCACTATGAAACTCATATGCACTACTAAACTCGTCAGATGTGCTACATAATTCATTGTATGCACTATAGTTTTTAACATATGTGCTGCAAAACATTTCATATGCACTATGGAATCATATGCGCTACAGAAATCATTGTATGCGCTACAAAAATTACCAAATGTGCTACTCTACACAAAAACGTGTGAAAAACAAAGAAAATTGTGCCACAAACATCTCAAATTTTGACGAATCAAATCAAAAGGTGTTCTATGCAATACGCACTGTGGGTCCATAATGTGTTAGGCACTGGTGTCGTCGAATCCACTCAAATTTGTGTTGGTGCATGGGAAGTGCCATTTTTCTCACTCTGGAGCTCAAATTTTTCAAAATTCACTAAGGTAACAATGCACAAATGATTTCAAAAAGTTACTTTTTACCTATTTAAGGGTGAATGGGAGGGTAATTTTATGACATTGTTTTATCCATTGGGAAAAATAAAAGTTCTTCATCTTGATATCAATCTTCCAATAGCGGTTTCCATCAAATCATCTTTATCGACCGATGAATTGGACAACAAATCAATAATAATTTTTAAAAATCATCAAAAATTCCAAAAAACCAAAAAATCACAAAAATCTGAAAAATTCAAAATTCTATCTGATTCATCACCCGAGGGGACATGCAGGCGTTGTTGGATGTTGTGGTTTTATTTCTAATATGTGGTTGTCATTTATGTCAACACTATTAGCATTGATGAAGCTTGAGGTTGTATATGTCAAGGATATTGAGAAAATTGTAAAAATAATATTGTTGGTAGCCAGTGAAGCTAAGAAGGTCAGAATGTTGGAAATTTCTATACATTGAAGATCTAAAGGTGCACTTCAAAGGGTTTGTTGATGAAACTTTCTAGTATGTTGTTCAAAAGTTTCAGAGGTTCGCATCAAGATTTGTGGAAGTTATGAAGATCTGTGTTCCTACAATTACTCAGTTTCTGTAGATGTAGTTCTTGGATGAAGAGGATGAAATTATGGAAATTTTATGTGTTGTGCATGTACCTATGATGTTCATGGATGAGTCTAGATCGTATTATATCCTTGTTGTACATCCACATTGATCGAAGTGTTCGTGATCAAAGATTTTTCCGATGTGTGCTCGAGTTTTCATGTTCTTGGCTGACATGATGTTGTTAGCGTGTTGCAGATCCATGCAGATTAATATTTTATTGTTTGGCATGTTTCAAGGTGTTTGTTTGGGTCCTCACTATGTTGTGACCGACTTGTGTTGGTGCGCATTGAAATTTATTCATGTATTGAGGTCGACAGTTGTAATTTATTCTTTATTTGTGGTTGACTGAATAGTGGATGTAAATTCGTATAGCGGATATATATATAAGTGTTTGTTTTCCTCATTTATAGGTAATGCTCAGTGTGTGCAAGAAGTGTGCATGTGCGAATAAAGGTCAAATAATTTAGAGCAGAGCAGAGTGTGAAGAAGTTTGAGCAGAGTGTGGAAGAGTGTGTAGAAGTTTTTGTGCACCTAATTGGAACTGTAATCAGGCTTTGGTAGAAGCTAATTTCCTAGTTCAACTTCATCAAATGGATTTAATCTGATTATTTTATGTAAGGCAATGAGCCTTCCCTTTGAGCAGTGTGCTTTAGGAAGTGTTTCTGAATGTAAGTGCATTCTTATTTTATTCTTCATTATACTTCTAATAGGGTATAATCTTGTGGACTAACATCCACCGTAGTTTTCCCCTAACAGGGTTTCCATGTATAAAACCTTGGTGTTCATGTGTCTCTGATGTGTTATTGATTTATGCTTGCACTATTAATTATTAGATCTGAGATTTAAGGTTGATTAATGTTGTATAAGTTTGATTTTGATAATAGTTGATTCACCCCCCCTCTCAGTTGTCTATCCTTATTTTTCCAATATGCGTCAGTTTTCCAAAATTCACATCTGGGGCAAATTTTTTAATTCTTTGAAGCAATGCATAAAACACATCACTTCAAAGAGGGGCAAAATGTATACACCTAAAAATGGTCACATTATAATAAGTCTGGTAATTAATTAAATACAGGTTATTTAATTAAAATCTCTAATTCAATCTACATATGAAAGAATTTAAATAATTAATTTATATTGTTCATTTTCTACATTCTTCTATCTTAATTAAATAAGTTTAGTTACTTATTTAATTTAATCATTTTCCATTTCTTCTTAATTAATTAAATATTTTTTACAATTTATTTAATTAGATTATCACATTGCTTTATTTTTAAATCAAAAGAGATAAAACTAACAAAAAGCTTTGGTTAAGCTAGAGAAAGTATGTGAACTTTTTGTTAGAGAGATTCAATATGGTAGATTGCAGACAACTAGTTGTTCCTGTGATGCAAGGGACAAAGCTTTATGTGAATGATTTTCCAGAATATTCTACTTATATGGAGAACATGACCAAAGTACCATATGCGAGTACAATTGGAAATCTGATGTATGCGATGGTGTGTACAATTCCAAATATTGCCCAAATAGTGGGAGTCCTTAGTCATTTTATGGATAATCATGGACGGGTGCATTGGGATGCTATTAAGAGAGTCTTCAAATATTTATGGGGCACTTCTGAGTATGTCTTGTGTTTTCATGGTTATCCTTTTAGACCTCCACATTCTATGAGCATTCGAGGATATGTGCATTCAGATTGGGCAGGTCACATTGACAGCAAAAGATCCACCAGTGGTTACATGTTTATAACATTTGGTGGTGCTATAAATTGGATGAGTAAGCGACAAGTTGTAGTCGTATTTTCCATGATAGAGGTAGAGTATATGGCAGCCACTCATGCTTGTAAAGAATCCATTTGGCTTAAGATATTGTGTTTTGATATTCATTTATATCTAGGACAAATTATTGTTTGTTGTGACAACCAAAGTGTGATTTTCCTAGCAAAGAATCCTACCTTCTATGTCAAAACAAATCACATCCATGTTCAGTATCATTTTTTTTGTGATATGGTAGAAGATGGAAAGGTGAAATTGGAAAAGGTTGACCATTTGGTGAATGTTGTAGATGCACTCACAAAACTAGTGAGCATAGAGAAGTTCAGATGGTGATCTAATCCCATGGGCCTTGGGCCCCTAAGTAAATGATTTTGTATGACTCTCGGTGGGTCTTCGAAAAGTGGGAGATTGTTGGGATTAAGGTGTCTCAACCTTAGAGTCCTAATATTGTTTTAATTGATGTATTATTGTATCTATATGTATTATTTAATTGCCTATGGTGTCATGTTGTAAATTGGGACCCATCGGCTAAGTGGCATCCTTGTTGGAGGTGTTTGGATGACACAATCATCCCAAGTGTACAAAGGCATCCCACTTTAGAATCTTTGACCTATGAAAAATTCTATGGCACGTCATAAGGCATCTTCATGCATGGTGAAAGTTTGTGCCCAAGTTGGGTTATGATAGGATGTAAGAGAATCGACTATTTTTAGCCAGTTATGATAGATTCTCTTATAGTTGTAAGTGTTTTTAGTTATGAAAACTTTTATGATAGCTATAAGATGTGTAAGGCATTTTTCATAAGCTATTTGTGGCATATTCTAAGCACCCGAGCTTGAGGAAGGAAATTTTTCATGTTTAACCATTGTAAGGGGTGTAAGGGAATATGTTATATGTGTTCAAAGGTATGTCTATGGCATCAAATATTGTGCCATGTAGATTTGGAGACCCCTCTCCTAGATTCTTCTTGAAGCTTTCATCACCCTATATATTTAGTTCCTTGCATTGTAGAATGCATAGTTTGTTCGTAGGTAATGAAGTGTTGCCGGTATCACTCTAGAACAGGTGTTTGATTCAAAGAACTTGTGTAGAATCTTTGTACTTGGAGATGTGTTGTAACTCTTATTTCATATAATAGAGAATAAGGTGTTAAAATGATTTTTTTTGTAAATATCCCCTACTTAGATTAGTGTAGGAAGTTTTTCCCCTCACCCGACTTCCTTTTAGGATGTAGGGATATACAATCACTCTAATCTAAATAAGATCAACCATGTAAATTTTGAAGAACTTAGAGATAAACTCCTAGATGACAATGACCAATACAAACCTGAGCATGCAAATGTGGAGGCTAAACGACTGGATGTATGTAAGGATTATCTTGACTTCTAGGATGAACATGAATGGTTAAGGTATGTCTTGAGAAAAAATCATGATGAATTTGTATACATTGAAAAACCCTATAGGATCATTAAGTAGGAAATTAGGGTTGGTACTAGTTTATGCTCTATTGGACCAGTTTCAATGATGAGGGCCATAAAAAATGAGAGGGTTATAGAATTGACTTGAGGAAATTTTGATAAAAGGAACTTAAGTGTTAATGATATAAAAAATCTAGGGGTCTGATATGCTTCTATGGGTATT
The DNA here is from genome assembly GCA_007115665.2 of Sequoiadendron giganteum. Classification (NCBI taxonomy): domain Eukaryota; kingdom Viridiplantae; phylum Streptophyta; class Pinopsida; order Cupressales; family Cupressaceae; genus Sequoiadendron; species Sequoiadendron giganteum. Next base: position 190,168,071 of record CM021110.1, on the reverse strand, counting down.
GCTTCCAAGGTGTATTACAAAAATAGAGAGGGATCTTTCATTGATACCACAATTAACACTGCCTACTAGATGGTGAAGGAAGGAACAAATTTGACCTCTGTGAGGTCATGAGAGAGTAGTTATTGGATAATATAAAGAGAACAAAGGAAATTGACTATAAATTTAGATATGGTACTCTCATCATTTTCCTTGTATTTTACTTCTTGAATGAGTTCCTTGGTTTTAAGGGTAAGGTCTGGAAACAACACAATTCTGTTGCATAAATTAAAAATCATATGAGAATTTTTGTTGATAATAAGATCTAAAGCACAATGTACTGGGGGTTCTTCAAAACCCTGCAAATTGTAATGCAAACTAGAGATAAAATCCATTCTAGCATTGTATAAAGGTACAAAGGAAAAAATATATTTTTGGTTGATAAATACTACACCTACACAGGTGTTGTAGATTCAATGACAACTTGGAGTCCAAAATTAGCTTATGAGGTCTCCAAAGAGGAGATAAAACCTATGTCGACATTCTAGTCAACAAGGCCATGGACAAAACATAAGAAAGTTTTGGAACCTATGATGAGATAGTGGATAAGATGCATAAAAGAAGTGTGAAATATAACTTCAACAAACATAAGGATGATTTACATAAGAAATGGGATACTCCACCAAAATATACATCATAAACCTCTGCAGAGGATCCTCAACCTGATCCTATTAATTCACCAATTTCTTAATGACCTATAAGGACTAGTAGGTCCATATTTTCTATTATAATATCTCCCCAACCCTCCAGATCTACACAAACTACCTCTACAGGAAGAAAATTTTCTTGTGAGACTTTGGCAAAGATGAAGACTTCAAATAAAATACATGCAAGGCCTAAAGAGCTTGCCAAAAGGAAGAAGATTCAGACTGTAGATATTGAAGAAGAAGGAGAAGAAGGAGAGTAAGCCAACTCCAAGCTAAAGAGGAAAGAAAATAAGACCAATAAAATTTCTCTAGTGACACCTCCACATGAACCTCTCCAATTAGAGGCAATCTTCAATAGTATTGTGAGTCATGGCATGCTACAAGAAATGAAATAAGTTCATCTGGATGTGCCTCCTGTAGATCAGAAGACTATTGAGAAGGAAATAGTCATGTACATGATCAAATACAATGCACCTCTTTAGTGATTTCATTGAAAAGGTTATAGAGAGTCTTGCTTAGGTTTTGAGGCAAAAAATGGAAAATATGATAAAAATGGATGAAGAGTTAATTCAACAAGCTATTGAAAAAGATAGATCTTATGTTTCCCAAGAAGAAAAAGATAAATATCACAAAAATAAGCTCAAGAGTTAAGAAAAAAGCATAGAGTGGACGCTTTAATGAGCATGGAGAAGGAGGACAAAGGTAAAATATAGAAAGAAATAGAAGAGGTGAAAAATAAAATTCTTGAGGAAGTCAAAGAAGCTGAGAATGTGGAGCAACTGCATATATCTCCTCTGCACAAAATTGAACAAAAATATCCTCAAGAGGAGAAATAAGAGAAAGTGAAGCAAGATGAAGGAAATACATCTCTTGATCACAATGTTGATATAGGGGAAAGCATTGAGAAAGGACATAGAACATATTCCTCCTCTCCTGTTGATTCAAATCAAGGAGTTTTTTGTGCAGAAAATTCAAATCCAATCTATGGTTACTTCACAATTTTTGCAACTACCTATGTATGATGGACAAGTAAACTTGTCTAACATTTATCCTCTCCAAAAATTGCAACTAGGAGATATACTTCATTCCTCCGCAAAGCAAGAGATTCTTGAGCAATAGGTTTAGGTAGTTGAATTATTGGAGGAAGAAATAAAGATGATTTAGGAGGAAGTGCTTGAGGAAAAAAGGGATGCATTTGTGTCTCTCACACAACAAATGAAGCTTCCTTTGGATTCTTTCAAAGCACATTCATCTTATTTGGGAGTAGGTAAAGTAGAAGGTAACTTAACATATGAATAGAAAGAGAATGATTTATGCATCTAGTAAATGTGCTAAGGCACATAATAAGATGAAAGAAAATATGAAAAGCATTAGAAAATTCTTGGAGGATGCCAAAGTCTTTTATCAAATTTTCCTAAAATTTCCAGCCACTACCAAGAGCATAAATCAAATTGATTCTATTGAATCAAGAATAACTCAAGTGGTCAATACATATGATCTAGTGAAGGATAAGGATGGTGCTACAAGGGCACAAATTGATAGTTTTCACTCCCAATTGAAGTAGGATATGGACCAAAGAGAGGAATTCAAAGGGGAAATTTGTCAACTAAGGTGAGTTGTGAGTTTAAAGTTAGCATACTTGATTGAAATTTTGACAACAATAGAAAAGGTGGTTCAAAAAGTAAAGGTGACAACCACTTTGGAAAAAGAAAAATAATTATAGATTTAACTTGAAAGCCAAGCACAAATCTGGTTGTTTGCAAGGAAGCAGTGGGATATAATTTTTTCCCAATTAAAGGTAATTCATAAGAATGTTTTTCCTTCTACATAAATTGAAGATTTATTGAAGGTTAGACAAATTTTTGATGGTGTAAATTATATGTAGAGTAAATAGTGTTATTACTAAATTGATCAAAAAATTATGTATATGTCATTCAAGAACAATTTTGAAATGACCAAGGCTACTTCTCACAATGAGTGAATTGTTAAAGTTTGTAGAGATAGGGGGAGCCTATATGTTTTTGCAGGCACAAAAGAATACCACCAACCCTTTTCTATTGATGTCAAAGGGGGAGAAATGGCAGATTAGGTTGGTGTTGCAATAAACAACAAAGGGGGAGATTGTTGTATATGTTGTCATTAATGTCAACTATGTTGTAATGACAAAGGAACAATTTAGAGGAGTAGTGATAGTAGAATGCAAGAAGATAAGTATTATATGTACACAATTATACCTTATTTTCTAAAGTTTATGTAGTCTATCTTCTTGTAGAGGATGGGATTCACTACTCCCAAGTCTTTAGGACACGAAAGAGCCTAAAGGGAGTTAATTTCCCTCAACTAACTCAAGACTACCTCAAGCTTAATCAAAATGAAATATGTTGAAAAGGAAGGGAAAAATAAGCTCTATTTTCCTTATGTTTTATGATGGAGGTTTTTAGGAAACAGGTGAACGAACCTCAAAGGTCTTAGATTGCAAACTCATTGGCTCTTGGCTAGAGGATGATATCATGTGAGTTAGACGAAAACACAATATGTTTCATCGCGTAGGCATGCTGACATCTTGTACAAATAAAATGTAGGATTTACAAAATGAAACTTGCAAGGCATGCTAACAACCTGAGAGTTTGGGTTTGATAGTTTAACAAATATGAAGAAATGTATGAAATGAAGAGAAAAACAAGAGGAATATACTATAAATTGGAAAGATAAACTATTCTAGTAATGAAATGAAAAGGGAAAGGAAGAATAAACAAAACTTACGAAAGGTCCAGTTCTCTCGCAAGCTAATCACAAAAATATTGTACGTATACACAAAGTAACGAAAAAGTGTTGTGGTTGTGTTTTGGAGCTTGCCTCAATCAGACCCTCATTTTGGTGTTTCCACCTCCATGGACAACCAATAGACCACAAGATATAGAAATGATAAAGAAATAGAGAGTAGCCACAAAATTTAGAGTGCAAAGATAATCTAAATTCCACCTTAGAAACAAGCCAATTCAAGTACATAGATGGATAATACCCTCCTTCTTGCATGCTTGGAGAAGTTGAGAAAGGAAGGAAGAGAGTAAGACAATCACGCTAGTAGAGTAGAGCTTTGCCAAATTGTCATAGAAAATGGTGTAGAAGCAGTAAAATGGTGTAGAGAGTGAAGTAAGAGTGAAGCAAGTTGAGAGAGAGCAAGAATGAAGTGATGGAAAATTGATAGAATTAATCAAGGTTCAAGAGATATGTTCAAAAGGTGTTTTTGGAGCCAAATAGACATTTTTGGGTGGTCAAGATTCGAAGAGGGATGTTACATTCATGGGTTGGCAGAGAACATAACATCTCCAACATCTCCTTGCGTAGTAATCCTATTAGGACAAAATTGTGACCATAGTTGAGTGATAACCTATTGATTTTGTTGCAAAATCAAACCATTACAGAATTCCACTCCAACCCCATTCAAAGAATAATATAAAACTGAGAAAGTCGGGAAAAATAATTATTTTTTTAGTTAGTTAATTACTTAACCATGTTGTTGGCTCAATTTTTTTATTTTTGACTAAATTTCTAGTATTAGTCATCTTGTTTACACAAATTCCATCACTGGTAGAAAATGACAAGGACACATGTGAAAGAGAAGGAAAAGGTGGTATATTTTTTCATTGTCGAGTTTATAAGGCTAACATGAGGTAATATAATGGGAAAAATCACTACATACAATTTTACACCATTATATTTTTCCCTCACTTTAGCGAGAATACGTGTCTAAGCATGTGCGAGATAAAGTAGAAAGATATTGAAGAGAATATACCAAAAAAGTAGAGGAAGCAGTCCTTCACTTCGACATACCCTGACACAAAAGAGGATGAGATCCACCAGGATGTGAAGAGGACATAGGTTTTCAATCTTGGAATGTCAGTTGTAATCTCTCCACAAACATGTCAGCTACATATAAACATGTTAGGCAAAAAAGTGAATCATAATAGAAAAAATTATAAGACACAGTAAGACACAATAAGACATAATATGATCAGATATAAGATAAGCCTATGGCTACTGCAAACTGTGTTGCAATACAGTCACACAAAAGACAAGTCTAGTCAGAGTGCCTCTAAGCTAGACACCAAGATATAAGATATCAAAAACCAAGACACAAGATATCAAATATAATATTTAAGACACTAAGACACCAATGTAGAATACAAAAAGCATCAAAGAATCATTTTGAAAGAATTTTTTAGAAAAAGTGTTTCTTTCATCAGGGACCCTTTTCATAAGACATCAAGACACCAAGGAACCCTTTTGAAAGGAACCTTCTTTTGAAAGACATGATATTTTCCGTAAGTTATTCTATCATAAAGGAATCCTTTTGAAAGATCTTTTGTCAAGGAATCCATTAGAAATAATACTCCTTTTTTGAAAGGAAGGTTTTTAGACTCTTTCACCAAGGGATCTTTTGGAAATAATTTTTTGTTAACGAATCCTTTTTGAAAGAATACACCATTTTGGAAAATGAGGTTTTTCAACAAGGGATTCTTTTTTCAAGGAATTAATTATAAGGAATTTTTCACCAAGGAATCCTTTTGAAAGAATTATCCTTGTTGAGATTTAGACAAGTGTGATAGCCCCCACTTAGGATGGTTTGTGCTACGCAAAGGAGTACATGGCATCCTACTTGGAGAAAAGAAAGACGAGAGATGTTGTGGCACAAGACACATGGCGAGATATATTTGTGGTATGTTGTCACACATGCAAGGGGAAATATATGAGAACCACAACATCATGAAGCAGCCAAGAATAGATGAAGAAATCAAGAGATAGGGGGATTTTATAATTTGGGGTTAGAACTATCCATAGATTTAAAAAGATAGATATAATAGAATATATATGAACTGTGATTAATCCCCAAATTTCTTATAACATGAAGGACATGTATGAAGACAAAGTAAAATAAAAATTGGGTCAACATGGAAGAAGGCCTAAATTTCCCCAACATTCTACATCGTCCTTGATATCGAAAAGAAAAAAGTACAACATATAGAAGAATTATGACACAAATAGAAGAAGTACAATACATATTTCCACAGTTGTATCCAAGTACCTACAAGGGTAGCAAGGGTCCTCTAGGAATGATCACAAAACATAAAAATAAAATTACTAGGGAACATGGAAAAATAAATAAAACTAATCTATAGATGTAGGAGGCACTAGGTACCCTAGTCCTCATCAACCAACATATCATCTTGTTCCCAATCTAGATCATTGTAGGGGTAAGGAGGATGAGCCTACAAGGGAGGGATAGAAAGGTCAATACCCTCCAAAACTCCTACAATAAGAGACAAGAAAGAAGGCCCTTCAAGATCTTCACCAAGCTCTTGTGAGGAAAATGTCATCAATTTGGTGAAAATCAAAGATAGAGTTGGGATATCTTCCATCGGGTTGAACATGCACTTCTCAAGAGTGTCATGTGTCAACTTAGTGAGAGAAGGAAGAAGTACACCTGAGAGTCACTACCGACCTCGGGAAGAGGGGTGGTGACCAACTCCGATGAAGTAGTGGATGCCTTTGTCACAAGGATAATGCAAGCCAAAATAGAACTAGACTCCAAAGAAGATGAACCTTTCTTGTGACCATCACTTGAGGTGAGGTCATCCTCTAACTTACGCTTCATTGAAGGATGTTGAATCCCCACAAAGGAAGTGAAATAAAATGAGGAACCAGAAGGAGCCACTAAGGACACTATCTTTGTATTAGGCATGTCAACTTGCTGCAAAAAAGGAATGTTTGGAAGGGACATGAGAAGAGGAGGCTACAATTAAGAAGTGATGAAGACCTGCAACCTTTTGGGGTGAGGGACATCAGGACCCCCAAGAGGAGCCGAAAGTAGGACAAAAGTCATGGGAATTGAAGCATAGGACACAAAAGAATTCAAAGCAATATAAGATATAGGAACACAAACAACAAGATCCTCTTCGGTCTTCTATGAGGAAGTTTTCTCCTAAGCTAAAGCCTTTTTCCAACACTTACACTCACATGCAAGTCGGTTATGTTAGCTATGAGCATTAGAGGATGTGAAATGAGAAGAAATTGAAGGCTGCTACTCCATTTTGGGAGCATCCTTCACAACCATTGCTGGTGGAAGGGTGGTATCCTAAGTGGGAGAAGGAGGAGGAGGCAAAAGAGAAAAAATGGTAGCATAAAGAGAAAAAAAGACAAGTGACTCGACAACTGACCTCTCCCCATTCACTGTTGGAGGAGCAAGTGGAGGAACAATAGGAGGTCATAGAGGCTTAGACACAAAAAACACCCCACGAGAACACTTCCCCTTGCCATATAGGGTGGGTCGGGGAACCTTGGGTAAAACAGGCAATTTGGAAATCCTAATTCTTCAACTTCCACCACATAGGTGCCTTTCCATTTCCTATGTGAGGCATAAAAGAAGGAACTAAGAATGCCACCAAAGGATGGGAAGAAGTAGATGGCATAGACGACGAAGAAGGGGAAGGGACTAAAGCTACATCAAGCTTCTCCATCCATTTTGATGGGATATAAGAAGAAAATTTCTACTGAGCGAGCATGGAAGCCTTCATAGAGACAACATATTTAGAGACATAGGAAAACTAGATTCCATTGTAGAGCATCTAGTCTTATACTTGAAATAAGACCGATATAAAAGATCACCACTAGGAGGGAGAGGTTTGAATAGGGCAAGCCAAAAGTGATCCAAAGAAAAGGCCCATCGTCCTACTAGTGGTTTATAGCTAGTATCATGAACATGCACTATACCCTTGTGGGGGAATTTCAAGAACTTGTGGATAATAGAGGTGACTGCCTTCATGGAGGCTAGCCATGGAATGGATAGCCTAACCCTAGACAATTTTTGGACTCTAGAATCACTACAAATGAGATATATAAAGCCTTGGGTCCTACAAGGACTGACATAGAGATATTACCCATAGGGGCAATAGAAAATATATCATGAGTGTGAAGAGTGAATTGTGACTCATCGTACTTCTCCTTATGAAGATTATTGATGAACAAGGCCTCATCCGTGATTATATTTACTCAGATCGATGAATCAACCATAACATTAGTGACGATGTTACCTTTAATCTGGGCAAGAATATACAATGGAGAATTCTCCTTCTTTAAGGACAAATCATGTGAGGTGAAGGTTGTAGTGTGAATAGCACTCACATTCTCTATAATAGGCATATGAGTGAACAAGACTATGATCACATAAACGAGACATGATACAAAGAAGCAAAAGACTATGTAACCAAGTTAGCAGAATGAAAAGGAAACAAATCTGTGTATACTTGTCAATTTATTAACACCTACTAAATGGAGAATTTTCCATATACTTGTCAATGAATGAGTCTTAAAATAACACATATTAATTGTTTGCATGCACTTAGAGATGGAAACATAACATGCACACTAATGAAAACTGAATATGTTTGAATTGATTGATTTTGAGTGTGTTGAGGATGATGAGGGAAGTTCAACTACATACCAATGTCTTTTTTTAATTGGGTAACATAATATTTATGTTTAGAAAAAATATAAAATATTTGAAACTAAGGTGATGTATTCATCTACACACCATAAAAGACTAGGTTTTGTAGAATACATAAGAAATCTAGGCTCTATACATACATTAAATAAAACCACAAATAGTTATAGAATATTAAGAGAGTCTACTTTGTAATCCAAAGTCATGTAGATACATTTCTTTTATTATGTTGAAAGATGCGCTACAAAATCTTTAGAAATATTTTACAGTACTCTGTTTGGTGAACTAAACAACACACATCTAGAAATGCATATAATACATATGAAGACACTCAATGAAGGTTGATTCTACCTTTAATAAGTCAATCTTAAAAGTTTACAAGTTTTATCACAGACTTTTGATACAAGCCCAAATATTTAAAATGCCAAAATATACCCAGACTTAAAAGTTGAAATCTAAGGCTTTTTGTGAATATATTATTTTGTAGTTGCTTCATTGTAAAAATTATCATTTTTTTAATCTCTCTCTAATAAATGGACACCAAGGTAGATATAGTTGTGTAAGGGAAGGTTGCAATCTATTAAAGGGTTGTACCACCTAGGAAACCCTAACCGCTACCATTGCCAATGCATAGTAGCCTAGTGTCCTTTGCAAATCCGATTTGATTGACAAGAGGCATGTAGTGCCATTATCTAACCTATTCCATATATTTGCATTGATGAATCAATAAAATGAGTTCAAGAAATAGAATATTGAACCATACAATCTGCTTGAAATGATATCCTAGAAGTGGAACGTGCCTAGAATGTTTGGCTGATAATTAATGAAATACAAGCATCACAAAATCTCTTAGATCCATGCCAAAATTTCATTAAGGAAAATAAGGAATGTGCTCAGATTGAGGTTAGGGATGTTGCAATTTTTGTTGTGTTAATGGAGTTAGCTGAGATCCGTTTCTCTCAGTTTTTCTTGTTGCACAAATTCGACCCCTAAGTGGATGCAAAAATTTGACCTGGATCAAGTTGTGGCACAAAAAATAGGCCTATGAAAGAAGTTACAAGCTCATTTGATGAGAAGAACAATTTTGAAATGGTTTTTCATAACTTTGAACCATAAGTGGGAAAATCTAGATTCTATCACTTTTGTATCAAGGTTTATATGACCTTTAAACACCTACAACATAAGCACTTCGTCAATTAACATAATAATTATGTTTTTCTATGGCTAGGTTTTACAAGCCCACTAGGGTAGTGTGAAGAATGTACATTCACATGACCTCGTTGAACAATTTTAGATAAATTAGCTAAACAAAATGGAAAAAAATTTGAGGGAACAAACATATCCTTTTGACTCCAAAATGTTCACAAGGTTTGATGCATCGAAAACTCCCACAAGATGAACACTTGTAGAAAATACCTCCCAACCAAACATGCAAGGAACTCAATCTCATCAGGTCAAGGTCAGATCAAACCTTTGTCTTGTTCACATGTCGATACTTACAATGTCTTTCATCTTGAATTTAATGCTTTTGTGGATTTATCGCATCCAAGTGCACCATGTAGAAACTTTGTTTGCATGTGAATTTCATCAACTACAAAAAAGTCCAATTCAGATGGTCTTACCTTTGTTTGAAAAAGGTCCTTCATTCTTTATTGACTCATACAGGCTAGATGGACTTACACACAAATTTAAACTACTTGGTTGCAACATTAATAGGAGGATGTCAATTAGGAATGACATTGTATACAACTGGATAACATTGTAGCACTGACAAGCCATATTTCATCATAACTCACCATAGCAATTTGAAGACTTTGCAACAAATGAGAACATGTGATGAACTAAACCGAATGATGCAATAGGAACTTGACATTAGGCACTAGAAAGGATTAAAGCGAGACCACCATACAAGTACATAACAAAGGTGACTTAGGTAATTTTAAAAGCATATGCATTAACATTCAAAAGTAGGTTGATTATTCAACAAATATAAAGGCTTTTTACTATAGCTTAAGTAAATGGGAATGAGCCAAACAAGTCTAACATCAAAATATGTTTACACTTGTATCTATTTTGGAGACATTTTGTAAGAAATTGGGTGTGAAATTTTTTACCTATCTTCAAATGGAACAATATATTATTATATGTTAACTAGATTATCTATCTTAATATTTTAATCTATATAAATAACAATGAGAAATATCCTTCGTTAAGTGATTATTTTAAAAATTTAAATTTAATTTAATGAATTTTGTAACATAATTATTATATTTATATTTTATGGAACAATATATTATTATATATTAAATATTAAATATAATAATTATAATATATTAAATACTAGTATATATATCTTTAAAATAATCTATATACAATACACAAAAATATATTGAGTAAAATTAAAATAAATAAATATAATCATTGTATGACTTATCAAATAAAAAAGTATTAATTATTGTAGTTAAACAATGAAAATAGAATGTTGTGACGTCCAATTTAAACAATTGAGAGAATTAATAAAAAATCATTGCACATGAAAATAAAATGTAGATTTTATTCTCTTTCATGAATTTTTGTTTAGTATTTATATTATTGTTAATATATTTTCATTAATATATATATTTTTTTCCTTTTTTATTTAACAAAGAATATCATGGACTATGGAAACCTAGTAACATTAATTCTAATTAATCTTAATGAAAGATATTATACTATTACTTGTAACTTGAATAAACAGTTAATACACAAAATAATTATTTACTACAAATGGGTAACAAAGAATAATATAACCATTTATTGTATTACAAATGAATTACAATGTTACATCCCTTTTCAAAGATGAGTATAGCATGCAAACTCTTGTATATATTACACATGCCACTTTTACATCTAACACAATTACTATCAAGTGACAAGTTGGTAGTGGTGTTATGGAATGAGGATCATATTTTGAGACTATTGGGTTTTTCAACCATGCTTGGGAAATGGGAGCCATGAATATAGTAAATATACTTATCTCGAGTACCAAATAGAGTTTTTAAGAAGATGTGAAAGGGGTAGTAATTTTTTTTACCACCCTCTTCGAGCAACTCCAAGCCACCAGGAAGGATGAGCATGACATTGAAAGCGCATAGTTCCTCTTTGAGGGCCTTTGTTAAAATAGAGTATGATAATTTGATGGGTTTCCATATGAAAAATATTAAAATAATTATATTTCCACACTTCCAATGAAAAAATTTGTCTTCACCAAAGCTCCTCATTGTGTTTAAAAATTGAGCACAATAGTTAGGAGAACCAGGTCAAATTCTTTCCAATTCCACCCATTTTGAAGGCAATTTATCTCCTTTTCTTTGAAACTACATAACTTTAGGAAGAAGAATTTAGATTATCTCTAGTAATACCACATGTTAGTCATTAAGCAAGACAGTGAATAAATTGGTTGGTAAAACATATGACATCTTGGCACAAACCACTTGCAGAGCATAATATTGTAAAACTATCATCAAGACTAGGATTAGCATAAATGGGTCACATCCCATCCCATAAATGTATGTATAAAATAAGATATGAATGAAAAAATGTAATAGGATGAGAAGAAGATAAAATTAGTCTACAATTGATAAATGTATGGAAGGATAGATGTATGAAGATTAGATAATAAACTAAGCAATAGTATAGAAGAAAATATAACAATGTGCCAATTTTGATCTGATTAATATAATGGATACTAGAATTATATATGTATAATGTCATCTATTATTCTATGAGTATATATAAGTAGTTAATAATATGTTTGATTCTATTAGTGTTCACCTTTGTATGACTGATTCCAATGTATAAAATACAATAGTTATAAAATACTTGGGGGTCATAACTTTGGTCTATGTTTCCCTAGATTTCTGCTAACATTGGTTCCATTGTCAAGACCTTGGTTAGGTGATATAAAGGCAACAACACGTAAAAAAGTTTAAATTTTAAATCAGACATCATAAAATAATCAAGAAAGATATGAAAATTTGAGGAACTATCCTCTTGGTGCTTACCCTGTGAGAGGGGGTTTGGCATCAAGGGGATGGAGAATGGAAAGGGAGTAGATTTCAGAAGGGATCTTCGAAGAGATGTGACTCCCAAAGAAAAAGATACTAAATAACTACCGTGGGAAATAATATTAGGATTAATGAAACTCCAAATCAATGACATCGATGGAAAAAAAGGAGATAAGACAACCACAAGAAAGATTAGAGAACAAATTGAGTTTGTAAGAAAAGTGAACATGGCTAGCTGAAATGGAGAAGAGAAAAGACAACAATAGAGGATTGAAAGAGAAGAACGACACCACAAAAGAATGGAAGTTGTGTAGAAAATGAGAAGCAAGAATGCCAATGAGGGTGCTCTTGATGAGAAAGAAAAAGAGGATAAAGAAGAGAAACATGAAACTCTAAAAAGAGAAAAAAAATTATTGAGAAAAAAGAAAAAGTAGAACTCATAACTCGTATAAAGAAAAATATTCACAATTATGAGGAATCCAGAAGATTGTCATTAAGACCTTGTAATAAGATAGGAAATCCATTATTACCACAACCTTTTGGAAGTCCAAAAATTTGGTCAGACCTATCAACCCTTACCATAAAATTGAATGCTAGATTTTTAGAAATTCTAATAAATTTAGAGAACACCCCATCAATTCAAGAAGAATATTTAGAGGAATTAGTCAATGGAAGCATGGGAAATTAAAAGAAGAAATAAGGAAAAGTGGAGAGAATATATTGAATTTGGTCAAAGAATTATATTTACGACCAAATAAAATGACACTTAAAAAATAAGAAAATGAAAAGATATTTTGAAGAGTCGCAACCCCTCGACCAGGATCCATCCCCTCAGCCATATAAGAGTCAAATAATTTTAAAAGAAGAGATACCGCAAGAAAAGAAATAAAGAGAAGGAAAGGAGCAGAGTGGGAAGAAATACTAGGAAGATAATAATTTGATATAAAACTAGCAAGCAAAAGACAAGGGTAGAGAACAAAAACCCTACACATTGGAAAATTAAGGAAAGATAAAGAAGAAAAATATAGTTCATAGATCTAGAAAGTTCAGATAGGAGAAAGAAAATACAAGATGGAATCCACAACCAAGATCCCAATATTTGGAAAAGATACCACAAAAGAAGCATAACACATTATGTTGGCAATAGGTGTCGCCATTAATGTCAACCCAATATGGGATGTCATTGATATCTAATGTATATGCTGAAGTATGTACAAGCTCTAGAGATAGTATTCATGATATGATATTAGTTGGTGCAAGTATGCAAAGTTGTATAAGGAAGAATAATGTTCAATATGGTAACTAAGTGTGATGCAGAGGATGATACACATGTCCTAATGAGTCTACATGTCTACATTGATATAATTTCATTTTGATGTACCACACACATAAATAAGGTGTAAAAGTTTCACTAAAGCATCCATAATATAGACTCTAGGGCAGAGCTATGGTTTTCTAGTCTACATCCTTATGTTGAGCAAGATTCAAAGCTATGAAGGTGCCATATCCAAGAAGCCACTAAGTAATCACACCATCTCTAGTGCATGTTACAAGTAATAGTGTTTCGACTTGCACCTTGACAGATGAATGTAATGATGAAATCCTAAAGAAATGCTCTGCATTCCTCCAAAAATAAAGTATTGGAATTGTGGTTTTGTAGACATGATAAATAATGTGAAATGTACACTAATGAGAAGCTTCAGGTGTTTTGGTGTCTTGCAAGGTTAGTTTTTGAACAACAGTGTGTTATAGTTTGTCTAGAATGCTTTGTTCCTATGTATTCAGTAGGCTTCTCCTCTGCATTATAATATGATTATCAATTTCATCAAGAGAATATTGAGGAGATATTGTGCATAAACTAAAATTCTTGCATCTTGAACCGCATGTTGGTTTTTATTCCTCCTCAGTGGTTTAAAGCTGAATTGTGGCAGTGTTGATCATATTGATACTATTTGGGATGAAATGATTTGTTTCCTTCATCTGTAGTTGATCTTGGTAAATTAATCTTGCTTCAAAGAATGTGTTTGATGCATTCGGTCCTCGACATAGCATATGATGATTGACAACTAAATAATTTTATCTTTGATGCGTTTTAGAGTCAACCTATGCAATATCAATTGTTTCATCAATGGTCATCTTGGAGCCAACTGAATTGAAGTTTTATGTTATTGTGGAGGATATTTATAAAAGGAAAAATCATTTGTGAAAGAAGGTGTATGTGTTGAAGATGTGTTAAGAAAAAATTGAAAATGAAGTGTATAATTTTTTTGTAATTATGTGATTGTACAAAAAGGGGACTGCAACATTAGCATAAATCATATGCTTCTTCCATAGCAGTTCAAGTTCCTATTTTTATTATAATCTCTTGTATCCTACTCTAAGACAGTGAGTCTCATCAAGTCCTTTTGTATCTTGTTCTAAGGTTTTACATTTTATTTTTTAATTCCATAGGTAGTGAGTCTTAATAACATTGTATTTTTTCTAACGAGTGAGCTACATATATTGTCAGTTAATCCTCACCATGGTTTTTCCATCATTGGGTTTTCCATGTAAAAATCTTGGTGTCTTTGTGTGATGTCGTGTTCTCTCCTGCTCTTTTTTGTTTATGTGATGTGTGATTAATCTGTAAATGAAATAATTAAGTTTTAATTTATTCTAATTCACACCCCCTCTCAGCACAACATTTTGTTCAACATATTCTTATTAGAATCCTTGTGGGAAAGGCAAGACATTGATGAAGATAAGCCAAAATTAATTAGACTTTGTATCCTGACCTAGAAAAGAGGTTGGAATGAAGTAAAACAAGATTTTTGAGCTAACTTTGAGACATTGGACATTCCAACAAAAAGTGTAAATAAAATGAGAGATTTAGTACATAAAGAAGATGAATCAATAAATGAATATGATGGATGATGCAAAGAAGTTTTCTGCAAGCTAGAAGAACCATTGACAGAGAGATACAAGATAGAGTGATTTATTTTTGGAGTTCAAAAAGACATAAGAGCAGCTCTGGATGGAAAAATATTCAACACCTATATAGACCTAATCACCATGACATGCCACATTGAAGTTGAAATGTGGCACAAACCTCCAAAGGATGATATAAAGGAGAATATTGAGAAATTACAATTTTTGATAGAACAATTAACAATACATAATTCAATCCAAGCAAGAGGAAAAACAAAGAAAACCAAAGACATATGGTGCACACATTGTTCATGAGAAGGTTATCTCCAAAATGGCTGCCCTAAGGCTCAAGGAGAGAGAACCATTGCTGCATTATATGTAGAATTAAAGATAGTCCCGAGCAAAACTAACTCAATGAATTGTGGGACATGTGAAACATGGAAAATTACCTCACAAAGGATTGTCCTACAAACCAATTCCAAATCCAAAACACTAAAAATCACCCTGATCCTAGATTCCCTATGCACCACAACTATTAAATGTAGATATAGATAGAAACATGGCATATGCCAAAGGCTTTGTGAAAGGACATTTATATGAGACCATATATATACATCCACCATGGAGGAAGAACAAAAGTGTATATGCATTACAAAACAACCCACTGTAAGACTATACAAGGGATAATAGACAATCCAATTACAGAGGAGGAAGAGAATGCAATAGAAATAACTTCCAAAGGAGTGATGCAACATGTTAAACTATAGAAAAATGGGTCATTATGCCACAAAATGTTGGTCAGAGAAGAGAATAAAATGCCCTTTTTTTCATAGATGAATCCGATGATGTATTTAGATGTGACAAGGCACAATAGTACTATTAGAATACAACACATTCAAGAAATTATGGATTGTAAGAGAATAAATGAACTAGAGTGATTAGAAGAGTACCACAAGGAGGGAAAAGCTACCAAATAATAGATAACTGGTCCTTAGACACATCAAATTAAGATTATTCTAAATTAGAACAACCACCATAGATAAGAAAAAAGAAGAAATTTGGAATAAAGAAAAATAAAGCTACTGTGCTAACCAGACAGGGAACAAACACCTAAAAGAAAAGAAGGGAGATTAAAGAAATTACTGATAAAATTGAAACAATTAGAGCCAGGATTAACTGGTTAAACAAAGGGGACAAAGGAACTAAATTCTTGTTTAGATTCCTAAAAGAGAAAAACATTAATGAACTTATTGAGCAAATATGGGTAAAGGGTGTCTACTATACCAATCAAGAAGACATCAAAAGTCACTTCTTCCAATTCTATAAAAAATTGTTCACCTCGGAAGGTGGCATTGAGGGATGCTCTAGTGTAAGGAACCTCCTCAAGAAAATCATCACAAAAAAATGAGGGAAGAAGAATCCAAAGAGTTAAACAAGGAGATCTCGAAATGATGGCCTACTTGCTAAATTCTACAAGGTTTTTTATTGAATGGAGTGTTGATGATTTGAACCTTGTGTACAAGGTAGCCTTGGAGAGAGGATAATTGGGCAAGAAAATCAATAATTTCATCATAAAGCTACTCCCAAAATAGGGAGACAAAACCCTCATAAAAAATTGGGGGCCAATTACACTGCTAATCATTCAAAATTTTGGCCAAGGTGTTAGCAAGGAGGTTGGAAAACATACTACCTACATTTGTGAGTAATACACAAAGGGAATGCATGGAATGGGCAAGGTAATCCAACTAGGATGTAGTAATAAAACTCCTTGATTTTTAAAAGTTTTCTGACAGAGTGGAGTGGGCCTACATAAGATTAACTCTTGAAGCATTTGGATTCCTAGAAATATTTTCCAATATGGTAAGCACACTGTTCAAGGATGTTGTGGCCCAAGTGGATGTAAATGGTTCACATAATGAAGTGTTCAATTTGGAAAGTTCAATAAGACAAGGTTTTCCCCTAGCCCCTACATTATTTGTAATAGCTTCAGGCGCCTTGCACTACCTCTTGAGGGTTAATGAAAACAACCAAATGGTGAAGAGTATAACTTTACTAGATGGTAATGACTTCATCAATGCCCAATTTTTAGATGACAATGCAATCTTTACCAACCTAAAGGATCCAATTGTCTCTAATCTAATGGACAAACTTATGTGCTTCCATTCAACATCAGGAGCTAAGGCCTCTCTTGCAAAAACTATCATGCTAGGGTGACAAGAAAATTCCCTTGAATGGATAAAGAAATTTGGCATATAGTGGGATGACCCCCAAAAATAAGTAAGGTACCTGGGCATACCATTTGTTGTTTTTCCTAACCTTAAAGATATGTGGTTGTGGATTAAGGGTAAGATAGAAAAGAAAATTTGTAAGTGGAACAAATAAATTCTCTCTCTAGATTGAAGGATGCAAGTGTGTCAAGATATCTTATCCTCCTACAACCTATCCTTTTCTTCCTTGTGGCTCTTTAACAACTACCAAATTAATGAAATACATAAAAAAATAGCAAGCTTTCTATGGTTAGATGATAAGGGTAAAAGGAAAAAACATGCAATCAAGTGGGATTGGTGTTGTTCGAACAAGGTTGTTGGCAGTCTTGGATTGAAAGACCTAAAGATCCAAGGGATAGCTTTGACCTCTAAATG
This sequence comes from Sequoiadendron giganteum, assembly GCA_007115665.2. Classification (NCBI taxonomy): domain Eukaryota; kingdom Viridiplantae; phylum Streptophyta; class Pinopsida; order Cupressales; family Cupressaceae; genus Sequoiadendron; species Sequoiadendron giganteum. The sequence continues at coordinate 190,150,292 of CM021110.1, read as the reverse complement.
GATTATCAAAGCCCTAGATGGGGATGAAGCATGGAATTTTCTAATAAGGAATAACATCAAGAATCTACACCTAAACATGCTATGTCATGGAAGAACCTCCCCTTGTGTGACCTCCTTAGCAATTGTAACCACATAATCCCTAAAGGGTTTGTTGTCTTCAAAAGAATCTAGAGGGTATAGGAACATGTAAAGGAGAAGATGAGAACTTGTCAATTTATCAAAAACAATACAATGTACACACATAGATCTATATGGTGGAACCTAGAGTATAAGGGAAAAAAATTGAAATTGTGGTAAGAGTGATCAACTAAAACTTGGGCTCATAAAGGAATCAAATGCTTTGATAATATTCTAAAAGATGGACACCTTAAATTTTGGAATGAGTTAAGCAAGAAATTCAACCTATCTGCCTCAAATTGGAGAATATACACAGTTTTAAATGAAGCTTGTTGTCATGCCCACATTTTATACTCTAAACACCCTAACAATCCGCAATGACTTTACTAATTTTGCAAATCTATTTTTTTGTTTACTTAAAAGACAATAACAACACAATTCACTACTTACAACTATAGTCAATGATCACACTAGTTAGAAGCAAAGATAGAAATGATTTAATATTTTTAGCAATAGAGTCTACTTACTTTGGGAAAACTTAACATACCTCTTACAATCCATCGTGTCAAAAAAATTTCACTCCCAATACCTATACCTACAAGGACTGCATGACTTGGCACACACATAAGATCAAAGGTAGTTAACACATGATTACTAAGACAAGCTATATAATCCATGGTAGTTATAATATTAGGAGAAAATGACAAGTCACATACAAGACTTAGAAGAACAGTCCTAGGGGCTCGACCTAATGCCTCGGGGGCTCATCGCTTGATGGGCTTGCCTACATATATATTTTGCAGAGGCACCATAGTTTGATAACTTGAGTTCTGCCAACTCATTGATTGACCAATAATAACACAATAAAACTAAAGTGCACTAAAATCAATTCTTTACTCAAATGCATCACATGACCCATACAAAAGACATATTAGAAGAGTGGGTATGCAACCCTTTCTAGGGTCCATTACCCCAAATAGTTTCACAGTTGGCTGCCACCCACTTAGGTGAAGCCGAGAATCAAAGACCTAGGTAAGGGTACGCTAGTGAAATATAGAGCATATAAATAAAGACTCATACTCGCACAAGGAATACCACTAGGCATAGAAATATGCTAAGAAATAAAACTATTATGGATTAAAAAGATCAAAATTTCACTCACTTTGCATGTTGTCAGGAACCCATTGCTAGACATAGTTTAACAATAATATGATGGGATTGGTTGAACAATATCAAATAATAACTAATTCAAATATGCCTCTATTAATCCTATAAGGTCATAATTGTTTTTTATCATACCAGTGTCTTGTAGTAAGGTTTAGATTTTGCAACTTTATACTAGTCTCTTAACACCAGGTTACATTTCAATCGTGGGTTTCATGTACAAGATAGAATACCTTTAGGACATTCCTCATAATTTCACTTCAAATTTATGTACAATGGTATAATACCCCCTGACACATTATGATTCCCTAAAACACTACTACTATTATATACATGGATTCCCTTGAATCCAGTCTAAGAAAGCAAGTATAGACATATATTGGAAGGTTTAATGAAATCTTGAAAAATTATTTTAACCATGTCATAAATTACATAGACATAGATAAATCCAAAATTGCACAGCTAAATTGAGGCATCAAATTAATTGAAGACTTGAACTATTGATTCATAATAGTTCATCACAATAGCTTCATAACAATAATAATTATGCAAGGATTAAATTCATCTCCTATTTCAAAACATTTCCAAGCATTTTGATTTTACACTTATAGTGATTATAAAAAATAAGTAAAATTATACATATGCTTGTTCCATCAATACAACAAACTTCCAATAAATATCAAATCATTGTCTTTCTATATCAATTAAAAAATCAAGTAATATTTAAATAAGCTAATGCTTAAAACTTAAGAACCCAATAATATAAATCATGTATTGCTAATTTTTTTTTAACTTGATTAACCTCGATAAAACCAAAGTGATATTTGATTAATTATTTTCTTATTTATAAATTTATTAATTTCAATATACAAAATTCCACATATATATGATTTAAAAGTTTATATATTATTTTTCACAATATAAATAATTTTCTATATCTTTAAATAAAGAAAAATATAATCACCTTTCAAAAAAATTTGATCTTATCTAACTTGTCCTTTAAAAAATTCAATTATTTGATTTACTAAATTAATCCATGAACAGAGAATAATATTTTTTTAATTATTTTCTTAATATATATGTTTTAAAAGTTTATATACATATTATTTTTCACCTTTTAAATTTTTTTTGATATCTTTAAATTAATAAATATAATTAATTTTCAAACTTTTCACCCAATTATTTGGATTCTCTCTATTTTTTTTTATATTCATTTTATTATTTTTATACAACTTCTAATCTATATAATTTTTTTAATTCTACCATCTCATATCTAATAAATTAAAATAAAGTAAATGTGGGTCATTCTTAACTCCATGCGAGGAAATGAGGAGCAAATTGAAATTATTGGTTTTTTAAAAAAAACATGAATATTTCAATTTTGATTTTATTTTCATCTTACACCCTTTGTCTTTGTGTGGAATAGGGAAGACATAATAAAAATTAGGTTTATTATTATTATTATTATTATTTTAACGTTATTTTTGACGTAATTTCATAACATTTGCCTTGGTTGCACATAAGTGATGTCAAAAATAACTATGATTTCTTATATATATATTTCATAAAAGTGCCTAAGCCATTGAAATTTTATTATAATGAAAAATAAATTACATTGTCACTTATAAAACTCAATCCTGTCTACAGGAGAGCCCAGTTTTAGAACAAAAATAAATTTTACATACTATAAATCCCATCCACATATAGAAAACCCAAAAAAGAGATTGTAGCCACCCATCGACCCCCAGTCTAGCACAAGCTAGGCAAGTATGTAGAGCTCATGAAAACAAAATGAGCAAAAAAAGTCCTTTCTAAGAGTCTTCTGCCATGGAAGAAGAGCTAGCCTCATAATGAGATGGAGGCAAAGGATTATACACATTAAAATATTCTTCATTTTTTTTGATGAAGGAAAAAGCTTGCTTAGAGGACTTTGATCTTGCTGCAATGTCAAACAAGAAGTGAAGAGTAAGGAAAATATCAACTCCAACTGCTAGGATTTCTAGTGAAACCTTTTCATGCAATTTATTGCAATCCAGAAGAGTCCTTTCAAAATCATCACATGTGATGCCAGACTTGAGAATAAATAGAAATTCTCCACAAAAACCATTAGTAATCAGATTATTATAAGAAATAAAGACCCCAATAGGAAAAAGACCTGAATCAAAATGATAACTATCCAAATCTTGACGAAGATCCAATTCAGAAAGCAAACTTGGTTGAGAAAATTTTGAAGCAAGGACCATAACCAGCTCAGGGTCCAAAATAATTTCCATGCAAATAGTAAGAAAACAAGATAGCACTTCATGGAAGGTGGGGTTACTATTATCCTGCAGCCAGTGGGAACCCACCACCTTTTTGCAAGCCAAAAATTATCTGCATCATCCAAGCAAAAGACTTTACCCAATTTTTCATGGTCATATGGATGAGGGTCACTGAATTCTTTCCCTTTTGGGAGGAGCGAAATTCTATACCAATCAGCACCAAACTAGAGAGACATAATAGCAAGGTGAAAGCACTATAGAGGTCCCAATACACCACCAAAAATGGAAATCCATTTCAGCTTTAAATAACTAAGAATAATAAAAACAATGTTGTCGACTCACATGTCAAAGATATGCCATCGATCACACAAAAGTGAAAACAATCATATGAAATCCCCCATAAGAAAATAATGATTGCAAAAAACTACACAGTCAGCTTCATAGAGGATATGTCAAGCAATAAATATACGAAATAATCGCATGGTTATATATGATAACAAATTAATCATAAATTGATAACCTTTATTTAAAACTGGGAGGAGATATCTGATCTTCTATGCATAGAGACCAGTGGAGGAGAATTCTGCATCATATCAAGAAATGATTACAAAACTTGTGATATAAACTTACGTAATACACATATCTCCCAATGATTAAATATATAAATCTGATAAATGCGGACCAAAATAATGATGTTGATTAAGATGAGCCTAAAGCCAGAGAAGATAATGATTTTGATTAGTGGTGATGTGATACCATTGCTAAAGAAAATTATTATCAATGAACACCTGGAGTTGGAAATACTTCCGCCAAACACAACAATTATAATAAGAAGTGGAAAGAAAAAGCATGTGAACTGTCATTTCCATACTATAAATTTGAAGATTAAAGCAATTTTTAAATTTCCAATAGGGATCACCTAGGTGGTAACTTTGTTAAAGAAGGGATTTCATTCTCTGAGAATTCCTTGAAAAGCCGTTGATTATCAATTGCCTTGTTAGTAAGAAATTCAGCCACGTGGTTTGCCTCTTTGTAGCAATGAGACACTGTGTAATTGCTAAAGAAAGGTAATTGAATAAGAAATTTTTCCATAAGGTACTACAACTGCCAAACATGAGACTTTTTATTAATGATTGCATTGAAAATGACCATGGAATTTCCTTCTATCACAATATCCATAATTCCCAAAGTTTGAGCCAAATCCAAGCCAAGGCTTAGGGCTTCCAGTTCATCTTTATTATTAGTCCCCAGAGGAATAATTTTACAAGCTACCTTCAGAATTTTTGAGTTTGAGTTTGTTATAACAATCCCGATGCCATATTTTCTAGGGTTTCCTCTAGAAGCCCCATCGTAGTTTAGCTTGTAGTAATTCAGAGGGGGGGTAATCCATTTAGCTTCATTTCTTGCTTTGATTTTATCAACCTTAGTTGTAATCGAGCCATGAAATGGCAAAGATTTAAGAGAAGTCCAAGAGTTTATAATGAAGCTATCCCAAGTTGAAATTTTTTTCAGGTTGTTAATTTGTTTAATGATATGAGTTTTAGCTGCTTCATAAATTTATTTTTCAATCTTGAAAAGTCTAGCTTCCAAAGAGGTAGAAATACCTCTAAAGATTCTATTATTTCTTTCCATATGTTCCAGAGAAGCAAGGAAGAGGAAACCACCCGCATACAAGAGAAAAAAGAATGAAAGCACTGGGGCCAAGATTTGAATTGAGTGGACAACGAAGGCCCAATCAATGATTGCCAACCCAACTTCTGAAATAATCAATACTAGCACTGTGAAGAAAAGGGGCAATGCAAGAAAAGATGGTCCACAGATTCTAAAAAGTAACCACAAAGTACACAAGGGAAGGCTATAGTGATACCCAATCTGTCTAATATTTCCCCCATGAGGGCTCTATCATGAAGTGCAACCCAAACAAAAACCCTAGCCTTCGGTAGGCATGCATCATTCCAGAAAAGGGAAGAGGGTAGCTCAAATTTAGAGATGGAAGAAAAGAGAGACTTATATCCATCCCTCACTGAGTAATTGCCTATTTTTTGAATTGGTCCAAATTAGGAAATCCTCCTTTTCCATGTAAACTATGATTCTTTTTTCCATTTCCTCTTTAAAAGATAATTTGAGATGAGCGGGAAAAGGGAGGGAATCAATTGATTTCCACTTGACTTTTGGTAACATTTGGGAGAGGTGCACAGAAAAATAATCTGCCACTTTTGAGCCCCACTGATTTTTAAGAAATGGTATCAAAGGACCCCAATCTCTCAAATGGGAAAGAGTAGGATAGCCATTCCAAACATCCTCCCAAAACTTAGCTTTTTGACCATTATAATTTAACCAAGAGAGGTGAGGAAGGATAACCGAATGAGAGGAAGAAATGAAATTCCACACAGTAGAACCCCTAGGAAGAGAAGAAGTAGTAAAGATGCATTCCCTTGGGTGCGAATTTAGATATTTTGATAACATAATCTTCCCCCATCTTGAATTAAGATTTTGATAAAGTTTCCATGTTAACTTAGCACCTAGAGCAAGATTGTGAAGTTTGACATCTCTTATCCTAGGCCCCCCAAGCTCTTTCGAAAGGAAAACCTTGTTCCAGGCTATGAGAGGAATTCTCTCTTTTCCTCCCACATTTTCGCTCCATAAAAATGTGCAAAGAACAAATTTTAAATGATTTAAAATGGCTATAGGGGCTTTAAGCACGAACATCAAATAAATTGGAATGGCATTTATAACAGATTTTATCATTTGAATTTTACCAGAAAAAGAAAGTCACTTTTGTTTCCATGTAAGGATTCTCCCTGTGATTGAGGAAACCACTTTATCCCAAAAATAAGGTAGGTATTTTCTGATAAAGAAGTGGATTCCAAGGTATGAACATGGTAATGTACCCACAGGGAAACCCCAAAACGTTTGCAACTTGTGTTCAATGAAAGAAGGTACATTTAGCAGAAACAACTTGGATTTCATGGGGTTAATCACCTTACTCGATGTCATTGAGTATTCCATTAAAAGGTTTTTAATTGTTTTATCCTCTAGAATTGAAGCATTTCCAAACAATAAGGTGTCATTTGCGAAGAGACCATGAGTTTGGATTTCTTGCGTATTTGGTAGGTGTATACCTCTCTATAGCTTTAGCTTATTGGCTAGCTTAATGGCTCTGCTCAATCCTTCTGCCATGACGATAAAAAGAAAGGGGGAAAGGGGGTCTCCTTGTATTATACCTCTTGATGAGGAGAAGAAACCAAAGGGAGAACCATTAATCAAGACTTAAAATCTTGCAGTTGAAATACAAGAGTGAATCCATTTAACCCATTTTCAAGAAAAACCAAAATTTTGAAGAACTGCAATTAGGAAGTCCCTATTTACCCTATCATAAGCCTTCATCATGTCCAATTTTAAGATCATAGATGTAATATTGTGTTACATAATGGAATTCAATATTTCATGGGAAACAATTTCTCCATTCGTTGTCTCCCTTCTAGGGACAAAGCCCCCTTGTTCTTTTGACACAATTTGAGGAATAAATTTTGCTAGATGAATAGAGATTTATTTTGTGAATATTTTGTGAAGGGTATTACACAAGGAGATCGGTCTAAAATCTGCAAATGTTGAGGGGTTATCCACCTTTGGGATAATAGAAATAAAGGTGGAGTTTAGCTCCTTAAGAATGGTCTTGTTGTGTATGGATTCTTCCAGAGCAAGCAAGATATCCTGCCCAATTATATTCCAACATTTTTGAAAGAACAATGCAATAAAACCATCAGGTCCCGGTGAATTTTTAGGTGACATGTAAAAAAAAACCGATTTTAATTCCTGTAGGGAAAAGGGAGCCATAAGGAAGTCATTGTTCTCCTGAGTAAGTATAGCTGGGATGGAATCCAAGAATGAGGAGCTCGTATTTATTGGATCTACTGTGAGAAGATTTTTAAAGAAAGAAGTGGCTTCACTTTTGATTTCTTTATCATCTTCTAGAACAACACTGCCATTATTTTTAATTGAAGAGATTCTGTTCTTTTATCTCTTAATTTTGACTGAGGCATGAAAAAAATTGGTGTTTCTATCTCCCTCTAATAACCAGGTATCTCTAGATTTTTGCCTCCAATAAAATTCTTTGCAGAGGAGAACCTCCTCTAATTCAGAAACAAGGGATTTTTGAAGATCAAAAGAGGTTGGGTTCATGCCATTCTTAATAATGTGTTCATTCAGGTCTTCAATTTCTGTCTGGAGCCTCTTTTTTTCTTCAAAAATGTTTTTGAAGTGGGAAATGTTCCAAGCTTTGATTTTACTTGTTAAAAAGTTCAACTTTTTAACTAAATGGAACATGCGAGAGCCAACAAAAAAGGGAGATTTTTCCTGCCAATATTGAATCATGGGAAAAAAAGGATGGATCCCTTATCCACATTAGTTCAAACTTGAAAGGAATCTTGTTTGGGGCTCTGTCTTCTAGTAAAACAAGAAGAATTGCGAAATGATTAGAGCCCGGGTAACCTAAAATTGAAGAGTAAATATCAATATCAGAATCAAGCCAATTTGGAGATAACAAAAAATGATCAAACCTTTCAGAAATTTGACAGAAATATTTCATTTTATTGGTTGAGGTAAATAAACAATATTGAGGTTTGCAATCTAGAAATTGGTTTTTCTCCATGAATCCTTTAAAATCTTCCATAACCCTTTTATTAAGAATGATGCCACCCAAATTTTCTGAATCTTTCAAGATTGCATTAAAATCTCCACCCAATATAATTAGATTATCACCTAAATATTGGGAGAACATGGATAGGAGGTCCCATAATTTCTGTTTCTCATAAATACTAGTTGGGCCATAAATATTGACCAACTAGAAACTAACCTTTGAAAGATTGCTCCTCACAAGAGCTAAAGACCAATGAGAGGAGGCCTCTATTACCTTTAGTTGGACTGATTTTTCTTTCCATAAATAGGAGAGTCCTCCCAACGCCCCTACCGAAGGGAAGCAAGATAATTTCCATTGGGACCATTTAGAAAAAAAGGGAATCTGCTGATTCCGAATTCAGTTTTAGTTCTTGCAGCATAATGATGTCAAAGTCTGCAACTTCCAATTGATGCTTAATTAAGCATCTATTGTTAGGGGCATTTAAGCCCTTAACATTCCATGAATGAACCCTCATTTTCCTCGAGGGGAGGAAACCTCTTCCCTCTTCCCGTGAGATTTTGTTTGGGATAGGATCCCAATAGAAATCTCTAACTACAAATTTATTTTTGTAGTCCCTGCTCTTGTCAAAGGTGGACTGAAAGTTCTTTTCTTTTTAGTTGGAGAAAAAAGAGTAGCTTGTATTCTAGCATCAATCTCTATTTGAGTTTTCTGATTTTTTGATTTACGGTCTCTCTTCCTAGGTGTGGAGAGGGGAGGGATTAAATTTGGAGATAAAGGAGATTGAGATATGGGAAGCTTGTCTTTTGGAAAAGGGCTTGCATCTTCAGTTTCAAGAAAGTTAAGATCTTGGAACTTGTCTGGTGAAATTGCATCAAAAGGATTTTCAGCAAGAGGGAAGTCTAGTACCTATTTTTGGAGAGCTTTTTTCCTTTTCCACCTTTTTCATATTGGCTTCAGCTTCAATTCCAAGAGAAGTTGAAGGAATATAAGGGAAAATCTCCTTGTAAAGTGGGGATGAGCCCTTTTGAGCACCATTTTTGTCTATTGTTAAAGGCACCAAAGCTATTGCAAACTCAAAAGATGGAGAATCTGAGCATTGCACATGAGCAATTTTGTTTGGCTTTTCAAGACTTATTTCCACCCCAAGGTAAATTCTCGGAGGGACGGGGTTAGAATTTTTTTCCATATGATTAATGATCTCAGGCGGAATGCAAGTTTTGACTGACGGGAAAATTGAAATTGAAGGTGAGGACTCTTTTTTTCCCATATCCAAATTATCAGCCACCCCCTTTGAAAGGACATTTTTGAGCTTTTTCAAAAGAGGTGCATCAATCACAATGGAGGATTTTTGAATACCATCTTTCATTCTCACAATATATTTTCTCCATATGTCATCCAATGATTTTAGATTGCAAATTATTGGAAGGTTCGAATTAGGGTTAATTAGGACACATATTTTTATATGCAACAAACCCTCTTCGATTGAGCAATCAAATTGCAAAAATTTCCCAAAGGAACTCCCAATTACTTCCAGGATTTTTGGATCAGTAAAATCCAAAGGAATAGAAGGTGGCTTAAACCATTCAAGAGTTTCACGACTTAAATATTGGGAGGGTCAAAAAAATGGGTGCCAAGGATAGATAAAAATAAGGGGTTTTCCCACCCAAAAAAATTTACTTTCTAGAGCTTTACTTTTTGCTTCCAACGAGTCCAAAAATAGAATAAAAGTATTCAATGAAAGAACTTAAAAGTAAAGAGTGCCATACTAGTGAGCATGAATAAACTTATGAAGCTTGGTGAGAGCTAAACCCTCACCCCATACCTAGAGGAAAACAACAAACCCATGAAGATCTTGGGTTTTCTTGATTAAGGGGTTGATTTTCTACGTGTATGCAAGGGACTGGAACCAACACCTTTTCCTTCATGCCATCCTCCTTGGAAACCATTGGTTCAAAAGCTTCGTGAGCCCCGTCGACATGCAAACCTTTCAATTTTTCTTCCCCAAGCCCCTCATATTGATTGTCATTAATTTGAGCCATTGAGCCAATTTTTGGCTCCTTTAGCACTGTAGACCGAGGGTTTTTGAAATGTACATCAGAAAAGACCTTGCCTTGTTTCCTTTTCCCATTTCCTCTTTGTTGGCTACCAGTTGGAAAAATCATAGCTTGAGGCCCATTTTCTTTATCCCTTGGTAGATCATTAGATCTTGCATGTTTTCTTTGAGGCTCTTGAAATCCCCTGAAATATTCACACTGAAGGGGCTTATTTGCCAGACGTTTTTCCTTGTTCAAATCTTCTTTTGATTCAGAATTCTCCATATGAACCCTTCCAATCATAGCATTGTGGTCGTTCAGAGCATTCTCCGCATTAGTCTGAGGTGCCATATCCACCCATCTCCAATTGTGATAAACCCAATATGGTATGTGTCGAGCCTAATTGTCTAGCTTCTAGAGCTCTCCTACGACCTCGTCTCCCCATCATAGATAATGAGGTTTATCCTCATGAAACCCTTGATGGAGTGCCACTGTTCACATGATTTATTATATATTACTATCTAGTGTAATATTAAAAAAAATAAGAATATTAAAATAAGATTTGGGTTAATGCTAGTTGAAAGTGCCTCTAGTATATATATATATCTTTTTAAGAATATTTTGATTATATCACTTGGGTAAATGAAGATCAAGAATTTTCACAATTAAAGTTTAAATTCAAACTGGTAGTAAAATAGTTATTATAATTTGGTATATATATATAAATTCACATTAAAAGAAATCACAGAACTAACGCCTTTATTTTCCAGATAACAACAAAACTATTTTAGAGTAATAAAACACAACAAAAAGTGATCTGGTCGAGTACATATTTCCCTAAAACAATCCGATGATAAAAAAAATGGGCAAAGTTTGCAAGAGAAATAATCTGAAACCTTTCCAAAGCAGAATTTAAGAAAGAAATTAAAAAAATCCAAGGAATGGGACGCATCATAATCCATCTCTCTATAGTTGTTGCTTCAATCTATTCACAATAAATGATAAGGGGATCTAAATGTATTGGGTTTAGAGCTACTAGATTTCTTGGGCTCGATACAAAGATTTGGTAGCCCCTTTAAGAAAATATCGTCGAGTTTGTTGGTGTTTAAAATAACAATCCAGCTAGACTTTGAAACTCTCTAAGAGGTAGCCAACCTCTATATTAAAGAACAACAAAGGCTAGTGGCCAACTGACAAGATTCAGTAAAAAAAAATGACATCTCCTACACTTCTGGCTCTGCAGAACCAAGGTGGGTAAACCTATACAATGTTTAAAACTTAATTCAACCATACACACTGACATTGATTTTTATAGTAGATAAGTCCCAATGAAAACACACTAAGGGAAGCATTGACAACCTCAAACTTGGCTGAATTCTCAGTAACTCAACCCTCTCTCAGCCATTCGAAAGAAAGACACACAATAACATAGTAAGATTAAGAATGATTTTGCACTTAAATTTTTTTCTGAGATGCACAAACTGAAAAATAGATCAGTGCCAGTTCTGGGCCATGGAGTCAAACACATAAAAGGAATTCTCTAACAAACAATCTTCAACTAGTGGATTTAACTTGCTAATGCTTTGCATTAACTGTTAGTGCCTTGCACCAACAATCCTTCTCTTGATATCAATCATATTCTTCTTATCAAATCCCATCTGCACACCTAAAATCACAATCACCTGCTCAAAGCATTTTAACCATTCCCTTGAAACAGAACAATGAACAGACAAAACAATCTCATGAAACTTGAGATGATAAACTCAAAGACACTTTGTATTATTGAATTTATATAACTAAAAGTTTACAAAAATGGAGACAATCTAATGACATTCATGAATGTGGAAACACCTTCATTATGTTAATTGCATAAACTAGTTGTATTTACTTTTGAATTCATAAAATTATATCTTACAGACTCAAACAATGACTCAGAAAATATAAATCTCTATCTGCCCAGCCCAATACCAAAACTCAGAACCCTTTACAATGAGAGAATAATAGAAGATATAGAAGAAGAGAGGCAAGCAAGAGCAGCCCTAAATTCAATCTGGAAATGCCATATGGAAGCCCCATTCACCGTTGATCAAACTGAAAAGAATATCTTCTCCTCTTCCTCTGCAGCAACAAACTTATTCCCTCAAAAACAACACTTGTTCATCATTGCCAAGCAACAGAAAACATGCCCATGTGGAGATTCTTCAAATTCACCTAGCTAGAAATATCTCCTTTCCCGTGCAAATTCTGTTTCTACCTTTTTTCACAATGCTGCACTTTATTTTAAAACCAAATATTAAAGTTTCACAACTTTAATATTTCTGCCTTTTATTTGCTGTAGTTTAGTTCCCAACACATATTTTCCACTAAAATATCCCCATGCCCATTTCTTTTTTCCTTTAGTTAAAATAATATGCCCTTGAATATGAAAGACCATTAAAAATTTATGGAGCACTTTACCTTCTTGCCCAGCATATAAGGCAAATAATTCAATTTACCCTTATTTTATAAACAGTTTTTTAAAGTAAAGGATAAAACAAATATATCCTTGTGCTTTTACTCTCCTTCACACTTTAAATATTTGAAATATTTAAAATATTTCACTTGTTACTTTTAGGCATTCTAAAATTTCACCAGACCAATTTATTATAAAATATTTTTCTTTTGATAAATAAAATGAAATTTAAAAATGACGGGCTCCTTTATTCCTTTTCCCGTGCATAAGACCTCACCCGGGCCCACCCTATTTTAAAACCCAAACTATGTAACTTTTGAAATTTTTTAATAAAAATCCCCCACGTGCATTCTCGCACACCTCTCGGGCTTTTGGCCAATGTCACACATTGTTGTGCAAGGTGTGCGAGCAAGGGTGAGACTGCCCTAATACTTTTGTTTGTTCATGCTCGAGCATTTTGCAAGTGCTTGACACTCATGGCGTCCTTCATTTCACTGTGCTCTTACCATTCTCTGGTTTGGGCCCTTTAGAGATATCCTCCTTCTGTGCGCAGGTCTCCTCTGATTCTGACTTGGTGCGCACCTCACCTTCCATGCGTGCCTCACTTACCCGCACTAAGCTTCCTCTTCGATTTTGGCCGCAGGTCTTTCACCATTGGCACAGGCTTCCTCTACTGGTTGCATACCCCACTCATCTATGGCCATGCCTGGTCATCTCCTCCTATTGCATGGGGGTGTCTTCTCACATGCTGGCCGGTCCTTACATTCTAAATCGTGCCCCATACTTTGGCGCCCATTCCCTCATTCTTTTAGCTGCACACATCCTCTTTATTATGGTTGCGGGCTTCCTGTTAACTAGCTGCGGGCTATGGTTTCCTTCATGCGCACCCTCCATTCTCCCTTTCTAGTTGGCTGATGGATGCACATACTATCTGGATGCCTCCTCATTAAACAACACATGGGCCCCATCCTTCCATTCTAGGCGCGAGCCTTTGCTCTTCCATTTGCTTGAAATTTTTCAACAAAATTCATTCATTGTTAAATGATGGTGCCTGTCCCTCATCTTCTGATTATGCCCCATACACTTTCGACAATTCTTGCATTGATAGTGTTGGGGTCCTCTATATTCATGTGGGAAGTTCCCCTGCTTTAGGTCGCACCCCCATTCTCATCAATGTATTTTCTAAAACATTGTTGAGATGCTTCCAAAATGAGGCGTCATTCTCTTATGCTTTGATGGATGCCAATAACCTATTTCAATGCTCATGTGCTTTGACAGTTCACATGCCTTCTCCATTCAGAAAATACCATTTCGTGCATATCCTGCAGCAAATGTGGCATCCCCATCAATCATGGTCTATGAATTGCAGTTGATTGAAAGTTTCTAAAGCATTTTCGATAGCTACATTCCCTGTTCACTGTCCATGCCCTGCTCCAGATGATGGTGTCCTCGTGTTGCGTTACCACTTCCCAACACAACCCCTCCACCGTGCCTTCACAACTTGCTCAATGACGCCCCAACTGCTTGTTGCATTTGCATAAAAGCTTCTAAAGCACTTTTAGCAAACCATCTATAAATACCATGCAACCATGGTGTTCTATGTCCTTCATTTGGCGCATCAAGGACAATGGGGAATATGAAGTCCAAGCTTCACACCATGAAATAGCCTTGAGCCTTCTCCCGTATACGTTGAGCTCTGTGGGTTCATCTCCAATCATGGAATATGCATAAGAAGATAAAACAGATCTTTGAGGGTTTAATTCAAGGTGTTCCCATCAACATTTCCTTATTTTCCCAAAGATTCTCAGCCTCTTTTTTATGGTTTCAATTTCTTCAACAATTTTTTCCATTTCCCTGATGTGTGGCTTTGCATTGTCTTTTGCTTGATCAGATTTCCATTTTCAATTCCATGTTGAGCCATAGCACCAACATATATATGCATCCATATAATAGGAAATCCCAACAAAGCTTTTATACAAAATTTGTTGTACCTTAATTCTACCTTTTACAAAGATTGTATGCATCAAATCCATATTACCACAACATTAATTTATGATCATTTGATCCCCTTATGCATTTGTACTCCATGACACTGAAGCTCTTGAGTTTACAATCATTTATTTGAAGCGAACCCCACAATTATGCAAAGCATGTCGGGCCCCATGTGGGTCCGGCTAAAAAAAATTTGTTTTCAAACAAATTTTATGCTCAAACGATCTCAACACTTCCTTTGAGTGCTTCTGAAGTTAAAAAATGATCTAGGTCTTTAATAAAATCAGTTTTTTGACACTTTTGAAAAATGGGCAAAACTGACCCAGTTGGCTTAGGAATCAATCTGGGAAAGTGGTCAAACGACCTCCAGGAGACATCAAAACTTGCAAGCATATAGTCATTTGACCCAATAGTATAGTGCAAAAGACATCTCAAAAAAATGTATCATGAGGTGGAAAATATTAATCATCAAAGTTGTCCATTCAGAAAGGTTGTCATGAATGCAGCTGCAAAACAGAACAAACTGCATTTGGTTTCGATCTGCTAAAAATAGCAAATCAAATCATGAGGTTTTGAAAGCTGACACCTAAGATCATTTTGATATGGGTAATATGGAACAAAATTCGTTTTGACATGACAGTGAACTGGTTGCGAAAACCAAGCTCAAAGAGGAAGTTGTTTTGCAGAACTGAACATCTGCAAACAACAAAACATTGTGAAAACCCTCCAGCTTCACTTTTCGAAACCCTGTCAAAACTTATTGGCGGAAGCTAAAATTTGACATGCCTACTCACATATGTCTACTGAGTATGTCTGCAAATGGGTTTTGCACGAAAATCAACAAGTTTCAAATTACAAGCCTCCAAAGTGGGTCATTTAGACTGATTCATTAGGTGCACTTCTGAAAGTGCAGAAGCAAATTTTTTGAAATAGGCATCTCAAATTTGCAAAATTTGAGAGTACCAACAGTGGCTCCGACTGGGGATGTATGCCCCTTGTGGGCATAGCAAGATTCCAGATCTCTAGAGAGTAGACCAAATGCTGAGTGCAACAGGTGTCTTCAAACTACTCCCCTATTTAACTTTCATTTTTTGACTTCATCTGATGACCCCAGGCCACCAAATGAAAAATGAGGATCAACATTTACCTCTGTCAAATACCAATCTGTAAAAAGAGTTGATCTCTCTCAAGTCATGCTTGCATCTATCAAACCATAACAACACTGGTGACTGTATCTTTGCAAACAACAATACCAAACTGCCCTTGTGCAAGTGAAAACTTGTTCCCTGCTCAACTCTGTCACCAAGTGACAACTAGATCAGATAAGCCATATCACTGTTCATCATTTCATTTTTTTATTTTATATCAAGTAGCAACACTTGAAACTGATGATCAAGATCACATGAAAATATGGTCTTATCACACTCACTAATCCCTTCATCATGATCAAGTTCAAAGGAGATGTCATCACTAAAAAGCAACATGCAATCATCTTGTGTGGAGAAAAAATTGCTCATACATCTGTATCTCCTCCAACTGAAAAACATCACAAGTTGGATTGTCATCACTCAAACACCACAACCCGAACACATTATCATGTGTTTCATGATTCTGAAAATCAGATTTGTCAATACTAAAAGTACTTTAAACTTCATTCAACTCATGACACTCATCAAAAACATCAACCTCGAATGCATGAGAAGTGTTCTCTATCTCAGGTTCATACATGTTATCAATTTCATTCTTCAAACCATCATGCAATTCCATATAGGATGCTTCGGACACAGATTCAGACCATTAAAAATTTGACCCTAAATCAAGGTCTTCACATTGATTTATCACAACATGTTCAATGCTATCATTTTTAGGAGTAATAGGGTCAGCAAAGAAACTTTCATGTGCACTTTCATGTAATATGCATACTGACCCATGTACAAGAGATTCACTATTATCTGAAAATTGTTCATTAGCAATGAAATTAACACCTTCATTCTCTGTCTCACCAATGCATTCATTATTCAAAGGAAACACATCCATTTTCAAACTATAAAGATGAGAGAGATCATCAAAGCGAGACCCACATTCAATGTCATACTGACTAACATCACACCCATTACTATCTGCATCATATGGCTTCTCTACACATTGATCAACAGGCATTATAATTTCAACACAATTCGACAGTCCACCAAATTGTTTCACATTATCTATGGATGATAATGTTGATTCTAGATCCATCTGATTGTCACTATGCACAACTTGATTATTCAAAACTGAATTCCTTCCATTATCACTATGCACATTATCATCATTCTTATGTACCATTGACATTTCCATCTTTGTTTCATACAAGCAGTCATGGACAACAAAGATATAAATAGGTTCTTCAACATCTTCATCACTTCCAGCAGTACTATGCTCATGATCAGCAAATTGAGAACATATATGTCTGTCCTCAGATTCTTCATTAAGAAAATCAACAAGCTCCATTGATGTCAAAATCGGACTATATTCCAAGTCTGTCTCAAGTGTAATTTGATCATTCACTTGTGAATAAATGACTTCATCAGTGTCCATATCACTGTATTCTTTGTGTGAAGAACAAACCTCTAAGTCATTCTCATAAGAGATGTCATAATCACCAGGAGAGAAATCAGTTTGGCCTTCATCAGCATCCTCATCACAAAAAGAATTATCACTGCACATACCATGCTCAGAATCTTCAGAGTGAATGCTTGAACTTTCATCTTCAATGTCTTGTTCACCAACTTGAGAAGAAATGTCATCAGCAATTGTACCATTTTCATTGATTGAAACATGACATGAAATTATGTCTTTCATCTCTGCTATTTCTTCATCATTGAAGGTATTACAAGAAAAAATTTCATACATATTTATTTGTTCATCATACCCTGCATCTTCCTCTTCATTACTACTGCAAAGATCTGCATATGTGCTGATTGTAAGCTGATTACAATTAATGTCCTCATTCATACAACAAATATCTTCATTTTCTGACACACTCTTTTCATCCTTGTGTATCATGTTCTGATTTTGCTGAATAAGACAACTACTACCTTCATTTTGAGACACCACATTTTGATGATGTTTAACATGAAGTTCATTAGAATCTGCAGATCATGATGATGGAGAAATTGGAGCAATAGCATCACTACCCTCTTGACAAACACTTTTATTAACTGATCCATGAGTTTCATTTTCCTGAGGTGTGTTAGGATGACCAACACTCATAGCCCTATGTCCTTTCAGCATTGAGTATCTCAAATTGTTCTCAATGTCCATAGCCATTTGATATGCTTGGAGCAGGGTTGTAGGATCTTTATCCCTCAATAGATAACTCATCTTTTTGTCAAATGCTCCTAAATATACAACCAAACATTCAGCATCATTTGGCCTTATATTATTCGGGATCTCTCTAATGATAATTGAAAATCTGAGATTAAAAGATGGGACTAACTCATCTTTTCCTTTCTCCATGTTCATGAACTTTTTTCCTTATCAAAACAGGGTTAATCCTTTCTCCAAACTGTTCCATGAACACTGCCTTGAGCTCTTCCCATGAATGAACAAAAGAGGCTGGTAAATAAGAGAACCACTCTTTTGCATCTCCTCTCAAGGACTGAACAAATAACCTCATGATCACATCCTCATGATCAATCTCATAATCATCCATCACATTACTGAACTCTTGGAGATGTCTAATTGCTGATTCAACCTTATCACCAATGAACCTTGGTAACTTATTTTTGACTTTAGCTGGAATGTCATTTGGGTAACCATTAAGGCTACCAAAATTGATAGCTCTGTACCTTCCAGTGCTAAAACCTCTTTGAGAATCTGGCTGGGATTGATCACAAACCACAGTTCCATCTGGAACCATGCCAGGATGCATGTATTGAGACATCTTGATATGCCTTTTTCAAAATTTACATATCAACTCTACAGTTGATCATTCATTGCCCTATTTCTACCTTTCATAACAATCTTAGAATACCATAATGCATGATTCAAATGCATTTACACATAATATCTATTTAGTGGGAAAAGTTAGAACAAACATACTTCTCCAACAAAATACATAGGCTGCAAATTACAACTCAGAAGTATGCAAACTAAGTATTACTATTATTTCCCTCTTTTAGTGCTAATCACTCAATAGGGAACCCAAGTTTTGCCTAAAATGTTCAAATATGGTTTTCATTCAAAAATTTCTTGAAAACCAAAAGTGAAGAATACCTGGGAACTTTTCAGTTGCTGCAAATTGTCTTCCTAATTGGTAATGTTTGTAGATCTGGAACTTTCTTCCAATTTTTAACAGGTTCTATCAAACAAAGTCGCCACCTCTTTTCACAGAGGACTGAACATCAAGCAATATGAAGTTCTTTTACAGTTTAACTTCTTTCTGAGTTCCTTTCCACCAGCAGAGCACCACAGATTACAAAACTGTTCAGGTTCACTGCAACAAATTCTTCTCCAGGTTTAAAATCCTTCAAAACTTTAAACAAATTCAGAATGACA
Source organism: Sequoiadendron giganteum (assembly GCA_007115665.2). Taxonomy (NCBI): domain Eukaryota; kingdom Viridiplantae; phylum Streptophyta; class Pinopsida; order Cupressales; family Cupressaceae; genus Sequoiadendron; species Sequoiadendron giganteum. The sequence continues at coordinate 190,131,095 of CM021110.1, read as the reverse complement.
GATCATAATATGACTCTATAACCATCTACAACTGGAGATTCAGAAATTTTCCCCAGTAGGAGAAATAATTCACAAATTTTTGACCTCTGGCTACAAAAATAATTCAACATTTAATATGACTCTATACCAGCACCGTCTACAACCACAATTGTTGAGTTTATCCCCAGTAGAGTCGCCATTATGTTGGTGTTTAAAATAACAACCTAGCTAGACTTTGAAACTCTCTAAGAGGTAGCCAACCTCTATATTAAAGAACAAAAAAGGCTAGTGGCCAACTAACAAGATTCAGTAAAAAAAAACTGATATCTCCTACACTTCTGGCTCTGCAGGACCAAGGTGGGCAAACCTATACAATGTTTAAAACCTAATTCAACCATACACACTGACATTTCTTTTTATAGCAGATAATTCCCAATGAAAACACACTAAGGGAAGCATTGACAACCTCAAACTTGGCTAAATTCTTAGTAACTCAACCCTCTCTCAACCATTGGAAAGCAGGACACACAATAACATAGTAAGATTAAGAATGATTTTGCATTTAAATTTGTTTTTGAGATGCACAAACTGAAAAATAGATCAGTGCCAGTTCTGGGCCATGGAGTCAAACACATAAAACAAATTCTCCAACAAACAATCTTCAACTAGTGGATTTAACTTGCTAATGCTTTGCATTAACTGTTAGTGCCTTGCACCAACAATCCTTCTCTTGATATCAATCAAATTCTTCTTATCAAATCCCATCTGCACACTTGAAATCACAATCACCTGCTCAAAGCATTTTAACCATTCCCTTAAAACAAAACAATGAACAAACAAAACAATCTCATGAAACTTGAGATGATAAACTCAAAGACACTTTGTATTATTGAATTTATATAATTGAAAGTGTACAAAAATGGAGACAATCTGATGACATTCATGAATGTGGAAACACCTTCATGATGTTAATTGCATAAACTGGCTGTATTTACTTTTGAATTCATAAAATTACATCTTACAGACTCAAACAATGACTCAGAAAATACAAATCTCTATCTGCCCAATCCAGTACCAAAACTCAGAACCCTTTACAATGAGAGAATAATAGAAGATATATAAGAAGAGAGGCAAGCAAGAGCAGCCCTAAATTCGATCTGGAAATGCCATCTGGAAGCTCCATTCACCGTTGATCAAATTGAAAAGAATATCTTCTCCTCTTCCTTTGCAGCAACAAACTTATTCCCTCTAAAACAACACTTGTTCATCATTGCCAAGCAATAGAAAACATGCCCATGTGGAGATTCTTCAAATTCACCCAGCTGGAAATATCTCCTTTCCTGTGCAAATTATGTTTCTGCCTTTTTTCACAATGCTGCACTTTATTTTAAAACCAAATATTAAATTTTCATAACTTTAATATTTCTGCCTTTTATTTGTTGCAGTTTAATTCCCAGCACATATTTTCCACTAAAATATCCCCATGCCCATTTGCTTTTTTTCTTTAGTTAAAATAATATGCCCTTGAATATGAAAGCCCGTTAAAAATTTACAGAGCACTTTACCTTCTTGCCCATCATATAAGGCAAATAATTCAATTTACCCTTATTTTATAAATAGTTTTTTAAAGTATAGGATAAAACAAATATATCCCTGTGCTTTTACTCTCCTTCACACTTTAAATATTTGAAATATTTAAAATATTTCACTTGTTACTTTTAGGCATTCTAAAATTTCACCGGCCAATTTATTATAAAAGGTTTTTCTTTTGATAAAGAAAATGAAATTTAAAAATGACGGGATCCTTTATTCCTTTTCCCGTGCACAAGACCTCACTCGGGCCCACCCTGTTTTAAAACCCAAACTATGTAACTTTTGAAAAAAATTAATAAACATCCCCCCCCGTGCATTCTCGCACACCTCACGGGCTTTTGGCCAATGTGACACATTGTTGTGCGAGGTGTGTGAGCAAGGGTGAGACTACCCTAATACTTTTGTTTGTTCGTTCTCGAGCATTCTGCAAGTGCTCGACACTCATGGAGGCCTTCATTTCACTGTGCTCTTACCATTCTCTGGTCCAGTCCCTTTAGAGATCTCCTCCTTCTATGCGCGGGTCTCCTCCGATTCTGACTTGGTGCACACCTCACTTACCCGCACCAAGCTTCCTCTTCCATTTTGGCCTCAGGTCTTTCACCATTGGCATAGGCTTCCTCTACTGGTTTCGTACCCCATTCATCTATGTCCATGCCTAGTCATCTCCTCCTGCTACGCGGGGGTGTCTTCTCATATGCTGGCTGCTCCTTGCATTCTAAACCATGCCCTGTACTTTGGCGTCCATTCCCTCATTCTTTTAGCTGCATGGGTCCTCTTTCTTATGGTTGCGGGCTTCCTGTTCACTAGCTGCGGGCTATGGTTTCCTTCACATGTGCCCTCCATTCTCCCTTTCTGGCTAGCTGATGGATGCACATACTGTCTGGATGCCTCCTCGTTAAACATCACATGGGCCCCATCCTTCCATTCTAGACGCGAGCCTCTGCTCTTCCATTTGCTTGAAATTTTTCAACACAAATAATTCATTGTTAAATGATGGCGCCTGTCCCTCATCTTCTGACTACACCCCATACACTTTTTGCAATTCTTGCGTTGACAGTGTTCAGGTCCTCTATATTCACATGGGAAGTTCCCATGCTTTAGGTCACACCCCCATTCTCATCAATGTATTTGCTAAAACATTGTTGAGATGCTTCCAAAATGAGGTGTCATTCTCTTATGCTTTGATGGATGCCAATAACCTGTTTCAATGCTCGCGTGCTTTGACAGTTCACATGAATTCTCTATTCAGCAAATACCATTTCGTGCATATCCTGCAGTAAATGTGGCATCCCCATCAATCATGGTCTGCGAATTGCAGTCGATTGAAAGTTTCTAAAGCATTTTCAATAGCTACATTCCCTGTTCACTAGCCATGCCCTACTCCAGATGATGGTGTCCTCATGTTGCATTACCACTTCCCAACACAACCCCTCCAGCTGTGCCTTCACAACTTGCTCAATGATGCCCCAGCTGCTTGTTGCATTTGCATAAAAGCTTCTAAAGCACTTTCGGCAAACCATCTATAAATACCTTGCAACCATGGTGTTCTATGTCCTTCATCTGGCACATCAAGGACAATGGGGAATATGAAGGCCAAACTTCACTCCATGAAATAGCCTCGAGCCTTCTCCCATATACGCTGAGCTCTGTGGGTTCATCTCCAAGCATGGAATATGCATAAGAAGATAAAACAGATCTTTGAGGGTTTAATTAAAGGTGTTCCCATCAGAATTCCCTTATTTGCCCAAAGATTCTCAGCCTCTTTTTATGGTTCCAATTTCTAAAATCTTTGCAAGTCAGGCAGAAGCTATGGCTAGATTGTAAAGCTAGGTGGAAATATGACTGTTAGTCATTTTAATCTGAAAGTGTATGTTATGAATTGTTTTGTTATGTTTATTTTAGCTGATAATTGTCTCCATGGCTGAATTGTAATGTTGTTTTGGATTCAATAATAAAATTGTCTAAATCTGTTCATGCACATTTGCTGCATTTGAGTTACATCTGTTGTTGCCTTCTATTCTATGAATGGTGTAATTTCTTTAATAAAGCACAAGCTACTTTTATTATTGCCTATTGTTCAGGGATAGTGTAATTGCTTTGACAAATGTGACAGGAGTGTTATGTTTCAGGTGGATTCATAAGAAGAATTATCAGAGAAAGCTTCAGTGGTCTAGTTGTCATAATGTGACAACATTTGCAAGACCTTCAGAGCATGTTCAACACTGAAACATGAATGCTAGTTATATGACTCCATAGCCCATTTTTATGGCATTGGTCCATTATCATGTTTTTGCTATTTTCAGTTTGGTCCCAACTCTTTAAATCAAAAAACCATTTCCAATATATTTTGTTGAGTTGTGTTTGTCATGTTCTCCATGCTGATTAGTGAAATTCATTCAATATCTTGCCAATGTTGAGTGATATTTTAAGTTTCTCAGCAATTCTGTGAGAACATAATTTGTTAAGCAATATCCTATTACTTGTGTATCTAGATTATTTGATGTTGCTAAAAGGTTACCCCCCTAGGTCTTACAGAGCCTGAAGTGCAGGGGAAATGTGTATCCATTCCATTTCCTATCAGTTGGCCACTAGCCTTTGTGGTTCTTTAATATAGAGGTTGGCTACCTCTTAGAGAATTACAAATCCTAGCTGGGTTGCATTTTTAAACACCAACGGAGTTAAAATTTGTTTTCTGGTGCGAGGCTAGTAATGTTTCAATTGTTAGGAAGTTAATTTTTTTTTAAATTGTTGGAAGAGATGTGAACCTTTTCCACCATCCTGAACAAATTCTGGAAAAATTCATATGGAGATTATTAGTGATGCCTAATGAAACATATTAGAATATAAATTAATTGTGTTACCAACCATGCTATGACCAAGTTACAATGTCCAAACATAGTTCAGAACCATCCAGCTGACCAAAGACATTCTAGATCCATCTAATTTCACTGTGCACCAACTTATACCATCTTCCTCCCTTCTAGATCATTCATGAAAATTTTTTTCCCACCACTCATTTTAAATATCACAACTAACTCCCTCTCTACAGTGTAAAATAAATTTAATGTTGTTTGATCTATAAATGAAATGTATGAGCCTGGCCTTAGTAGTGCTCAGTTTTGAGCTAATTTTTTCTCTTCTATTTATTCTTTTCTATATTTTGTGTTTGTGTTTTCTTCATCATATCAGAGCCCTTCAAATCTTGGGTTGTGGGTGGCCAGTGTCAGCTATGAATCTCTGCAGAATATCTGAAGTGTAGCAAAAGAGGAGCTGCTCAAGGTGTTTGTTCTCAAGAAGCTGTAAACATCACAAAAGGGGTCGCAAAAATTAATGAAGTATCCTTGCCCAAGGAAAAGTCGATGCTAGGGACATTGCAGAAGGAGAGAAGTTGTTCACATCAATCAAAGATAACATATCAAGAGTCGATAGCCTATGTGCAACCAAGAAACTTGTAGTTCAGTAAAGGATACATAATGTTATAATTATGGGAATCCAATATAGATCTGTAAGGGTTATTTATAAAAGATCAAGGTTCTATTTACAAAGGGCTTTGTTTGATATTGCTGAATAGAGTACTTTTGGTTATATTATGGAATTTTTAAATCTCCGATGATTAATTTTACTAGTGATATGATGTTATGATTTGGCTTACCTTTTGTTAATAAATTCGATTATTAAAAAGTGAAAAGAAGACCATAGTATAATATTTGTAAGAAGAATTGAGAGCTTCCCGTGGAGGTTTTCCATCCATCACTTGATTGGAGAATTAAGACAATTGCATATAAAAGGTAAGTTAGGTTATAGAAAAGAATTGGTGTGTTTGTTAAAAGAAAGTCAGCTTCCAAGGAATGAAGAATATGTAATCAAGTGCAAAAGAGAAGAATAGATGCATATGTTAGAAGACATTTTTAGATTTGCATATTTAAGCTACAAATTTAGTGGAGGAAAAGGAAAGTGATATAGCTTCTAAACATCCATTTTAAAGAAAAGGTGATTGTTATTTTTGTTGGCAAGAGATACTGCATGTATCACTTTGTGTTTTCATTGATGGCAACCCTAATCGATGATCAGATCCGTACACTATCATTCATCCATACCGACAGGATTATTGAAGATTGTCAAGGAAGAAAAGAGTATCCGGTAGCATAGTGTTCATCGATCTGTAAGATGATTTTAGGTTATTATTTTGTATTGTGCATCCCAGGGAATACTTGTTGGTATACTATCTTTTTTTCTACTAAAGCGCAGCAGCTCGTATTAGTCCATGTGGAAGTTATAAGATTTGGTTGACTTGTTCTTAGTTTTTCTTGTATTAAGGCCAACATCATGAATGTATAAAGTCGTGGATCTGTGAGAACTAATTAATTAAGTATTTCTATGTTTGTATATCTTTTTTTTGGTCCTAGCCAAGTTGTGGCCGACCATTAAGGGTACGCATTGCATATTCCTCATAATTTGAGCCGATAGTTGTAATTTTCTTATGTTCTATTGAAGCCGACAAAGTGTAAATAAATTCTATGTTGTGGGTATATATACAAGTTCATCTGTATCATTTTGGAGGATGCATGAGTTGAGTTAATATCTAAATTCTGAGTTAGAGCAGAGCAGAGGAGTGATAAAGAACAGTTTCACTTGCACATAGAAGATCTGTATTGTGTGTATGAGCATAGCAGAGTAGAAAATATAGAATCAGTTTGTAAGGCAACAGATCTATTATTGAGCCTAACCAGAACTATAATTTGGCATAAATAGATTTTATCATCTCAGTTCAATCTTTAGATGGTTTTAATCTAAACTCTTGTATGGAAGTGAGCCTTTTATTTTGAGCAGTGAGCTCTAGGTAGTGTGCTTGAATGCAAGTGCATTCCCCTTATTGTAATCTTCATTTGAGTATACTCATATCATAATTGTGGATTGGAAATCCACCATGGTTTTCCCCCTAACATGGTTTCTATGTAAAATCTTGGTGTTATGGTGTTGTGTTTATTTTCATGCTTATGCACTATGGATGCATGTCATTAATGCTTGGATGATAAAAGTTAATAAAGTTAATCTTTGCACAAAACATATTCACCCCCCCTCTCAGTTTAGCTTGTTTCCAATAATTGGTATCAGAGCTAGTTCCTCTGAAAGAAGTCTAACCACTTGGGGAGATCCTGAAAGGTGTTCTAATGGATTCAAGCAATCTTCAACAACAACTTTTGGTGGCCTTGGATGATCTTGATCAGTCAAAGGCAGAAGTTCAAAAATTGCAAGAAAATCTCTCAGATGCTGAGAAATTCATTGTCTCTGAAAGAAAAAATCAATAAGTCTAGAGAAAAGAGAAAGGAACTATGTGATCAGATTAAGAAAAGTGACAGTAAGAGCATTGAAGAAGAACAACTCAGTCAAGCCCTAAAAGAAAAGATAGAAGAATGTGAAAAGATTACCAAAGACAATATAGTCCTAAAGCATGAGATGGAACCCATCATGATGAAGATAGCCAAGGAGATTGAAGATAGAAAGAAAAATGAAGAGAACCTAGCATAGTACCTGAAAGAAAAATCTGAAGTGTGCAACCAATTGGATAATGAATTGGAAAAATCTAAAAACAGTGAAGAAGCACTTGAAAGGCAGTTGGATGATCTCATAAATGAACTTGCTACTACTAATGAGTATAAAGAGAAGTTCAAAGGTAGTTCTGCCATGCTTGATGAACTAATTGGAAGTCAAAGGACTCATGGTGATAAGCGAGGCCTTGGTTATGAAGAAGGGGAAAGTTCCAGATCCGAGCAAAGAAGATTCAGACAAGGAAACCAAGTGAACAAACCTGGAAGGCATCCGGTAAGGAAACCTAATGCTCAAATATTTAGTGGATACTATTTCAACTATAATAAATTTGGACACATGGTCGCTCAATGCCAAAGTAGAATGAATCAAAGTGGTCCATTATTCTCAGGTCAGTATTTTAAGTGTCACGAGATTGGTCATAAGTCAAATGAATGCAGAAGTATGATGAATCAATTTCATAGAAACATCAGATGTTATACATGCAATAGACTTGGCCATACTGCTAACTAGTGCAGAACAAGAGGAAATCAATGGAACAACTGGTCTGGTAAGAGAAATGTTGTATGCTACAACTGCAACAAATTTGGTCATATTGCAACACATTACTGGAAAAAAAAAGGTCTGGTAAATCAAAATAAAAATATACAGAAGGACATCAAAGGAAAAGGGAAAATCACTGTAGATGTGTTCAAGCAAGAAATACAAAAGAAATGGGTAAAGAAATAACCCTCTACTAAAGAAAGTGTACCAACACCAGAACTTGCTTCTGGTAATCCCTTCGGGAATTAGTCTCAGGCCTTTGGCCTAGGGGGAGAAGTCAAAGAAAAACATATAAACCCCTAACTGACAACTGACACTGGATGTGGATGTGTTCAACTAATGCATAAACGATCAACAAATGTTGTTGAACTCATTGGAGGAAATGTATGTCGAATTGGAGGTCCGCAGATGTTTTATCCATCGCAGTGTACTGATACACATTAATCGGATGCATTAGGGTTAAAGAATTTATTGCGATGAGAGAGTTAGTTATGTAAACGATAAAAGGTCATTTCCACACTTCATTTTTCACCTTGCATTTAGAAGAGAAGAATTCTGGAGAGCTCATAGGCAAACATTAGCAATTTGATGCGAGGTTCAAGCATCAGAAGTGTTTCAACATTCAAATTGTGATCCGGTGAAAAAGGTATTTTTCAAAAAACTTTGCAAAATTGTGATTTGGTAAAAACAAATACTCCTCTAGTATTCGAAGTTAAGGATCAACCTCGACCTAAATTTAAGTGGCATCCTTACAAATCCCTTGAGACCAATCCTCTAGGAGATTTTTCATCTGTTCCGCATGGAGTTTTACACATAGAGGAAATTAGGGTTTACATTCATGCAAATATTGAAGAGCTAGGAAGTTCTCAACTTATGAATTTGTACAATCATCATATCATTGGTGAAGAATTATGTGTAAAGCCGAAACACACAATCCTAGAAATGAATAAATTCACTTAGTTGGTTAAATTTCCCATGTTTCTAGAGTCAGAATGGGTTTGTTATATTTTGATTCGAGTACATGATGAGTTTATGTGACTAACTATTTCATTCAATATTACAAAGGAAGCCATCAGTGTAGTAACCGATCTGAATTCTTTTGGTGGATTACCTATTCTCAAGTCTGTGAAAAGCCAAATAGTCAGTGATGCCACAGGATCAAGATATGATAGAAGAGCAATGACAATCGACAACATTATCGATATAGATGTGAAATTTGCATCCATGGTCATTGGATACAAAATTTATCATTATAGCCATGATAACTTTGTATCTGGCACAAAAATCTATGTCGCTTACCAAATGGTAAAGGAAAATGCAGACTATGACCTTTGTGAATTGTCAAGGATTCAATTAATGGAAAATATGGCAAAGATAAAGAAAGACAAGAAAAAGTCCTTCAAATATGGTACCTTTCTTTTGTGTTTGTTTTGTTAGTTCATAGGTGAGGTTTTGGGAATTGGAAAAGTTTAGTGGCAAAAAGATAAATTGGTAGCTGAACAAATCAGAGATCTGTTATATGATTTTGGAGACATGAAAATATGAAATGCAGCTATGTGGGGATACTTCAAAAACTTCCAATCTATGATGCAAGCAAGGGAGAGGATTCCTACCTCTATTGTAGAGAAATACAAGGACTCTATTTGCTTCATAGTGAGTATTGATCAATGTATGATGGAGGCAGCTAATCCCAGAATAATCTAGATCATGCCCATGGGATATGAAGTTGATGGGAAAAAATTATGGATATGTACGCTCAACACATACTGAGAAAACCAGTGGATACATCAGAAGAAAGGTTTGGAACATATGCAAAGAAGGACAAACAGGTGCACAGTGAACTAAGAAATCCTATAGTTACTAAAAGAGTTAGAAAAGAAGTTCAAATTCTTGTAGAGAGTATGGGAGTATCTACAGAATTGCTAAAAGAAGCCAGACATAAAAGGGAAGAAGCTGAAGCATCCAAGCAAGCAACTAACGAGGATACTAGAACTCAATCAGCTAGTCTGACAACACCATCTACCCGAACTAGAACCACTAGAAGCTTTGTATCTCATTCAACCCCTGCAACAAAGCTTACCCTTGTAAAAAATGAGCCTAAGGGATCCAGAAAGGAAGGGAAGACAAAGAGAAAGAGAGTGTTGTGCACTTTTTTCACACACGCCCCACTGAAAGCGGGCACCCTCTTTCTTGCTCTTTAATGCTTTCGTTCTTGGTCTTTTGGCCCTTCAATTCTTAGGCTTCGCTTGCTTGGGAATGTGCTTCAATGTTTATCTTGCTTGCGGGGATGGTCCCTCTATGATATATATTGAAAACCTTAAGTTTTGGACTCATTCCGGGTTTTTCACTGCTCTCGGGAAAATCCACTCCTGGCGGAATTCCTCGGTTTCCTTGAAAACCCAATGATGGCTGCTTTTCACTATGATCCAAAGATTTTGGTCCTTCGCGGAATTTCGTCATGATCAGATTTCACCGAGGGTCTGTTGCCTTGTCAAATTGCTTGGTTTTGGTTTGACCTGTCTTGTTGACTGCATTAATGCTCAATTGTACGATTTTTGTAGTAGGTATTAAATCAATTTTTGGGAGTTTTGTTCCACTAAAGTTTTATCGATTGCTTTCTATTGGTTTGGAGTGCTTGATCCTGAGTGTTGTTGTTGGATTTTGCATTTGAAATTGAGGTCAATTGTTGTGGTTGGGTTTTCTGGAAGCCATTTGCACTCTTCTCGGACTTTGCAGTTTCTTGCTAGCTTCTGTTGTTTCAACTTTCTCTGTCCTCATGGTATGTACATGATGCTTTCTCTCTTTTAATGAATGAATTGAATTACTTCATGATTTGTGTGTATGTGTTATGAGTCAGAGTGTTGATATGGTATGGTTTGGAGATTGATGCTAGGGTTTCTGGTTTTTGTTTGGTGCCCCTTCATGTGGTTCACATTGCCTTTCTTTTTCTTGTTGAATGTGCATGATTCTTTGGCATTTTGGGTGTGCTTGGGGTTTGAGTTCCTGCGTGTTTGGGCATTGAATATCACAAAGCTGGGGGTTATCACATTTTGTTTGAGTGTCGATCCCAAGTGAGTCTCCGAGCTTATCTTTTGATTTCATCATGAGGTAGCCTACTTGTATGGGCCATAGCAAACCTTCTGTAACCTTTGCAAACAAGCGAGTTGAGCCCAGGCTTATCCTGCGCACTCATGGAAAAAATTTAGGGTTTTTTGCCTAGGGCACCATCAGTCCCTCTCAATTTACCTTAAGGTGAGTTTCAAATTCAAAGATGATTTGTAGGAGATTCAAATCGAGCTGGTTTTAAGCTCCAGATCCTCAAATTTAAGATCGTTCGATCAATTTGAGTGAAGTCGAGAGAAAACATGGATATTCGGGTTTTCAAAGTATTCGCAGAATTCCTTATCTACTGGAATTCCCCGACTTTCCATTTTCTCTTTGTTTTCCTGAAATATGTAGTGATCTAGATTTCTGCTTGCCTCGCAGATTTCCTCCACCTTTGGATTTCCCCGATTTGTCCATCACCTTGTCAATTTCCCGAAAATGGGCTTAAATTGTGAAAATTGCATTAGCTTCGCTAGAATCCGTGCCTTCAAGATTTTCTGGAAAGTTCTTGGTTCCTTTATTTTCCCGAAATTCCTAAATTGTTGATATTCTCGTGGATTTCCGTCTAAGGCGGATTTTCTCGAAGTTTTGCTAAAAATGAAGAATCAAGAGATTGCATGAAAGTTTGCCTGATGGTTATGCATTTGATGATCGAATTGGACTTATTTTAAGGTGTATCACATGATTTCTTGGTTAATTTAATTGATCAAATTATTATTGAATGCTTTTGTGCTTATTTCGCTAAAATCTTCCTGGTTGGGAATTTCCCAAAATTCCTCTCTGGCCTAGATTCCGCGGGAGGGATGGAAACCCCAACTTTGAGATGGTTAATTTTTATGAGGTTTTCGAGCAGTTTTCTTATCATGGGACTTGTATTGAAGATGAATTTGTCATTTGTGATTAATTAACTTGTGTTCCATGTGATCTTTATTATGGTTTCTTTGTCGAATGCAGGTTGAGTCAGGTAAGGCAATGAAAAGTGGAACCAAGGGTAGAGTGATGGATCCAAGTGTGGAGGGGTCTTCCATTTATGAGGCAGAAAGAATCAAGATGGATATCAAAAGCAAAATTCCAGAGAGCAAGTTTTCCTCCATCTGGTCGGAGGTCACTGATACAAATGTTGGATTGTGGGATTATGAAGAGTTCAAGACAAGGATGGCAACATAGGACCTGCCTCTACTGGCCAAAAGGACATTGGAATTAGGATTGGCGCATGTAGTTGTATTTCCTCCTACAGTGCAGTGTTATGAACTGGTGCTTGAATGTGCACAACACTATGACAGAGGTACACAAAGGATAGCTGGACCCCAAGGGAGAATTGTGGAAAATTTAAATCCTGTGTCTATAGCCTAGACCTTTGACATGCTTGACAGGTCTCATGTGGTGGCTTTTGACATGGATGTGGCAAAGAATTTCTATGAGGAAGATACCATCAAATCCAAATAGGTCATTAATTCCTGGTTGGAAAAACCTAAGTCCCACTTTTCAAAGCTACTCAAGCAGTTGTTTAGAGCCAAATTCGGGAAGGAATACTATGATGTTATCACCCTTCTTTGTAGGGTGGTAGGGTTGAAGAGAGCATGAATGTTTGAAAATTGGATGTTCCATGTCCTTGCTAGGATGGAATAGGGTATAGACTACCACAGGGCATACATAATAAGTTCCATGATTCATGAACAAATGTGTAATGTCCTATAGACTAAGAGTTTCACAATGACTTCTTACCTTTTCTATGCTTTAGCTAGGTTCCACCCATACAAGGGATTGAGCACAAAAGGTGTGTTTGCACAAGATGTAATTTATGAAGTTTACCCACAGCTACACCTAGGTAACTCAAGCTACAGAATGGTGAATGATTCATTCACCATGTACATCACTAGGTTGCTCCAAGCTGCAGAGCATGTCCGGATCTCAAACAATGCCAAGGAGTTAATTAAGAGTTTTGGAGCTTGGTTTATCTAGTTCCCCACCTTTTCATACATAAGAATTGATGGTTTTCAGAGGGCTCCCTACGGATCATGTTGTACTCCTGGAGGTCACAAGAAAGATATATTAATTTGATGTAATTGTGAAGAGGGAGAAGCACAAGACTGGATTTGGTAGTTATTTTCCTTTGAGGATAGGTAGTGATGAAGCTTTCCCTTCTATTAACTTGGCCCATGCTTCTGGAGAGGAGATGAGTACCTTAGGTCTTCCTTTCCACTACAAGAGGTCCAGGTTTGATATAACCAATGAAGCACAGAAGAAGGCTAGCAAAGAATACAGTCACAAGGATGACATAGAAGACTACTGGGCCAACATCAGTGATGAGTTTGAAGTCAGAAAGAAGAAGTTCTCCAGGTTACTAGTCAACTTGGTACGATTATACAACATAAGGGTTGTTCTTGATTAGGTTGAGGAGGATGGGAATTTGATTCAAGGTCATAACTTTGAGGTTGTGAAGGATAGGCTATTTGGAGAGGTTGATTGGATGGAGGAAGAGAAGACAGAGCTAGAACAAGTCATGACTCCAGTCATCAATTATACCTATCTATGGCTCAAACACAGGATGTTGAAGTTGGAGAGTGAGGGTGTGCAATGCACCTATGATCTTATGGGAGACTTGGAGTCTCAATCTACTATCGAGGAATCACCTAAACAGGACCCCAAAGGAAAAACCAAAGTGGGATCTCCTTTCAAGATCAAACTTGAATTTTTTCAGTTGGAGGAGGTAGGAGAAGTAGAGAAACAAAGAAATCCTATAGCCAAGAAGAGGAAACATGTCTCGAGGAGAAAGAAGTCTAAAAGAGTTGAAGGAGAAAAGGAGGAGGCCAGTGTCCCCTCACCTAAAAAAGAAGAGGATTGTGAGGTTGTCACAAAAGGATAAGGGAACTTCTAAAGTAGATGAAGAGGGTGACACACCTATAGTAGAGGTAGAGAGCTTGGGGGAAAAGACACAATTATATACCAGGAGATCAAGGACTCCTTCTCCCAAGGATGTTGCACCAAAAGGAAATGTTCCCATGACTACTTCCATCACTGAGCATGAAGACATCCCTCCTCTTCATGAGACTGGAAATGTGCCAAACAAACCAAAAGTTGCTGAAGATTCCCAAGACCATGGAGAGGAGGAATTCCAAGAGGGTTATCTCTATAATGTTGAGGCAAAAATAGATGAGGTTATGCAGTCTCCTCTGGTGGCTTGTGAGGATTCACCTATAGGAGGTGAAGAGGATAGACCTCTTATGAGGGAAGAAATGCCAGCTAGGACTCCTTCACCAGTGCGTGAGTGGGAGGAGCACAGTAAGGAAAAAAAGAGGATTCAGTTAGGGAGATCCCCGAGGAGCCAAGTATGGAGGAAAATGTACCCAAATTTCAATAGGAAGAAGATGGAAAAAGAAAAGTACAAATCAGAATCTACTATTCTCGGCTGGTTGGATAAAGAATTAAAGAGAAAAAAAATTGTGGTGGATGATACTCCTCCTAATTGGGATGAACTACTACCAAACATTGGAAATGGAAAGACAAAGAAGAAAGACAAGATCATTTCTAGGATTGAGAGAGATGAAGCGAACAACAGGGTAGTCCACATTGCTACTCCTTCTCTTGACAAGAATAGGGATGATGTGGATGGAAAGGATGGAAAGGATTATAGTGTGCAGAATATCAACCTAGGGCATGCTTCCATGGAGCAAGACATTGAAGAACATCAAGGCTCCAATGCTGTAATCCTTGGCAGATTGAGGAAGGAGGTAAAAACTAGGTCAAAGTTGGAGAAATAATGATAAACTTAAGAGATATTTGCAGGAGTTGATGAAACCCTTGCAATCCATCAGTTCTTCCTCATTTTTTACAGGCTTCCTACCTCAAGAAACAATATTAGAGTTGGAAAGAATTAAAAATAACACATATGCTACAGCCGACTGGTTACAGGGGGTGCAAACCAAGGGAGATGATGCTATCAAAGACATCCTTTTGACTAGAGGAGATGCAATGAGGTCTTTAGATTGGCTAAGGAATGTGTTGGCTCGGGATAAGGAATATGTAGACCTCCTATTGCAAAAGACAAAGACCATCATGGAATACACTGAAGATAAATTGATAAATGATGGAATTCTTCCTTCCTCAAGAATCATAGAGCCTTGGGAATGGTTTGAAATTTTGCAGATAAGGAAAAAGGCTTTGAAGAAGATATATAAACAAGGAAGGCAGATTGAAGACACCTTGAATGAAATCTACAATAAGTGTATTTCCTTTTTTGAAGTGATGATAGGGAGAAATAAATTTGTGCCAAAGCATGTTAGCCTAGAGCAGTTGAGAAAATGGTGGCGAGATGTGTATGCTCCAGTCAATGAGGTCCCAATCACTAAAAATTAGTTGGATGATGCAACAGTTTACATTGTAGTTATTGAAAGATATACAACAAGTAAGGTAGATTGGGATAAAGTGGTGAAGCAGTCAAGAGATGATATCAAGTCCCTTGAGAGGAGAACTAGGGTTTTACCTATGCCACCTATTTCCGACTTGGACAAGGTATTTTTGATGGTGCAGGATAAGGTGGAGCATGCCAAGGACAAAGGGGGGTAGTAGTTAATACAATGCTACATCAAAATTTGTGCTTCCCCATTATTTATCCTCTTCCTTCACATGCATTGGACCGAGCTTTGTTGGAGACCCCAGGCCGACATAGATGAAATTGGTGCATTTAATGCACATTTCATGTTATTTCAAATTTCTCTTGGCCGACCTGTTCTGTGGCTGTTTATTATTGTAAACCCTGATTGGGACTACATATCTTGGGGGTTTCTATAAGTTTGGCGTTATGCCTCATTTTTAAGGCGTTAGTTAGACAATTTTACATTGGAGCGAATTGTGATAAGAGCTAGAATTAGAGTTAGAATTTAGTTTATCTTTTCAAGCAAGCGTTGTAACAAAAGATTGGAATTGTTGCCACTTTGGATGATTTAATACAAGTAAAGACATTGTGATTTGGTGCCTTTCTTGTGTTGAGTTTTATCTCGCATGCTTCTTGATATTCTATCTTTGAAATTGCTTAAGTTTATTTGATGCTAGATGATTTGATGATGTTTAGGGTTTTATGCTTGAAGTGTTTGCAGCAATCTCTAGTCCATACTTTTTGCAGTTAGTTGATTGTTAGCTTCTTTGCAAAGTTAGCCTAGACTTAAAACCATGCTTAGTTCAATTATGAATACTTGTTCATTTCAATTGCAATAGGGTTGTCTTGAATGAATATTCATAGTCTAAAAATATTTAACACCTTTGAAGATTGCACTATTTCAGTAAGATTGCAGATTTATCTGGGTTGAACAGGAGTCAGTTTATGAGGGATAGGTCCATTTCAAGCATTTCGTCTTTTGCATTGTTAATCTTAGGGTTAGAATTAGTCTTAGAATTATCTCTAAAACCTTGATCGCTTTTGTTATTTCTTTGATTACTTGGGTTATATTTGAGATATGAATTATCACCATATTGCTAGATCTGATAAATTCAAGTCCATCCCTTTGTGATTACCAGCATTTTCACATTATCTCTGAGTTGTTTTATTTCCATTGTCAAGACCTAACATTAGAGACCTTGGGGTTATATCTTGAGGCTTGTTGATAGAGATTTACCTTTCAAGAGAGATAGGATATCATATTCTGTCTGAGTTGTTGTTGTGCAGAAAACACCATCAAAAAATTGGCACTAGAAGGAGGGCCTGAGTAAGCAAATTGGAACATTTTCTTAACACCATTTCTCCTGAAAGGTTTAGAAGAAGAACTAGATCTACTTCAGGAGAGGAAGAGTTTCAAGAGTTGAAAGCCCCTACTAGGCCAAGAAGGACCAGAACAAGGGGATAATCATCATTCACCCAGCCACTCCCATCATCCCCATCATCCTCATCCTCATCTGATTTTGAGGCCACTCCCATTCAACAACCTCAGCTAGCCCTAAATCAGCCATTACCGCCTCCACCTCCACCGATGGCTTTTTTGGCCAATAACCCATCTCCCTTAATCTTCAATAATTACAATGTCATGCCTTACAACCTTGAGCACTTTTGCTCGAAGTTCCATACCAATGATCCCAATAGGACTGCAGAGGATCATATTAGGATTCTCCAGACTTGTCTGAGAGATAGAGGAATCAACCATGAGGATGTTGCATGCAGGATTTTCCCTTATTCCCTGGGGGAAGAGGCCTTTTATTGGTATAATCACTTACCTGCTGCTTCTATCCATAATTGGACAGAACTGGAGACTGCATTCCTACAAAAGTTTAAAATTGTCATCAGTGCTAATGAGATTTACATGCAGTTTATCGGGGTTAAGAGGGAAATTAATGAACCTATGGGGTCTTTTAATAATAGGTTTCACTGGGCATACACTAGACTTCAAGCACCTTATGCTAGATGACGCCACTACCCTAGAGGTCTACTTTCAAGCCCTTGACAACCTTACATCCACCTTCCTTAAATGGAGGACTAATCCCCCAACTACCTTGCTCACTGCATATACAGAGGTTGTTAAGGTCAGCACAGATCTTAGGCAACATTTTTCAGGACCTTTACCATCCTTAGGACCTGCTTCTCACCCTAGAAAATTCCAAGCTCTTAACCAGGCTTTAACTAATCATGCTCCCATGATGAATCCAGTACCATCATTTCCTTTGATCCCACACCCTAGTCCTCCAATAAATCAAGCTCAGCCATTGACCTCTTATCCTCAGCAAGGAGCCAATCAACCCCTTCACCCATAGCAGTAGGCTAGTTTTCCTACATATTTTCAGAATTCAAAAGTCTTGAATCAGGTTGTTGGTTCCGAAGGAGCATCAGGATACTCGCCCAGTAATGTGAATTCAATGCCATACAATGGTTTAGATAAGGAACGACTAGATGAGTTAACTGAGAAGGTGAAGAAAATAAATATGGAGGTGGCCTATCTAAGAAATCAGAACAACCAACTTCAGGCTACGCAGAATAACATACAGTTGAAATACAATAGAGAGAACATAGATGTTGCTAAAGGAAAAAACTTTGATAGAGGGCATTATTTTGACAGAAATCAAAATTTTGAAAGAGGACAAGGCTTTGGCCAAAACTATGACAGGGGTCAACAAGGTGGATAGGGGTTTGACAGAAGGAAATCACCTAGACAGAATAGATCTTGGAATACTGGACCTAAGAATGGGGGAATTCCCACTCCATTGGATCAACCTCCTACCCAGGAGAGTCCTCCAAGTGGTGTATATCTGGTAGAAGTAGCTTTGTCTGGATGGTGCATGCTCCATAAGACAAGTCAACATTCTGAGTTAGATTGCCCCGAGTTTCAGACTGCTGCCTCCATCTTTCAGTATGAAGTTGAAAACAATTCCAATAGTCAAGATATTGTGCCCTCAAATCCTTATGATTCCCCAGTAATGGTGCTTAACCATGGTCCATTCCCAAAAGGTGGGGAGAATGAACCAGAAGAAGAGTCCAGTGACCAGGATAAAGAGACAGAGTAGGTGTTGAATGAGGACAAAATCTCTCAGTTGTTTAATGAAGAGAATGTAAATGATAATGGCCCTTTGGATGAGGAGGAAGTTGGTGTTGAAGAAGTTCAAATGTTTCAACAACCCATAAATAAATATGATTTGATGAACAGGCCTAACATGAGTCCACAATCTGGAGGCCCTTTCACTACTTCTATTCCTCCAAATAATTTCACTACTCCACCAGATCCACAAGCCAATAATAATCCATCTTACCCTCATGTGCCAACACAGTACTTTGCAAAGAAAGGACAACCTGATATATCAAGGGGAAACAATGTTGAAGTATCAAAAGACAAATAGACTAGTGGCTGCAAGGAAGCTCATGTTGATATGAACATGGAGCAATTGGGAGAATATGTGACCAAAGAATTCAGAAAAGTAAAGGTAATTCTTTTTGCTTTTGAATTATTAAGAGTCCCTACTATTAGGAATGCTTTCTTGGGGTCTTTCAATTCAAACACAACACCGTAGGGAGTAATTTCCAATGAGGCAGTTGTCAGATCCTTTAATTCACAGGCACCTCAAGGCCAGGGCTAGGTCCCACCTATGGACAAAGGGGGAGATAAGGACAAGAGTCAGGTTGCACAAGATGACACCTAGTTGAGCCTATTCCAAGGCAAGATGGAAACCCCTCCCTTTCTGATTTCTGTTTGTATCTTTGGGAAGAATCTGCATAATTGTCTATTGGATTCAAGAGAATCTACAAATGTTATTCCTTTTTCTATATGTAAATCTTTAGGTATTACCCCTATTGCTTCTCAAAAGAAGGTCACTCAATTAGACAAGACAAAGGTGAGTGTATTAGGATAACTGAACATGATCCCCACACAAGTTGCATCAAATCAGAGGGTGCAATAGGTGATCAACATTCAGGTTGTTGATATTCCTGAAACCTATGGTTTGATTTTGGGTCGGGATTTCACTAAGGCATTAAATGGGTATACATCTACAGACCATTCTCACATGTGGCTACCATGGAAAGGGGTTCCAAATCATATTAGAATTGAAAGAGAGCCCATAATGAAGTATGTAATCACTGAGTACTAGAATACTTCAAATGAGATATTAATATCAGAGGTCAACATGAGGAACTATGTGTTGGTTGCATCAGTCTCAGATACATAAGAGGTCTTTATGTTGCAGGGCCTCTTTTATGAATCTTCGTCAAAATATAGTGGGTCTGAGGAAATTCTTATGATGCAAGATGATTCCATTAGTGATATTGAAACATTGAGTGAGAAAATAGATGAAACTAATGGCCAAGAGGATAGGAAACTCAATTTTTTGGATAACTTCCAGGAGTTCATCCAGAGGTGTATGGAGAATCAGATCCAACTGGGTAGAAGTATGAATTTTGAATAATTATTGCTTCCTAATTGGTGACGAGTCCATGATGCCCCCCACTCTAAGTTGGAATGTCATGTATGTCAGGCTGTTGTGGAGTAGGTACAAAAGTGCATTAACCCAATCCCAATTGTCAGACTGAATATATAGGGAGAGAGAAATAATGACAAGGGTAAAAGTCCAATGCTTCCTGAAAAGCCTCCTATCTGTAGTAAAATGAAAGATGATTCAAAGAAATCAGGGACTGATGGTTGTTGGATGTTAAGATTCGATGTATCCAAATATAGGCAAGGTGCTGGAGTATGGTTTGAATTGATCAGTCCTAAAGGTAAGAGCTATTTTGCTGCTCATAGACTACAATTCCAATGTACTAATAATGTGGTTGAATACAAGGTTTTAATCCATGGGTTGTTAATGGCATAAAGGCAGAAAGTTAAGATATTACAAGTTTTTGGGGATTCTGAGTTGGTAGTCAGGCAAGTGAGGAAAAAATATTCATGTCGTGATAGGAGGATGACTAATTATAGATAGAGTGTGGGATCTTATTGAGGGATTCGATGCTTTCAAAATCCAGTTGATTCCTCGAAGTAAGAACCAAGTTGCAAATACTCTAGCACAAGCGGCTAGTACATCGCAACCCTTGCAACTTTCAGGATTGAAGAAGTTTATTGTGGAGCTCACTCCAGTCCCTTCGATACCTGACAATGTTACCAATTTATAGGTATTTGAAGATGATAAGCATATTCTTGATTTCATTACAAGTTGTGATGTGTTTTCTTCTCAAGTAATTGATGAGATAGAGCCTCAAGAGGCAGAAATGGACTTGGGAGGGGTCATCAACCTGAAGACCAACACTATCCCAAGAGGTATGGTGCAGCTAGAGTGAATTTTTGATTTGGATAAGATAAAAGACCAGGAACAACAAGTAAAAATGGAATCTCTCAGTAGTCAATGTGAAACATACAACATGGGGACACAAGATGACGTAAAGAATATTTTTATTGGTAAAGTATGTACTCCTGAAGAAATGAGAGGGATTATTGATGCTATACATACATATTGAGATGTGATAGCCTGGAGTTATGAAGACTTAAAAACATACGATACTTGAATCATTACACACACCATTCCCTTGAATTCAAATGTCAAACCATTCAGACAAAGACAGACCAATTAATGCTCTGTTAGAACCCATCATTTAGAAAGAAGTGCAGAAGCTACTTTCAACATGAATTATATTTCCTGTGAGGAATTCAACTTGGGTTGCAAATCCAGTTCCTGTGAGGAAAAAGAATGGAGAGATTAGACTGTGTGTGGACTTTAGGAATCTTATCAAAGCATTAGAAATAGATAATTATCCGGTTCCTTCACTGGATGAGGTACTTCAGATTGTCAATGGATCCTAGATGATGTATTTTCTGGATGGGTATTCTGGATACAACCAAGTCATGGTACAATATGAAGACAGGCATAAAACTGCCTTCACTACGAAATGGGGAACTTTTTCCTACAGAAGAATTCCTTTTGGGTTGATCAATGTTGGAGCTACATTCCAGAGGGAAATGGATATTGCTTTTAAGGACATAATTGGTAAGTACATCATTATTTATATGGATGATTTGATAGTATTCTCTAAGAGGCGAGGTAATCATATAGCAGATTTATGCAAAGTATTCCAAAGGTGTCGAGAGTTTGGCATCTCACTTAACCCAAAGAAGTGCATTTTTTGGGGTTACAAAAGGGAAATTGCTAGGACATATTATTTCATAACAAGGTATTGCCATTGATCCTGAATGAATAGAGGCTATTTTGAGGATTCAAGCTCCTGCAAGCAAGAAGGAAATGAGGTCATTCTTTGGGAAGATCAAATTTGTCTAAAAGTTCATTACTGGATTTGCGGAGATAGTAAAGCCCTTGAACGCTATGTTGAAACAAGAGGCCAAAGTGGAATGGAGTGCAGAAGCCAAGGAGGCATTCACAGAAATTAAGAAAGCTATTGTCGAGGCTCCAGTGTTGGTGAGTCCGGATTATGCTAGGCCTTTTGACATATATTCATTTGCTTTTGGTCACTCTTGTGCTAGAATGTTAACTCAAAAGTCTGATCAAAGCAATGAGCATCCTATAGCCTTCATGAGTACCCCTTTAAAGGATGCAGAGTTGAGATATCACAATGTAGAAAAGCAGGCCTATGCTTTGGTCAAAGTAGTGAAAAAGTTCAAACACTATATTCTGAGGAATAAGGTTTTTTCCATGGTGCCTGATCATAAGGTAAAGTTGTTGCTAATGCAGAATGAGCTAGGTGAACGAAGAGCTAAATGGGTAACTATGTTGTAGGAATATGATATTGAGATTCAACCCATGAAATTAGTGAGAGGGCAGGGACTGACGAAGATAATGGCTGAGATAGGTCCTGATCTCACAGCTCAGCATTATCATCTCCAAGAGGTATCTCCAGGTGACTGGTATGATGAAATCATTTATTATTTATTGAGCCAGCGGTGTCCTGATCACCTTAATACAGTTCAAAGGTGGGCCTTGTGCCTGAAGAGTGGTAGTTTTATGATGAAAGGGGGTGTCTTGTATAAGAAAAATCATTAGGGTGTGTATTTAAGATGTTTGGGGAAGGAAGAAGCTACTAGAGTGATGATTGAATTCCATGAAAGGTATGGCATGGGCCATGGTTCTACATCATCCACTGCCAATCAGATCATGAGGGTGGGCTATTATTGGCCTACTCTATTTAAGGATGCACTCAACCATGTGAGGAATTTTCATGTATGTTAGATGGCAGTAAGTAAGGAAAAACATGCAGCCCTTCCACTTCAGCCGGTCATAGAGGTGAAACCATTTGCACAGTGGGGAATGGACTTCATAGGTCCAATTAACCCACCTTCTTCTGTGAGCCACCAGTATATTCTAACCATAACTAATTATTTTACTAGATGGACTGAAGCTCTTGCATGTAAGCAATGTACTTCTGATGTGGTAATTAATTTCCTTGAATCAGGTATTATTAATCATTTTGGTTGTCCATTGTCCTTAGTTTGTGATAATGGTCCTGCATTTGCATCACTGAAACTTTCTAATTGGGCTTTTGACCATGGAATCGTCATAAAATTTGCATCCAGTTACTACCCTTAGGGTAATGGTCTAGCTGAGTCTTCCAATAAGAACCTTTTGATAGTCATCCATAAGTTATTAGAGCGGAATCCTAAGGATTGGCACACCCAACTTAGATTTTCTCTCTGGGCGGACCGTACCAGATAGAAGGCATCCATAGGAACCTCTCCTTATCACCTAGTGTATGGTTTGGAACTTGTATTTCCCATCTAGTTGAAGATCCCTACCCTACAGTTAATTAATGAATACTATGATGAGGAGGATAAGCGTGAAGTCCATTTGGCTGAGTTGTTACACCTTGAAGAGAAGAGAGATGGGGCCCTAGAAAACTTTGCCAAACATCAGGGCGTAGTTAAATGATGGTTTGACATGAGAGCTAAGGTGAAAGCCTTTAGAATCTCTGACTTAGTTCTCTACTAGGATAAAGCCCATGACTGTAAAGGAGAGCATGGTAAATTTGACAAATTCTGGCTTGGCCCTTATCAGATTTCAGAAATTCTAGGAGATAATGTTTTTCACCTGAAAACCCTCACCGGTGAGGACATCCCGCTGCCTATCAATGGGTAGTATTTGAAGCATTACTTCCAATCTTTAGCTGTTTGCAACTCTCTCTTGTACATAATTAGAGTAGGTTTTCTTTCTGCTTTGTTTTGCTTGTCTGTTGTTTTGGTTTGGTTAGTGTAGATTTCTTTTTGTTTTGCTTTGTTTTGGTTAGAGTAGGTTTGCTTTCTGCTTTTCTTTGCTTGTTTTCTGTTTTGCTTTGGTTAGGTTTCTTTTCTTTTGTTTTTCTTTGTTTTGGTTAGTGTAGGTTTGCTTCGGTTGGTTTTTTCTTTCCACTTTGATTTTTGCTTTTGGTTTCTGGCTTTCTGGCGGGCTGTTGCATCTGTATAACAGGATGCTCACCTGGGGTTGTTCTATAAATTTATTTTACAAACTCTAGTCAGTTTTTCAGAGTCGAGTGGTGGAATTCCTTCATCTACTATCCCCTGTACTTGGAATTAGAGTCACTTTTTTTGGTTGAACTTTGGAATATATTTGGGTCTCACATTTTCACATAAATTTTAAGGATTTTGGAATTGCATACGGTTCCTGTGTAATTTGACCAGGTGAAAAATATTATATTCTGCTTCAATTCCACTATGTTCCTCATCCTTGAGTGTGAGTTTCATTTCTTACGAGGTGAAAGGAAGGTTTAAAAGAATGTTAAAAAAAGAAAGAGAAAGTATTGAAAATCAAAATAAATCTTCACCTTATCAAGGGTATCCTAGTATCTCTACTAGGGCTATAGACGCCTAGGTGGTAGTAGTGTTATGCTTGGGAGGGTCACAGTGATAACCTCGCTGGGGCTATGGATGCCTGACTGGCAGCGAGGCTCTATCCAAGTTGCTTTTGAAATTAGAACTTTTATGTAGCTTGGTCAGACTTGCTTTGGTTCCTGTTGCATCTAAAGAATGGGAAATGAATGCAAATACACACACTTGAACCCTAGTATAGAAAAAGGTCTTCTTGCTTGTGATTTCTAGAACTTTGTTCATAGGTGTCCTGATGTAAGGGCTAAAACCAGAGATTTTGGGTTCTTGATTCCAGTTTGTTCTTGAAATACTCTGGAGCATTTCCCTAGCAGAGTCGCTATTTGTTGTGCACTTTTTGCACACACGCCCCACTAAAAGCGGGGTCCCTCTTTCTTGCTCTTTTTTTCTTTCGTTCTTGGTATTTTGGCCCTTCAATTTTGAGGATTCACTTGCTTGGGCATGTGCTTTGATGTTTACCTTGCTTGTAGGGATGGTCCCTCTATGATATATATTGAAAACCTTAAGTTTTGGACTCATTCCAGGTTTTTCATTGCTCTCGGGAAAATCCACTCCTGGTGGAATTCCTCGGTTTCCTTGAAAACCCGGTGATGACTACTTTTCACTGTGATCCAGAGATTTTGGTCCTTCCTGGAATTCCGTCATGACCGGATTTCTCTGAGGGTCTATTGCTTTGTCAAATTCTCGGGTTTTGGTTTGACCTGTCTTGTTGACTACATTAATGCTCGATTGTACGATTTCTGCGGCGAGTATTAAATCGATTTTTGGGAGTTTTGTGCCACTAAAGTTTTATCGCTTTCTTTCTATTGATCTAGAGTGCTTGATCCTAATTGTTGTTGCTAGATTGTGCATTTGAGATTGAGGTTGATTGTTGCGGTTGGGTTTTCTGGAAGCCATTTACACTCTGCTCGGACTTTGGGGTTTCTTGCCATCTTTTTTTGTTTTGACTTTCTTTGTCCTCATGGTATGTACATGATGCTTTCTCTCTTTTAATGAATGAATTGAATTACTTCATGATTTGTGTGTATGTGTTTTGAGTCAGAGTGTTGATATGGTAGGGTTTGGCAATTGATGCTAGGGTTTCTATTTTTCGTTTGGTGCCCCTTCATGTGGTTCACGTTGCCTTGCTTTTTCTTGTTGAATGTGTGTGCTTCTTTGGCATTTTGGGTGTGCTTGGGGTTTGAGTTCCTGTGTGTTTGGGCGTTGAATATCTTGAACCTAGTTATCCCATTCTTTTTGAGTTTCGATCCCAAGTGAGTCTCCACGCTTGTCTTTTGATTTCATCATGAGGTAGCTTGCTTGTATGGGCCATAGCAAACCTTCTGTAACCTTTGGCAACAAGCGAGTTGAGCCCAGGCTTATCCTGCATGCTCATGGTGGAGTTTTGAGGGTTTCATGCCTAGGGCATCACCAGTCCCTCTTGATTTACCTTAAGGTGAGTTTTGAATTCAAAGATGATCTATAGGAGGTTCAAATCGAGCTGGTTTCAAGCTCCAAATCCTCAAATTTGTGATTGTTCGATCAATTTGAGTGAAGTCGAGAGAAAACATGGATATTCGGGGTTTCAAAGTCTCCACGAAATTCCTTATCTGCCAGAATTCCCAGAATTTTTGTTTTCTCTTTGTTTTCTCGAAATATGCAGTGATCCGGATTTCTACTTGCCTCGCGGATTTCCTCCACCTTCGAATTTCCCCGGTTTGTCTGTCACCTTGTCAATTTCACAAAAATGGGCTTGAATTGTGAAAATTGCATTCGCTTCACCAAAATCCATGCCTTCGGGATTTTCCCGAAAGTTCTTGGTTCCTTCATTTTCTCGGAATTCCTAAACTATTGATATTCTCACGGATTTCCATCTAAGGTGGATTTTCCCGAAGTTTTGCTGAAAATGAAGAATCAAGAGATTGCATAAAATTTTTCCTGATGATTATGCATTTTATGATCGACTTGGACTTATTTTAAGGTGTATCACATGATTTCTTGGTTAATTTAAATGATCAAATGATTATTGAATTCTTTTGTGCTTATTTCGCTAAAATCCGCCTGGTTGGGAATTTCCCGAAATTCCTCTCTAGCCTGGATTCCACGGGAAGGCTGGAAACTCGAACTTTCAGATGGTTAATTTTTATGAGGTTTTCGAGCATTTTGCTTATCATGGGACTTGTATTGAAGATGAATTTTTCATTTTTGATTAATTAACTTGTGTTCCATGTGATCTTTTTTATGGTTTCTTTGTCGAATGCAGGCTGAGTCAAGTAAGGCAATGGCAAGTGGAACCAAGGGTAGAGTGATGGATCTAGGTGTGGAGGGGTCTTATGTTTCTGAGGCAGAAAGAATCAAGAAGGATATTAAAAGCAAAATTTGAGAGAGCAATTTGTCCTCCATCTAGTCAGGGGTCACTATTACAAATGTTGGATTGTGGGATTATGAAGATTTCAAGACAAGGATGGTAGCACAGGACCTTCCTCTACTGGACAAAAGGACATTGGAATCAGGATTGGTGAATGTAGCTAGATTTCCTCCTACAATGCAGTGTTATGAACTGGTACTTGAATGTGCATGACACTATGACAGAGGTACACAAAGGATAGTTGCTCCCCAAGGGAGAATTGTGGAAAATTTAAATCTTGTGTCTATAGCCCAAACCTTTGACATGCCTAACAGGTCTCATGTGGTGGCTTTTGACATGGATGTGGCAAAGAATTCTTATGAGGAAGATACCATCAAATCCCAATAGGTCATTAATTCCTAGTTGGAAAAAACTAAGTCCCACTTTTCAAAGCTACCCAAGCAGTTGTTCAGAGCCAAATTTAGGAAGGAATACTATGATGTTATCACCCTTCTCAGTAGGGTGGTAGGGTTGAAAAGTGCAAGAATGTTCAAATATTGGATGTTCCATGTCATTGCTAGGATGGAATAGGGTATAGACTACCACTCGGCAGGCATAATAAGTGCCATGATTCATCAACAGATGTATAATGTCCTATAGACTAAGAGTTTCACAATGACTTCTTACCTATTCTATGCTTTAGCTAGGTTCCACCCATACAAGGGATTGAACACAAAAGGTGTGTTTGCACAATATTTAATTTATGAAGTTTAGCCATAGCTACACCTGGGTAACTCGAGCTAAAGAAGGGTGAATGATGCATTCACCATGTACATCACTAGGTTGCTCCAAGGTGCAAAGCATGTCTGGATCTCAAACAATGCCAAGGATTTAATTAAGAGGTTTGGAGCTTGGTTTATCCAATTCCCCACCTTTTCATACATAAGAATTGATGGTTGTTAGAGGGCCCCCTACAGACTCCCTAACTACCCTACGGATCATGTTGTACTCCTGGAGGTCACAAGACAGTTATGTGAATTTGATGTAATTGTGAAGAGGGAGAAGGACAAGACTGGATTTGGTAGTTATTTTCCTTTGAGGATGGGCAGTGATGAAGCTTACCCTTCTATTAACTTGGCCCATGATTCTAGAGAGGAGATGAGTACCCCAGGTCTTCTTTTCCACTCCAAGAGGTCTAGGTTTGATATAATCGGTGAAGCACAGAAGAAGGCTAGCAGAGAATACAGTCACAAGGATGACATAGAAGACTACTGGGCCAACATCAGTGATGAGTTTGAAGTCAGAAAGAAGTTCTCCAGGTTACTAGTCAGCTTGGTACGGTTATACATCATAAGGGTTGTTCCTAATTAGGTTGAGGATGATAGGAATTTGATTCAAGGTCATAACTTTGAGGTTGTGAAGGATAAGCCAGTTGGAGAGGTTGATTGGCTAGAGGAAGAGAAGACAAAGCTGAAACAAGTCATGACTCCAGTAATCAAGTATACCTAGCTATGGCTCAAACACGGGATGTTGAAGTTGGAAAGTGAGGGTGTGCAATGCACCTATGATCTTATGGGAGACTTGGAGTCTCACTCTGCTACTGAGGAATCACCTGAATAGGGCCCCAAAGGAAAAACCAAGGTGGGCTCTCCTTTCAAGATCAAAATTAAAGATGTTTAGGTGGAGGAGGTATGAGAAGCAAAGAAACAAAGAAATCTTATAGCCAAGAAGAGGAAACATGTCTCAAGGAGAAAGAAGGCTGAAAGAGCTGAAGGAGAAAAGGAGGAGGCCAGTGTCCCCTCGCCTAAAAAGAGGAGGATTTTGAGGTTGTCACAAAAGGAGAAGGGAACTTCTAAAGAAGATGAAGAGGGTGACACACTTGTGGTAGAGGTAGAGAGCTCGGGGGAAAAGACAAAAGTATATACCTAGAGATCAAGGACTCCTTCTCCCAAGGATGTTGCACCAAAAGGAAATGTTCCCATGACTTCTCCCATCATCAAGCATGAAGAAATCCCTCCTCTTCATGAGACTGACAATGTTCCAGACAAACCAAAAGATGTTGAAGATTCCCAAGACCATGGAGAGGATGAATTACAAGAGGGCCATCTCTACAATGCTGAGGCGGAAAAATATAAGGTTCTTCAATCTCCTCTAGTTCCTTGTGAGGATTAGCCTACAGGAGGTGAAGAGGATAGACCTCTTTCAAGGGAAGAAATTCCACCTAGGACTCCTTCACTAGTGCGTGAGAGGGAGGAGAATAGTAATGAAAAGAAGGATTCAATTATGGAGATCCTCGAGGAGCCAAGTATGTAGGAAAATGTGCCCAAAGCTCAACAGGAAGAAGATGGACAGAGAAAAGTACAATCAGAATCTACTATTTTGGACTGGTTGGATAAAGAATTAAAGAGCAAACAAATTGTGGTGGATGATACTCCTCCTAATTGGGATGAACTAGTGGAAAACATTGGAAAGGGAAAGACAAAGAAGAAAGCCAGGATCATTTCTAGGATTGAGAGAGATGAAGCGAACAAGGTAATCCACATTGCTACTCCTTCTCTTGACAAGGATAGGGATGATGTGACTGGAAAGGATTATAGTGTGGAGACTATCAACCTAGGGCATGCTTCCATGGAGCAAGACATTGAAGAATATGAAGGCTCCAGTGCTATAATCCTTGGAAGATTGAGGAAGGAGGTACAAACTAGGTCAGATTTGGAGAAAGAAAATGATAAACTTAAGAGATATTTGTAGGAGTTGATGAAACCCTTACAATCCATCAGTTCTTCCTCATCTGTTACAGGCTTCCTACCTCAAGAAACAATATCAGAGTTGGAAAGAATGAAAAACACCACTCATCTTATAGCTGGCTGGTTATAGGGGGTGCAAACCAAGGGAGATGATGCTATCAAAGACATCCATTCAACTGGAGGAGATGCAATGAGGTTGTTAGATTGGATAAGGAATGTGCTAGCTCAAGATAAGGAAGATGTATATGTCTTGTTGCAAAAGACAAAGACCATCATGGAATACACTGAAGATAAATTGATAAATGATGGAATTATTCCTTACCATCATGGAATACACTGAAGATAAATTGATAAATGATGGAGTTATTCCTTCCTCAAGAGTCACAGAGCCTTGGGAATGGTTTGAAATTTTGCAGATGAGGAAAAAGGATTTGAAGAAGATATATAAACAAGGAAGGCAGATTGAAGACACCTTGAATGAAATCTACAATAAGTGTATTTCCTTTTTTGAAGTGATGACAGGGAGAAAGAAATTTGTTCCAAAGCATCTTAGCCTAGAGCAATTGAGAAAATGGTGGTGAGATGTGTATTCTCTAGTCAATGAGGGCCCTATCACTGAACATCAGTTGGATGATGCAAAAAATTACATTGCAGTTATTGAAAGATATCAAACAAGTAAGGTAGATTGGGATAAAGTGGTGAAGCAGTCAAGAGATGATATCAAGTCCCTTGAGAGGAGAACATGTGTTTTACCTATGCCACCTATTACTGACTTGGACAGGGTATTTTTGATGTTGCAGGATAAGGTGGAGTGTGCCAAGGACAAAGGGGGGAAGTAGTTAATGCAATGCTACATCAAAATTTGTGCTTCCCCATTATTTCTCCTCTTCCTTTGCATGTATTGGACCGAGCTTTGTTGGAGACCCTAGGCCGACATAGATGAAATTGGTGCATTTAATGCATATTTCATGTTATTTCAAATTTCTCTTGGCTGACCTATTATGTGGTCGTTTATTATTGTAAACCCTAATTGGGTCGACATATCTTGGGGGTTTCTATAATTTTGGCGTTATTCCTCATTTGTAAGGGGTTAGTTAGACAATTTTACATTACAGCGAATTGTGATAAGAGCTAGAATTAGAGTTAGAATTTAGTTTATCTTTTCAAGCAAGTGTTGTAACAGAAGACTGGAATTGTTGCCACTTTGGATGATTTAATACAAGTAAAGACATTGTGATTTGGTGCCTTTCTTGTGTTGAGTTTTATCTCGCATGCTTCTTGATATTCTATCTTTGAAATTGCTTAAGTTTATTTGATGTTAGATGATTTGATGATGTTTAGGGTTTTATGCTTGAAGTGTTTGCAGCAATCTCTAGTCCATAATTTTTACAGTTAGTTGATTTTTAGTTGCTTTGCAAAGTTAGCCTGGACTTAAAACCGTGCTTAGTTCAATTATGAATACTTGTTCATTTCAATTGCAATAGGGTTGTCTTGAATGAATATTCATAGTTTTAAAATATTTAACACCTTAGAATATTGCAGATTTATCTGGGTTGAACAGGAGTCAGTTTATGAGGTATTGGTCCATTTCGAGCATTTCATCTTTTGCATTGTTAATCTTAGGGTTAGAATTAGTCTTAGAATTATCTCTGAAACCCTTATCTCTTTTGTTATTTCTTTGATTACTTGGGTTATATTTGAGATCTGAAGTATCACCATATTGCTAGATCCGATAAATTCAAGTCCAGTATTTTCTTGTAGTAAGGTCCCTTTGTGGTTACCATCATTTTCACATTATTTTTGAGTTGTTTTATTTGCATTGTCAAGACCTGACATTAGAGACCTTGGGGTTATCTCTTGAGGCTTGTTGATAGAGATTAACCTTTCAAGAGAGATAGGATATCATATTCTGTCTGAGTTGTTGCTGTATAGAAAACACCATCAACAGAGAGTATATATGGTTGTTTCTGATGATGAGAAAACAAAGTCTGATGAAGAAGTAAAAGAGATTAGGCATCAAGGCACCAAAACAACAATAGTCACAAAAGATAATACTTTCGGTGAAGGTGACCAAGAAAAGAAGAAAGAAAAGACTAACAAACCAAGTATGTCAATACAAGTAGTTGAAAAAGATTTGGATAAGGTGGAAATCTAAAACCACTTTGAAAATGGTACAAATCTTTTGATGAATCTGACAAAAGAATTCTTGAAGAAGCAACGATAAAACATATGAATTTTTTTAATAAATTTTTGATTGAGATTATGCATAGTTTGCGAAAGATTTTGTATGACATTCTGGAATCAAGAAGGTTGATTACTAGAACTGAAGAGGAGCAAATGAGAGAAAGGATTCTTGTTGAACTATGTCTAGCAATGTCTGTGGATGAGATGAAGATACTTTTGAACAAGGCCCAAAATAAAATCAAAATCAAAACAAGGGTTAACAAGCTTATGATTGGTCAGACCGAGGAAGTCACAAAAGAAACAGAGAAAATTCTAAGGGAAATATTGTTGAATGAGAAAGTTGAAGTTGTGACTGAGGAAACACATGCCGACAATGTCTCATCTGATCCGGTGAAAGAAGTAGAAGAAGGAAATGTTGATGTTGTTGTTAACACTAAAATCCCTATGGATGTTGAGGCACCTGAGAATATATCAGTTGAAAAGGTAGAGATCTCTGAAGACAAATCAAAACCTTCAACTGAGGAAGCAATAGTTGAGGAAAATAAAGATAATGTAAAAGCAGTCCCGATTGAAACAAGAGACATTGCTGAGGCAGTAAAGAAATTTTTGGTTGAACAAAAGGAAAAACTGGATCCAGAACTAATTGAAGGTCCTATTGACTTGTCTACATTAAGCCCAATCCAGAAAATTAAAGTAGCTATGATTGCTCAAGCATAGGCCAGAGAGGAGCTACTAAAATCACACATTGAGGACAACAAACTACTAAATCTGGCATGCAGAGTACAAGAGAAGATAATTCCATCCTATGTAAAAGATCTGACTAGTTCATCCTCTTGTGAACTAAAAAGTCTTATCAACTCAGTTGACACTCACTTTGAGTCATTAGAAAAGTCAGCCATGGTAAAACTGCAGAATGTATTTGATGCTAAAAGGTTCAATGGAATGAAAAAGATGATTGTCCAAGACAAAATCCTCTTAACTACATGCATAAAGAATGTGAAGAATTCTTTATCAGAAGGAGGGAATATCTACAAATCATGTCTGTCTTTTTCAAAATTCACTAAAGCAAATGAAAAGAAGATCA
The DNA here is from genome assembly GCA_007115665.2 of Sequoiadendron giganteum. NCBI lineage: Eukaryota > Viridiplantae > Streptophyta > Pinopsida > Cupressales > Cupressaceae > Sequoiadendron > Sequoiadendron giganteum. The sequence continues at coordinate 190,098,698 of CM021110.1, read as the reverse complement.
AAGATTTGGAAAAAAAGTTAAGTCCTATCTCTGAAGCATTTGATCCGCTATCTGTTGGTGTTGGGAAAGTAGAAGGCGAAGTAATGTCCCTGCTCAATAACATAAAAGTTTTGAAGCATGAAAATGATAAAATTGTTGCCATAACCTATGAACTCCGAAGCATAATTTGTCCAAAAATTGATATATTGTCAAGTTCTCTAAAAGAAGGAGAAGAATCTATAAGAGTTGCTGATCCGTCCAACCTAGAGTCTGTGGAGACACAATCTTATTTGATCTGTGGTCACATCACAATACTGGAAAGTCTCAAAATAATTTGGGACACAAATTTGATTCAGCTGAAGAAAGACTTTGTTGACATCTTTCAGCTCATGTAAGTTATAGTAACAGTTTTTGCATAACAGTTTTTATGCATTGATCCATTTTGGCATGCGACCCCTACCTTTTCCATTGATGTCAAAGGGGGAGAAGAAATAGAGTGAAAAACGTTCAACCATCTCAGGGGGAGAATCACATTTTTAGAATTTTTGGTAGTAATGCAGTCTATCTTGGTACTGGTTCGACACTTAGTCATTTTTCACTAAGTGTTGCTATCAATGCCAAAGGGGGAGATTGTTGGAAAGAGACACTGCATGTATCACTTTGTGTTGTCATTGATGGCAACCCTAACTGATGATCAGATCCACACACTACCATTCATCCATACCGGTAGGAAGATTGAAGATTGTCAACTAAGAACAGAGTATCCGGTAGCACAATGTTCATCGATCTGTGAGATATACACTGTGTTCAGGTTATTATTTTGTATTACGCATCCCAAGGAATACTTGTTGGTATACTATTTTTGTTTCTACTAAAGTGCAGTGGCTTGTATTAGTCTATGTGGAAGTTATAAGATTCAGTTGACTTGTTCTCACTTTTTCTTGTATTAAGGCTGACCTCATGAATGTATAAAGTCGTGGATCTATGAGAACTAATTAATTAAGTATTTCTATATTTGTATATCTTTTTTTGGGTCCTATCCAAGTCGTGTCTGACCATTAAGGGTACGCATTGCATATTCCTCATCATTTGAGCTGACAGTTGTAATTTTCTTGTGTTCTATTAAAGCTGACAAAGTGTAAATAAATTTTGTGGCGGGTATATATACAAGTTTGTTTGTATCATTTTGGAGGATGTATGAGTTGAGTTAATATCTAAATTATGAGTTAGAGCAGAGAAGAGGAGTGATAAAGTGTAGCTTCACTTGCACATAGAAGATTTGTATTGTGTGTATGAGTAGAGCAAAGTAGAAAATACATAATCAGTATGTAAGACAACAGATCTATTATTTAGCCTAACTTGGAACTGTAATGTGGCATAAATAGATGTTATCATCTCAGTTCAATCTTTAGATGGTTTTAATCTGAACTCTTGTATGGCAATGAGCCTTTTCTTTTGAGCAGTGAGCTCTAGGCAGTGCTCCTGAATGCAAGTGCATTCCCCTTATTGTAATCTTCATCCGAGTATACTCAGATCATAATTGTGGATTTTCCATCGACCATGGTTTTTCTCCTAACAGGATTTCCATGTAAAAATCTTGGTGTTATGGTGTTGTATTTATTTGCATGCTTATGCACTATGGATGAATGTCATTAATTCTTGGATGATAAAAGTTAATAAAGCTAATTTTTGCACAACACTGATTCACCCTCTCAATCTAGCTTGTTTCCAAAAAAAATTATGAAAAATTTGATTATGATTGAAGATTATAACTGAAAGGTACAAAAATAAAGTTGTAATTTGAAAATTTAGCTTTTCGTTTAAAATTTGTTTTGAATAAGGAAAAGTTCATATTAAGTAAAGGTCAAGTACATTGCAGTCAAAGGAGAGTGTAGGCGCACAAGTTGTCAAATTAATCATCAAAGGAAGAAGGAGATTTAACTTATTATAGCAGAATCACAATGAAGGTCAAAGTAAGGTGAGTTAAAATCTCTTGTTTTAATGGGAAAAGTTGGTAAAAGAGTATTAAAAGAAAATGAAAATTTAATTTGCGAGAATGACTTTAAAAAAAAAAAATTAGTGAGCTTTTGAAAGAGTTGTGTCAAGTTTAGGAGAAGAATAAAGTGCTAGAAGAAAAGCTAAAGCTGGTTGATGAACTTTTCAAATATTTGTGGCAAGTTGAGGAGAAGATAAAGAGATAGAAGAAAATATAAAGTTGTTTGATGAGATTAAGAAAAGGAACAAAGAATTAGAACAAAGAGTAAAATTGGTTAATGACTTAAAACACAAACTAAAGATATTGAAAGAAGAAAATAATTTGCAAATGAAGGAAATCAAAAAATTAGAAGAAGAAAATAATTTATACAAGAAGGAAATGTCAAAATTAAATAAAGAAAATGAAAGTTTGGGGTCAAAGAAATTGGTATGTGATGTTTATGTTGGCCCACAATTGTCGTTGCACCAAAATATTGACTTGTTAATGCCCGATACAATTGCCAGAGTTAACGGATCCATGAGATGCGATTAGTCTATGTCACAAATCCCGAGGGTAGCATTGACCATCTGCCAACAAACTCCCCCTCAGCGTTACCCGAGGGGATTCAAACTTGAAACCTTTGGCTCTGATACCACTTGTTGGCCCATAGTTGTCGTTGCACCAAAAGATTGACCTGTTAATGCTCGATACAACTTCCAGAGTTAACGGATCCATAGGAGGCGGTTAGTCCATGTCACGAATCTCGAGGGGAGCATTGGCCATCTTCCAACAATTTCTTGTCGTACAAAAGATTTGAGTTCATCATTTGATAAGTGTGTTTTTGCTGAAGTTGTTTGTGATGGAGAAAAATATGTTAATGAGATTGAGAATCTCGTAAGTTGTGATGATAATGAATTTGATTCTATAAATGTTGCTAGTAATGTTGGTTTAAAAATCATGAAAAAAATGGGTTATAAAGGAAAAGGATTAGGAAAACATGAACAAGGTATGAGAAAAATAATTGATCCAACAATAAGGCCAAAGTATGAAGGTCTCAGGTATGTCACAAGTAAGGGGAGTGATGCTACAAGTTCAAGAAAAAACATTCAAGAAATGAAGAGTGTTGAGTGTACACATTGCCATAGGAAAGGTCATACCAAGGATAAGTGTTGGGATATCCACCCTTGTAGTATTTGTGGTTTGAAAAACCGTTCTAAGAAAATGTGTTGGAATACAAATTGGAATAATGAATATATGAAAAATTGTATGAAAATGAATTTTGGTTGGAATTCTGGATCGAATTGGAAAAAGTTGACATGCATGCTCAAAAGGTTCTTCAAGTGCAAGTGTTCATATGTCAAAGATGATATAAATCAAGAAAGGTTTGAATATTCAAGATTTCATAGTCTTGTAAAACATCAAGCAAAATGAAAACTATAGATAGTGAGAATGCTTCCAAATTAAATAACTGAATATTTGAAAAGAAAAGTTTTGAACGACTGCCACAAAAAAGTGCAATAAATTTGTGCAGTAAAGTGCAGCTACATAAGTGATTAATTTTTTAAAATGAAATTGAATTTTGAGGTTGCAGATCAAAATATTAGTGAGAAAGCAACAAATTTGCAAAAATAATCAAAAAAATCAAAAATAGAATTTGAATAATTGCCATCATCCAAAAAGTGACTGTAAATGGGCACCTAACAAGGCTTTAGGCTGGGACCCATCCTTTTCCTTAGACTGATTATCTTGTGGGACGAATTGGTCCATAGATCTTGAAGATAACTTGAAGAATGAGTGATTAAGTCTACAAACTTGAAAGACTAAAAATTTGAAATGATAAAAGCACGTGTGGTCAAAATTAAGGGGGGATGTTTAAACTATGGGGGATGTTTGAAATAATTAGCATAATTAATTTATGGAGGAATGTTAGAATATAAATTAATTGTGTCACCGACCATGCTATGACCAAGCTATAGTGTCCAAACACAATTCAGAATAATCCATCCGACCAAAGACATTCTAGAGCCATCCAATTTCACTGTGCACCAACTTCTACATTCTTCCTCCCTTCTAGATCATTCACAGCAAGTTTTTTTCCACCACTCATTTTAAATATCACAGCTAAATCCCCCTCTACAATTTAAAATGAATTTAATGTTGTTTGATCTATAAATGAAACGTATGAGCCTGGCTTTAGTAGCACCCAATTTTGAGCTAATTTTTTCTCTTCTTTTTTGTATTTTGTGTTTGTGTTTTTCTTCAAAACAATCTAAAAATTAGGCTTGCACTATAATAATTTGCATCATGTCAGATGTCTAGTAATAATGATGGGACATCCATCAAGGCATCACAAAAAGGAATTTTTTTTCAGATGATGTAGTTGCAATTTCTCTGGTGAATATGCAGGCAAGAAGAAAATGTAAAGTAAAGATAATTAAATTAGACTAGCATTTAGCCAGTTAGGTTCTACGAAGCATTTGGGCATTTGGGATTTGAACTACAACTTGGCTATAACTGTGACTAATGTACAATTTGATCAACCATGTGAATGATATACAAGAAAGACAAAACACATCTTCTAAGACACCAAATGAGTGACTAAAATAAGTTCCATTAGAATTCTAAATAATTTTTTTTAGGATTTTACAAGAGTATGGAAAAACTAAATCATAATTTTCATTAGAACTCTAAACACCATCTTTTCTTCTTCCAATCCAATAATATCCAAAAGATAGTGGGAGAAATAATCATGCTATGATAGAAAATATGTTGGAAAACTTATTACTCCTGAGCCTCCTCCGGTTGCCACCTACTTGTCAAGAGCATTTGTTGCCAATGCAGTAGGAAGATTGTTTAGGGGATTGCTTTCCCTACTTGCTCCTGATGTGCAACTCAATCTACAAAAGAATTTATTTTAGTAGGTGAATTCAAATTTTGAGAGGGAATGTTGAAGAGACAAATAGGAAGAATGTAACTCTTAGTAGTAGCAGAGCAAAAGAATTTTGTAGAGTATTGTAGAAGGTGAAGTTGCTGCAGCAACAGAGAATGTTTTTGTGAGCATGAACAATAGTTCTAAGAAGCTCAGGGTGTGTTTACAATGAGCAGTAGATAGCTCTTGAAAGCTACAGATACATAGAAGTGTGTGCAGGGAGTGGAAAACAGCTCCAGATCATTCTATGTAGAGGTAGAATAGAGAGCTTCTAGAAGCTTTTGAAATTTGTTAGTTTGTACGAGCAACTCTAGATTGCTCCCAATAGTTTGTTGTAGTTTCACTTTATGTACTCTTTTTAATTTTTAATTTTTTGAATTAATAGAAGGAACAAATATTGCATTTCTAGTTGTGTGTCTCCATTTGACTTGTCTTTGTTATTCCGTATTTGAATTTGGGTATTCCCTGTTTGGTTGGGAAACAAAGCAACAACTCTGTGTGCTTTCTTTTGTTTTAAATTATTGACATGGTATCAGAGACATTAGGCCCTAAGTATTGAATGAGTTGGGAATTTTCTTTCTGGTTGTTTGAAGTTTTTTTTGTTGTTGTAGACATGGCTGGAGATGAGATTAAGATTTGGCAGCAACTACCACAATTCAATGGTCATAACTATGATGTTTGGGAAAAGAAGATGAAGACCATAATGGTTGTAAATGATTTATGGGAGTTTGTGATTTGTGGGTTCACTGATGTGACTGATCTAACAACATATGTTTCTTTCAAAAAAAACCAAATAACCCAATTGAAGGAGCAAACGAGAAAATATGCAAAATCATTGAGTTTGATTGAAGCAACCTTGGCAAAGGCCATTTTTCCTAGAATAGCACCAGCTGAGTATGCAAAGGAATCTTGGGAAATCCTCCAAATTAGTTACAAAGGGACTAATAAAGTCATATTGGTGAAGCACCAAATGCTTCAGAGAGATTTTGAGACCCTGCAGATGAAGGGCGGTGATTCTATCTCAAACTTTCACACAAGAACAACTTCTAGTTTGATAAACTAGTTGAGGGTGAATGGAGAATTCATGGAGGAGCAAAGGATTGTGGAGAAAATCCTTAAAAGTTTACCCACAAAGTTTGATGTAATTGTGATTTCCATTGAAGAGGCAAAGGACCTCTCAACGTTGTCTGTTGATGAGATGATGGGTTCTCTGCAAACCCATGAGCAACACCTAGATAGGTCTGCAAGTTCTTTCCATGATCAAGCATTCAAATCTCAAGCCAATGTAAGAGGAAGGGGTTGAGGTAGAAATAGCTCCAAATGTGGTAGAGGAAGATCTATAAATGGAAGTGTTGAAGAAGGTAGCTCAGGATGAACACACAACCAAGAGGGAGCAAGCAGCCCTCAGTCCAGCTCCCGACAAGGCAAGAAGAATAATAGCTCAAGTTAGAGGGGTGATAAGAGCAATGTTGAATGTTATGATTGCCATAAGTTTGGCCATTATACGAGTGATTTCTGGAAAAAGCAAAGAGATCAGTCCAAGCAAAGTGCAAATGTGGCTAATGAAAATGTGGCTAGAGGTAATCAACAAAAATCCTTCATCATGTACAACATTGCTTCAAGCAAGGCAGTGATGAGGTATGGTTTTTAGACAATGGTTGTAGCAACCACATGAGTGATGATGAAAGCTTATTTTCTTTCATTGATAAAAATGTTAAGTCTGAAATAAAAATGGGGAATAATGAAATAGTTCCAGTTGTAGGAAAAGGGTCTATTTTGTTTCATACCAAGCAAGGTGAGAAGAAGGAGATTGATGATTTTTATTTTTCCCCTGGCATAAAGCACAATCTCATGAGTACTGGACAGCTGATCCAAAAAGTATACAAAGTTTTGATGGAGAAGGGTGAATGTATCATTTATGAGAAGGATGGAAGCAAGAAGATAATTGCAACAATGCAAATGACAAAGAATAAAATGTTTCTATTGAGGTTGGAAAGGTGTTTCTCAGCTCAGTTTGTAGTTGCAAGAAAATGTATAGCAATACAACAACAAATAGCTCTTAGGAGCACCATTCAAGACCCCTCCAAGCTATGGAATCTCAGATATGGACACTTAGGCTATACTAGTTTAAATATTTTGTCAAAGAAGGGAATGGTTGGAGGCTTACCAACCACAGTAGATCCTAGTGGTAGATGTGAAGCCTGCATTTTAGGCAAGTAACATAGGCAACCATTTCAATCGGGCAATTCTAGAAGGGAAAGAGCACTATTGGAGCTGATGCACACTGATTTGTGTGGACCTATGCAAACAATTTCTATTGTTAAGAGCATCTATTTTATGACCTTTATAGATGATTACAATCGTAAGACATGGGTTTATTTTTTGCAACATAAATATGAATCATTTGATAAGTTTGTAGTGTTTAAAGCCCAAGCTAAAAAAGAGAGTGTAAATTTCATCAAAGTCCTAAGGTCAGATAGAGGGGGAGAGTATATCTCTAATAAATTTATGAATTTTCACAAGCAACATGGCATTAAGAAGGAGTTGACAACAACTTATACTCAGTAGAAGAATGGAGTGGTTGAGAGGAAAAATAGAACCATTGTGGAGATGGAAAGAAGCATGCTCAAAGCCAAGAAACTCTCAGATGAATATTGGGGTGAAGCTGTAGCAACAACAGTTTACTTGATAAATGCAAGTCCTACAAAGGCAATCTTTGACAAGATTCCACAAGAGGCATGGACAAAATGCAAGTGGATAGTTGAGAACTTGAGAGTGTTCGAGTGTGTGGCATATGCACTTTTGCCAAAATAAAAGAGGAAGAAGTTCGATGACAAGGGTGAGAAATGATTTTTCATGTGCTATAGTGAAGAGTTCAAAGCCTACAAGTTGTAAAACCTAGTCACCAAGAAAATTGTCATCAGCAAATACGTGGAGTTCTTAGAGGATGAGTTCTGACCTGGCTTGACAGATCCTAGAAGCTCCTGACAACTCTCAATAGTTTTGAGTTTTGATGCAGAGAAAGAATAGGAAGTGCAACAAGATGATGCAATGGAGCCTGTAGTAGCTCTTGATAGCTCTGAACAAGCTCTTGATAGATCTCGATCGCTTCGGACCTAATCTATTTAGTAGAGCAATAGCAGCAGTCAAAGTTCAAACCCCACTCTTGCCTCCCTAATTCTGAGAAAGACCAAGAGTCTAAGGGAGATCTACCAAAATGAAAGGTATGATGAATAGTTTGATGAGAGTGTGAATTTTGCATTATTTTCTCATAGTGATCAAATTTATTTTGAGGATGTTGTGAAAGAGGAGAAATGGTGTGAGGCCATGGATGAAGAGATAGATGCAATAGAGAGGAACAACACATGGGAGCTAATTGATTTTCCTCCCAACAAGCAAGTTATTGGGGTGAAATGGGTCTACAAGATCAAGTGCAATGCCAAAGGAAGGATAGAGCAGCACAAGGCACGACTTGTGGTTAAGGGGTACAAATAGAAGTTTGAGAGAGACTATGATGAGACATATGCCCTTGTTACAAGGATGGAGACTGTGCGGGTAGTCATAGAAATTGCAACCCAACACAAATGGAAGGTGTTTCAAATGGACGTGAAGTTTTCCTTCCTAAATGGAGTGTTGAAAGAGGAATTTTATGTGGAGTAGCCACTTGGATATGAAGTTTCAGGTCAATAACATAAGGTGTATAGGCTAAAGAAGGCCCTCTATGGGTTGAAGAAAGCTCCATGAGCATGGTACAATAGGATTGACTCATATTTGATGAGAAATGTCTTTAGCAAAAGCGATGGTGAGCCCACCCTTTACATATCGGCGACAAATGGTAAGATTTTGATTGTTGTCTTGTATGTAGATGATATATTTTTTATTGGGGATGATGATTTCCTCATTGCTTATTTTAAAGAGGCCATGGAAAGAGAGTTTGAAATGATAGATTTAGGTCTCTTGAGATATTTTCTAGGCATAGAAGTAAAAAAAATGCATGATGGTAGTTTTATCTCTCAAGAAAAATATGCAAATGAAATATTGAAGAGATTTAGGATCCTTGAAAGCAAGCCTACCCCAACACCAAAAGTTGTAGGTTTGAAGTTGAGCAAAGAAGATTGCAAAAACAATGTGGATCTGACCATGTTTAAGAGTTTGGTTGGAAGCTTGATGTATTTAACTACAACTAGGCTTGATATAATGCATGGAGTAAGTCTTATTTCCAGATTTATGGAGAATCCAAGAGACACGCATTGGAAAGCGGGTAAAAGAATCTCGAGGTATGTGAATGAAACCAAAGGATATGGCATTTTTTACATAGCAGCAAATGAGTTTGGTCTGGTTGGTTACACAGATAGTGATTGGGCAGGAAGTTTTGATGATAGGAAGAGCACATCAGGTTATGTGTTTCATTTGGGTTCATGAGCTATCTCATGGGCTTCCAAGAAGAAACCCATAGTTTCCCTATCAACAACTAAGGCTGAGTATATAGCAGCAAATGCAACAACATGTCAAGCTATTTGGTTGAGAAGAATCTTGGAAAATTTGAGAGAAGAACAAGAGGATGGAACGACAATCTTTTGTGACAATGTTTCATCAATATTTTTGATGAAAAATCATGTGTTTCATGGAAGAAGCAAGCACTTTGAAATCAAGTATCACTTTATTAGAGAATTGGTTGAAAATGGTGAAATTAGAATGGAATTTTTCAGGTCTGAGCAGTAGCTAGCAGACATATTCACCAAGACTTTGAGTAGGGACAACTTCAAGCGCCTAAGGAATAGTTTGGGAATTGTTGATTTGGATCAAGATTGTTCTTGTTTTGATGGCTCAGGAAAAAGAGAGAGTGTTGGAAAATTTATTGCTCCTGAGCCTACTGCGATTTCCATCTACCTGTGAGGAGCATTTGTTGCCAATGCAGTTGGAAGATTGTTTTGGGGATTGCTTTCCCTACTTTCTCCTGACATGCAACTTAGTTTGCAAAAGAATTTATTTTGGTAGGTGAATTCAAATTTTGAGAGGGAATGTTGAAGAGACAAATAGGAAGAATGTAACTGTTAGTGGTAGCAGAGTAGAATTTTGCATAGTATTGCAGAAGGTGAAGTTGCGGCAACAATAGGGAATGTTTTTGTGAGCATGAACAACAGTTATGAGAATCTCAAGGTATGTATATAGTGAGTAGCAGATAGCTCCTGAAAGCTACAATTACGTAGCAGTGTGTGCGGGGAGAGGCAGACAACTCCATATCATTCTATGTAGAGGTAGAATAGAGAGCTTCTAGAAGAAAGTTGTTAGTTTGTACGTGCAGCTCCAGATTGCTCCCAGTAGTTTGTAGGTTGTAGTTTCAGTTTATGTACTCTTTGTAATTTTTTATTTTCTGAATTAATAGAAGGAACAAATATTGCATGCCTAGTTTTGCGTCTCCATTCAACTTGTCTTTTTTATTTTTCATTTGAATTTGGGTATTCCCTATTTGGTTGGGAGACAGAGCAACAACTATGTGTTCTTTCTTTTGTTTTAAATTCCTGACAAAATATTTTCAGATAGCCAAAAGTTGGTATTTTCTGAATTTATTACTCCAACAATACCAAATGAACAACAACACTAATAATTGATGCATACATAAATAAGATCATGCAAACCACAAATTTTTATTTTTTAAAAAAGGATATCCAAACAAAAGGAACATACAAACATTTGAAGTGCGAACTTTTTACCAAATGAAACACTCCAGGAATCTTGTGTTGTATCCTTGTTTTTCAAGTTCAAATAGAGCTACTAGATCATCTTTTACCACTGATCCCAAACACACACATGTCCACTCGTTCCATCTATTGGAAAAGTTTCTCTTCCCTTCCAAATGAACAAGAAAACAAGTTCCACTACATCTTCCAACCACTCAAGAACCCACCTATATCTTTTATAGTTTGTGTCCAAGTGTAGCAAATAAAAAGCCTCAAAATTTCCTACTTGGCCATCTGAATTTCCATTTGCACTCTATGAATAAGTGTGGTAGTCTTGCCAACAAACATGGGCCCAACAACAAGGTGAAGTTCTTTTGATGTAGATGAGTTCATATTATCTAACACCTACAATTGATGCTTGTCTACTAGCACATCATACATCTTCATGTCCTTCCCTTTTCGTCACTGATAGCCTAAATGCCCTCCAACTCCTATCACACTTCTTTTTTTTAATCGCCCTCCTACCAGTCCATTCCTACCCAATCATTCAATCAGTTCCCTTTTTCCAACCTAACACCCCCCATCATTAAGGGGTGCCATCATTCCTTTATGGCATGGCAGGAAACTATTTTATTTTATTTTTGTTTTGGGCCCCAATTTAATTGGAGAAAGCTAAAGTGTAGACAAAATGAACCTATGTATGTAATATTATATCGTACCCCCATCCCCCATCCTACGTGTTGGACAAAAAACACCAACGAAAAGACTTGGCGGATGGTTAGTCGCATGTCGTCACGTTTCCGTCGTCGAAAAAGGATACACGACCGACATGAAATCAAAAATCAATAGACAAAATTCCCTAAACATCACCATTTTCCACATTTTCATTTTGTAGTTTGCTAGGGAGGGACACATGGGCAACAAAAAGGAGTTGCAGACGGCCGAACCAGAGTATTTGTTTGTGTTCTTTTATGTGCATAGGTGCATTTTCTCTACATTTTTGTCACGTTCATGCAGCTAAACATCGCCATTTGCCACATTTCATTTTGAAGTTTGATAGGGAGCGCGGGCAATGGAATGGAGGCCAAATGAGAGCAATGCATTCGATAGGTGTGACGGCTAGCCAATAGGTGTGTATATTTTCCATTTTATATGTCATTTTTTCATTATGTAGGAACTGTGAAGCATGGTTGTTAAATGGGTTTTTGTGAAGCATTGAATGACGATTAAATGGGTTTTTTGTGAAGCATTGAATGACTATTAGTTAAAGAAAATGAGATGTTTTGTTTTCTTGTAGGGTTTCATTTCAAATGCATAGTTGTTTATGTTTTTCTTTTTTGAGGGTTTTCAAATTTCACTATGAAGAATTGAACAACTATTGGTTGAGAAGATGGGTTTTCATTTGAAATGCAGAGGTGTTTTGTATGTGTTGTGGGTTTTTGTGTTGGCTTTTAAATTTTTCCTTTTAGTTGTTCATTGTGAAGATGGGTTTTCACTGATGGGAAAATAAAGGTTGTTCCTTGTGAAAACTAGTTTTCATTTGAAACACAATGTGGGTTATGTGCCAGAAGGTTTTCAAAATCATAATTTGGAATGGACAGAAAACCCAAAACCGTACATGCAAACAAAACCTTATATTTTCCCATTGACATTATCATTATGAAGGTTGCAATGTCTAAATGGTTTTGAAACATTAGATGGGTTGCAGGTTTTGTAAAACATAATTTTTTGCATCCTACAATTTTTACAAAATAGTATGTATGTATTGAAAAGCTTTGTGTTATTTAGACCGTAGGAATGTGGTGATAGGCACCATTTTGTAAACACCCAATATGGCATTTGGCTTCAGGCTGTAGAGGGTTTTACAACATTGTGTGGGTTGGAGGTTTCGTAAATCATGTTGTCATCTCACCTCCCACTGTTTTTTCCAACCTGCAATCATACTGTGCATGTATATTTGGATCATATTAATAAATTTAATGTATATTTGGATAAATGTAGAATGGAATTTCCCTTTTTTCATCTGATTGGAACAAAAAAAATGCTCAACATTATTTGCAGTGCTGGAAAACACATTGTCCCATGTCAATTAGTTCATTTTGAAAACTTTTGTTTCGTTACAACCAAGAATGTAATGAAGTCCACTTTCAAATTTTTGAACAACTCTTTGCTACAATCAAAATGGAATTTCACTTTCTTCATCTGATTGGAACAAATAAAATGTTTGCATTATTTGTAGTGTTTGAAAAAACATTGTCTCCTCTCATTTGTTCCCTCAAATACTCGTATATTATATGAATCAACCTTTAATACTGGTATATTATATGAATCGGCTTTTAATATTGGTATAGTATAATGTTCGGGGAGAAGCTAAAGTGTAGACAAAACAAAACTATATATGTAACGTTATATCATAACCCACATTCCCCATCCTACATGGTGGAAAAAATGCACTGATGTAAAGACTTGACAGATGGTTAGCTACATGTCGTCATGTGTTTGTTGCCAGCAAAGGACGCATGACCAGCGGTAATGTCAAAAAGCAATAGACAAAATTCCCTAAACGTCGTCATTTTCCACATTTCATTTTGCCCATTTTTCACATTTTATTTTGCAGTTTGTTGGGGACAGACATGCGAGTGACGGAATGGAGTTGCAGGTATTCACATAAATCAATAGATAAAACGCACCTAAAGATCCCTCAAATACTGGTGTCTAAATGGTTTTGAAACATTAGGTGGGTTGCAGGTTTTGTAAAACACAATGTTTTGCATCCTACAGTTTTACAAAATAGTATGTATGTATGTATTGAAAAGCTTTGTGTTATTTAGACAATAGGAGTGTGGTGATAGGCACCATTTTATAAACACCCAGTAAGGTATTTGGCTTCAGTGTGTAGAGGGTTTTACAACATTTTGTGGGTTGGAGGTTCTGTAAATCATGTTGTCACCTCACCTCCCATTGTGTTTTCCAACCTGCAATCATATTGTGCATGTATATTTGGATCATATTAAGAAATTGAAACATAATTTTTACTCTACGTAAGACTTGTTATAAGGTGCCTTTCATTACATTTGTACTGTCTAAATTACATTCATAAATTTTGTAAAATTCCAAGTTTCAGAACATTGGTTTTCTCCTCCAACTCCTACATGTGCACTCCAACCTTTAGCTTTCAATGTGCAAACATGAAATGTAAATTGTTTCCCCCTTCTTTCTCCAAACTAAAAATGCACATGTCAATCGACCTCCAATTATCGTGCTAGAAAAAAATCCCTGAAAATGACAACTCATACTCACATTGTTTGTACTGTCTAAATTGCATTCATGCTGTTTTATAAAATTCCAGGTTGCAAAACACTAGTTTTTTGAAATTTACAACCCACATAATGTTTTAAAACCCTTTACAAGTAACAACCCTATTGGTTACACATCCCTCACCTCAATTTGGTATGTTTTTTAATTTCCCTGCGAGCCTTTTGTGAATTATATAGTAAGAATATAATGAGATTGGAAAACACTAAGTTGTAAGAAATCTGCAACCCACAGAGTGTTGTAAAACCTCTAGATGTAACAACCCAATTGGTAAGTTGGGAAAACTGAGTTGACATACCTATGTACATAGGTTTGGTTAGAAACCCCTCACCTCAACTCGGTTGGTTGTCTCCCCCACTTGCAATGCCCCCTTGCTCTCCAACGTTTCGCTTTCAACCTGTAGAATGAGAAAACCCAAAACACAAAGTGTTTTCCAAGAGCAATACTTGTTACAATGTAAAACACATGTTTTAATCACATCGACGCCCTTCCCTCCCACAGTGAATGGATAGCTTCTCACACAAGGAAAAAAAATTTCGACGTAATTCAATGCAACGGGACACCTCTTTGCTTTCTTCATTGTGACATTTCTTCCTGTCTCTCGGTTTCATCACTTTTATCATTCATCTTGGCGGGCCCTGCATTATCTCATCTCATCATGTTATGTATGTTTCTATTTATTTTGTTATGTATGTCTTTATGTGTTTTTGTATGTACATAGGTGCATTTTGTCGGGAGATTAGTTGTGTCTGTAGAGGGTTTTACAACATTGTGTGGGTTGGAGGTTTCATAAATCATGCACTCACCTCCCACGGTGTTTTCCAACTTGCAATCATTCAAATTTTTAATGGTTGTTGGAAAACAATGGGTGTCTATAAAACGGTGCCTTTCATTACATTCCTACTGCCTAATTAACAAAATATTTTCAAGAAATTCCTGTCTGTACTCTCCACCACATAACTTTGAATGTACAAAATGAAATAAATGGAAAACCACATTGTATTTTCCAACCTGCAAATTATATTTTGCATTTATTTTTAAATCATATGAGGAAATTGAATTGCAATTTTTTTGTGTAAGAGTTGCTATAAATTGTGAAGGTGAATGAACTTTAGTACATTCTTGTTGTCTACAAACTTTAATGTTTTCATTAGAAGCATGTTGTATATATATAATTCCATGTTGGAAAACAGCATGTGTTATGAAACCTACAACCCAAATACTATTGTCATCTTTGAGAGTGTCTTTCTGATTAGAGAATGCAGATGTTTGGTTTTTAATAAGTTGTTTACAAAAAAATTCTACCTTTTCACATAGGAGTCTCATGTCTCCATCCAACTAATTCTCTTTTCTACACTAACATCTTATTTTTCCTTCTTTTCATGTTATGTATGTTTCTATGTATGTTTTTGTGTATGTTTTTATGCATTTTTGTATGTACATAGGTGTGTTTTGTTGACAGATTAGATACTATTTTCTGGTCAATCAAGGTGATCACCAAGGCTTTTGTTGACTTCTTAACCTTTATTCTTGCAATAATATGTATTTTTTCAGTCGTATGTACAAGTAATGGTTTAGATTACAATATCATTGAACAAGGGTTATGATACTGATATGTTATTTAGATGTTCATTGAGAGACACGGGATATAAACAGAAGTCTGATAGTGGTACGTGGTATCCTTCTTGTCTATATTCTATGCCCTTATTCATTATTGTAAGTTATGGCCTCTTTCATATGTTAGGAGAGATGAGTTTTTTATATATCTGAATGAACGTTTAGTGCTTCACAGTTCTTGTAGAATGGTAGAATGGCAGATATAATTGTTGATATATGTTACTAGTGTTAGTGATAGGTTAAATTGGAAATTAAATTCCCATTGTACAATTTAATAAAAAAAATTATTGTATATACAAGTTGACATTTTGCACTCACCACAACATATAATCCTATATTGGTGAAATTTGGAATAAAAAAATTCTTTGTAGCACCAAATGTCTTTAATTTGCCAATTTAATCTATCACTAACACTTGTCTTCATTTCAAGCGGTTGATATATTTGAGGAAAAAAAATTGAATAAAAAAAGGGAAGGTGGATTGAGAAGGACACTTTAGGAGACGTGAAGCTTTTGCACTAAATATAGGTGATTCTAGTTGTCATAGCTTGAATTGCAAGTGTACTGGTCAGTTAAATTTACAAAATTTATTTTGTATTAAGAATTTATGATTTATTTATAGATGAGATGCTTACTGTGGCGAATGCAAAGAATTTCCAGATTAATTTAAAAAATAAATAAATTTTACATTATTGTGTGCCTATTATATCCCAAAATTTAACATGAAGGATGTTTTCTCCTTGAAGTGTGAGTGTTACATCAGAAATGCTCAAAATAGTAGTAAATGATGATACCGCATCCTTTTAATTATCCCTTTACACAAAAACACATAAAGATCTCTTCATTTCAAATGAAAACCCTTTACACAAGGAAAACCCTTTATTTTCTCGTCAATGAAAACCCTTTTTCTTAATGAACATGGCAGCTATAGAAATGAAAGATTTTCATACCTACTAGCTAGCCACCATGCCTATCGAATGTGTTGTTCTTGTTTGACCTCCAAACATGAATGCTTGCAACTTCATTCTATTCCTTGCACTCCCCAGCAAACTACAAAATGAAAATGTGGAAAACAACGACGTTTAGGTGTGTTTTGTTTATTGATTTTTTATTTCCCATCGACCATGCAGTCCTTTTCAAGTGATTGGACACGTGATGGCACGTTCATAACCATTAGTTAAGTCTTTTTTTTAGTGCATTTTTTCCAACGTGTGGGATGGGGAACAAGGGTTATGATATAATGTTACATACATAGGTGCATTTTATCTACACTTTAGCTTCTCCCTTAACATTTTTGTTAGGTCGCATCGAATTACAAAGACATTTTTTTGCAATTTAATTATAGATTTTTTTTATATAAATTAATAAAGGAAGCTTCATTACAATTTGAAATATGTCTCTTTCCATAAGTATGTGAGCAAAGAGTCTTTGTTGTATAGTTCAGATTAAATCTTATATTGCAATCTAGTTTGTGAGAATCTATGTGTTGTTTGAGAAGCAAGAGGGAGTCTCTCTTGCATCAAAATGTAATAGGATTAGAAGAATATATAATTATTTTATGAGTAATTAATGTATGAAAGGATAGATGTATGGAGATTAGATAAGAACTAAGCAATAGTATAGGAGAAGATATAACAATGTACTAATTTTGATCTGATTAATACAATGGATACCAACACTACAACAAATCCCTGTGATTTGTTCTATTTTTTGCTCCATTTTTTGCTTCCACCCACTATTTTAATGTATTTTTTGGCAATTTTTTAAAAACATCGGTACTATTTATCGGGATGGCACATTTTTTGGTGTTTATTGCACCGATCAGTACAAGTCGATGCTAATTTAGGTGCTAATTAGCGCCTAAAGTAACGCTGCCTTTAGCGCTGATATTAGCTTTGAGTGTAGCACCACCTTAAGCTCTGATTTTAGCTTTGAGTTTAGTGTCGTGTTTAGCTCTGACTTTAGCTTCGAGTTTAGCTTTGAGTTTAGCACTGGTTTAGACACCCCTATATCGAAGAGACTTATTTATATGTCTCATTGACGATGTAAAATAGTGAAATATCAACAAGATATGGGCATATTGAGGAGAGAATCACTTATGTCACATCGACAAGGTATATCTGCAAGTGCTCGGTGAAACACAACTCTTGGATATAACAAAGTAATGTCAATGAGACATTAAGATATCGGTAAGACAGATAATAGTCTCATCGACACTCTTCAATTAATGATCAAAATCATACACCGCTATACCACCGAGAAGGTGACCAACATATGTGGTAGAGTGGTATACACTGCAACCTCACAACAAGAAGCCTTGAGCAAGGTGGTAGTGTGGTAAACAATAGAAGGGAAGAGAAAAACACCACTATACCACAGTGATAATCACAAGTCTCCCCGACATGGCAGAGTTACACCGATATATAAATAAATACCACCGAAGGAAAATATCGATGAGACAGTGGCATATCGGCAAGAGATATTAACTTGTCTCATCGACATCGGCAACCACCATCAGAGGAACATAAGATCTAATGTTGATGAGACATTGATATATCAATAAGACAAATAAGATTGTCTCATTGAAACTCTTCAAGTAATGATCAAAAGCATACACCGTTATACCACCGAGAAGGTGAGCAACATATGTGGTAGAGCGGTATACACCGCAACCCCGCAGCAAGAAGCCTTGAGCAAGGTGATAGTGTAGTAAACAATAGAAGGGAAGGGACAAACACCACCATACCGTAGTGGGTATAATAAGAGATGGTGGTAGTACGGTAATCGTGGCATCATTACAATTTACAGCAATAAATGCAGAAAATCACATCAATTGCCAAAATTAAATGCTATTAAATTATTAAGAGTTGCCAAAAATAATATGACTAAATAATGCACCATCCAAAGATAAGTGAGTTTTCCCAATATCGCACTCAATCGCAGTGCACTAGCATGGAAGGATCTAAGGATACAAGAAGAAGAAGTCCTACAAGTGTCAAATACATGGGTAAGTGCATGAAAACTCTCTGAAAGAGATCAGTTAATATAAAAAATCTTTCAAGGTTTTGTCATCTGAAGCCATAGTAGAGAAAATTGAAACATGCCTCCTAAAATAAAATGATCAGAAGTAAAATAAATTCAGCCTAAAATTAAAGATGAAGAACCTAAAGTAAAGAAGAGAGCACTCCATCCTAAAACAAAACAATCAGAAGTAAAAGAAAGTCGGCCTAAAATTAAAGATGAAGAACCTAAAGTAAAGAAGAGACCACTCCATCAGTCCACATTAGATATACTTCCAGGGTAATAAGAAGTTTCTCATGGAAACCACACAAAGTTGTAGGGATTCCCTCATTTCCAAACCTAGATGGGACCTATTTTGGTATTTTAAAGTAAGAGAAATGAGAAGATTCTAGTGTCAAACGCTTGGATGTTGGATATAGCAAGATTGATTGTCCCAAATGTGTTTGTTGATGTATAATTTATTAGACTATTAGCCAAACACTATCACTCAGCTACCAAAATAGTAAGGTTTTCAAATGGCACAGTATTGGTAGAAGTAACCAGAAAATCCATCATTGAGTGTTTTGGCTTAAACAAGCAGGCTCTGACCAAGATAAACCTGTAGAAAAGTGAGGAGGATTATGCTAGGTTAAAAAATCCTCATAGAAGTGATGAGGTACCCCTATATATGAAAAGAGGCATTGGTAATAGAACATTCCCCATCTCTACTACCACTACTAAACCATTTAATGTGAGATTTTCATTATTACTTTGTGAATACATATTTAGCTCTTTGCCAAGTGTTGGGGATAGGTGCTCAAGATAAAATTCCAATAGGCCTAATGATGATGGCCATGAGAATTCAAAACCCTGAAACTAATATTGAATATGACTTTGCTTCATACCTTGAGAAGGCGTTAGATGATGAATTCTCTGAAGTTATAGAGGATAGAGCACCGATTATATTCAAACACTATTCCCTAATGTGTCATCTAATATTCTACCAAAATAGGGACCATTGGACTAAAAGAATGAACTTGGCTACAATAGATGAGCAAGGGAATCCCACACCTGTCCAAAAATGGTGCTATATTTGGGACAGTTGGTGCAAGAATTCAAGCTTTGTTGTATTCTACGAAGACTTTGTACGCAAAATCCTTTGAGTTCTTGGGTATGCAATACCAAGATTATCAACCAAAATGTTGAAACTAGTGAGACCTTTGGCTTTAAGACCAGAGCAGAGTCATACACACAATTTTGGAGATTGGTTCTTCCTCCCAAAAGTTACAATAATAAGAGTTTATGGATGCTCTGTTGCTCCACACATACTGCCAAAATTCGTGCCCCTCAGATTAGCATTTCTTGAATTTATGTGGAAAATGATGTGGATGGAGAAAGATGTAATGCACAAGAAGAAGAAATGCACTTTCCTACCAAACCAAACCTAGTGTGAAGATTGGACTGTAGGCTCAGACACACTAGAGGAGTTACAGTATTATTTGAAGACAAGATATGCATTGAAATCTAGAAAAGAAAGAGCCTTTGACCCTGAAAATCATATGAACAACATAAGGCACAATATTCTTACCAAAATGATAGTGCCACACCAAGTGGATTTTGAATAAGATGTCATAAGGAACTGCATTACTTATAATGATGTATTTAGTAGAAGGAAAAAATGGGAATACATCAAGAATATTGAAGAAACGAATGAAGTGGAGGTCCAAGGATTTCCTAGGATACTTTATTGAGGAAAATGACCCCATCAAGATGATAGAATTGATAATTGGTAGATTTGAAGACTTGTATAGAAAGAAGGAAGCATATCTCGAAGAACATGATAGTGGTACAACTACAGAGCATACCCCAGGTGAAACCTCTAAGCCTCCCATGGAGTAGTTACCTCCCAAAAGATAGAAGATAGGAAGCATTGAACAGTTAGTACCTTATGAGGATACTGAAGAGGTGGACGATACTGAGGAAGTGGCTAGAGTACTGCAGTCATTGAAAGGTGATATTGAAGTTGATTAGACTATCCTTGAGACCAGTGCCCATAAACATGAGGAAAGGATGGGTGATGTAGAAAAACAAGTATAGAGGTACATGAAGATGAAAGGGAAATTGCAGCCAGGAGATTCATAGAAGATGATGAATTCATTAAGACTCATGAGTTTAAGGATTTCTAGATGAAGATGAAGATAAAATAATTTCAAGATAGGATGGAATTAGCTAAAGAAGGAATTGAAGAATCAGAGAAAAATGAAATGGTAGCACAGACTTTCCAGGAATTAAGAGTTGGCAACATTGACATTAGCCCCTAGAAGGCTAAAGAAATGGTCTTGAAGAGCAATATGCTCATTTTACCTGGCTTGGAATTAAAGAAAATGTTTCTTCTTGATTAAGTACCGGCTCAAGAAGATCCAATGCTAGTTGCAGAATTTGACTCTGATGAAGGTGTGAGTGTAACGCGGTATACCCCAAAGATTGAAACCTTGGCCATATGGATCAAACAAAAAATACACAGAGGCCAAAATTATTGGATGTAATTCAAGGGATGAAAGGGGCAGTGACGGTAAGGACAATACAAGATACCACTCCTTTGGAGGTAGTTGTAATGACCATGCATTCGGCCATGTTCACTCGAGCAACTGTTAAGGGATTAGAAGATAGATTGAAGGAGTATGAAAAGGAACATAGGTTCCTAAATGATGAAGTTAATAAACTGTTCATGGAGAATGTCAGATTGAAAGAACAATTAAGAGGAGCAAGACCCTAACAAAGCAAGGAGATGGCGTTATACAGGCCTCCTATTGCTCCAATGGATACTGTGAAGAAAATTTATGCAGTAAAGGTAAAAAATCTAGAGAAGGAAATGGATGGTGTAAAGAAGGCCAACAATCAAACCCAAGATGAAGTGAAAACACGAATTTGTGAAGTTATGGAAAAGATTCTTGAGCACAAGATAAAATCAGTTATGGATAAACTGGAGAATGTGCATGATGGTTATAAAACACTTCAGCAGGCAATGGATCAAATAAAGACGCATATGCTTGTATTAGATCCTTTGTTCAAAAGGTGGCAGCCTATTCACCACACTTTGGCTAATTTATGTAAAGTTCTACAAAGAAGTTTTGATGCACCCACAACATTAAAGCCAACTAAAAAAACTATGAAGATAATTATTGATAAATTTTAGTATGTACAAGGGTTTGATAAAAATATTGTAACACGAATGGATTTATTCCATACTTGGAAATGGTGGTATATACCTAAAATCATGAGAGATGGTGATCAATTGAAGGACTTGGATAAGTGGAAAACAAAATTCAATCAAGTTGTTCATAAGTGTGTAACTCATATATAGGAGGATGATGATACCAGTCTTCCCAGGCTAAATCAGATCATGGATGGGTTGATTGTTCTTGATGTGGGATACCTAAAGTTTGGAAATGATACAAAGGCATACTAGATAGTCAATGGAAAACTCATCTTGCAAACATGCAAAAGATCCAAGAATATAAGTGGCCATCAGATTTTACGGTGTATCAGTGGGAGGAAAAGTATTTGGTTTTAGAAGAATAGGACATTGATTGGAGAGAATTTGGACATTCATCATGGGGAGGAAGACTTTTCCAAATCAATGATCACGGATCTTCTACGTTGAATAATGGAGCCATATGTAAAAATGTATTAAGTCTTGTTATTTCCTTAATTATGCTAATTAAATAGTTGTTGGTTTCAGAAGAATAGGACACTGAGGTGAGAGCATTTGGATGTTCATCATGGAGAAGAAGACTTTTCCAGATCAATGATCATGGGTCTTCTACGTTGAATAATGGAACCATATGTCAAAATGTCTTAAGTCTTGTTATTTCCTTAATTATGTTAATTAAATAGTTTTTAGTAAAAGAAGTAGTTATGAAAGGTCATTTCTTTTTGTAAAAGGCTTGTAGCTTGTTGCTTCCTATATAAATAGGAAACCAAGGCCTAGTTTTAAATTATCATCATCATATATCATTTCCATTTTTAAGACTTTTGTTATTAATATATATCAATTGAAGCAATATAATGAAGAACATCTTATTATCAGAGATTCTCCATGACTGTGTTATCATTCTGTACTTTTCTTATGTTTTCCATACTTATTTCTTCTTATATTTGAATGAATATCAGTTATTGAGCCTCAATATTGTTCTTATGTGAATGAATATGCTAATACAGTAAAGCATTTATTGTGGATGTTGGTAGAGATGCTAGTTTTTTTGAAACTTTGAGCTTATTTTGCCTTGTTACATGTTCAACATAAAAATGGAAACTATTTAAAAATGATAAAGTTAACAAAGTTGCTTATTTAAATAATTGTGAGCTATGTGCATTAATATCTTATTAACTTTTGTGTATTCATGAACATATGTTGATACAAAATGAATGGGAGAAGCATCCAAGTAATCCTTTTTTTTTTTTGCCAACAATTCATACCAAAGATTGAAAAATTTAAGGATATTGCAATAGGTAATTAAGGATATGATGATGATGATATATTCTTGTACTTTTATATTCTATGAAACAGTGTATATATTCTTGTACTTGTAAATATTATTTTATTGCTATGTCTATTAAATAAAACAAAGTTTGAATAAAAATTGCTTCACCCTTTTTTGTAAGTGAGTATGTGAATTATTGTTTAAGGAAAAATATTACAGTGTTTATATTTTCAGTTTACTAGTTTCAAATCTTCATTTTCTATGTATATAAAATTGTATGCGCTATTTATCTCGAATGACATAAAACAGTAATATCATCAGAATTAGGGTTTTCAATTTCAGCACCATCATTGTACACACTTTTCATATCCTATTCACTTTTAAGTACAATCATCAAAATTTTATTTTTTATTTCTTGTCCCATTTAATCTTGATTCCTTTTAGCACAACGTAGTAGGTTGCATGTTAAATTTCAAACATTTTCTTTGCATTTTTTTGTATATGTTATTTTCTCAGTGCATCATTATGTAACAACAATTTCACTTTTGAGATATACAGTAAAAATAAATGAAAGCACATGTTTTCTTTATCAAGGGAAATGTATGGTGAATACCCTATGTCTTTCAAATAAGTGTGCAAGTGAAATAAGACATAACTGATTGAATATGATTTTCTACTATATAATTGTTTTTTATGTGCTTTTTACTTTTTGCTTGTGGATTACCATCAGAAAGAGACTACTTATGTTTTCTTAAATGAAGCCTTTACATTTCCTTTCTATGAAAGGAATTTACTGCTTGACAATAGGTTCGTGAACTTCATACAAATTAAGATTGGTGTAAAAGGCCATCCTCACAAATGTTGTTTGGTCTAGAATTATAATGGAAAATAAAAAAGATTGCTAGGAGAATAAAACAGGTTTTCAATTGTCCAAGTACAACATAATATTACTAAAGCATTTCAAAGTTTAGGCCATAAGAATCATCCCTTTTTAAACATGGATTTCAAATAATTCTGAAAATTTAGAAGTCTTGGTCATTAACATTATTGTCTGCTACAATGTCATCCAGTGTATCATTGTCAATGTTCATATGTTCTTTCAAGTATTTAATATTATCATCATCCTCATCTTGACCTGCATCATCTTCATCATCATTGAAATTTTCCTATAGACCATCTATATTGTTACCAGATGTATTTGGATCATCATTTTCTATACCATCCATATTGTTGTCTTCCATAACATCATCTAACTCTGGATTGTTGTCTTCTTGTGTCTAAACATAACCATCTTCAACATCATTATGAATTTTAATTTCTTCGATGTTCTTTAATCCCTCTCTCATTTTTTTGGCCATCATTTTTTTGCTCAATATCCACTAATGCATCGTCAAATACATGCCTTAATCTTGGATCATAATGTATGACAAATATTCATTTCGGGTCCAAAATATCTTCATAGAAAAATACCTGCACATGAATGACATACATATATTAGACATTATATAAATTGTATGAACATATATACATCAATTGAATAATGGAATAATGGAATATTATTTTATACACTACCTTTTTTATACAATAATTTCTATAAAACACAATTTTGACAACATAGTCTATAAAACATCAGTCCACACTCATTTATTATTCTTTGGTTTTCTGCCCTTAAGAACATCCTTAGGGAGACCTTGTTTTTCCCTCTTCTTTCGCACAGGAGTGCATTTTAAGAATGGGTAATCAATAAATAACTCATCCCCAATGGTAAGGTCCATAATAGCCTCAACCATTATGAATCTATCAACCTCTCTTTTCATATCTCCATCTTTATCATTTATAACCTCAACAAATTGGCAATTCAGTCTTATAGTAGGGTCCCTTCCCTTACTACTATTTATAAATCCTGCAATATTGTTGTGTTTGTATGCACATCCATCTATATACATAATATGGCCTCTGTTCATTTCTTTTCCACTTTCCAATTGGAGACGATGTGTATACATATTCACATTTAGACCATATGCTGACATGTTAGGTTTATATTCTACTAGCCTTCTCCATTCACCATTGTAATATAATTGGCCATAATATGGCATTAATCTCCTAGTGGTTTGTTTTATTTCTATGTTTGGATCCCACATGTACATTTTGGACAATAAAGAGGCCTAGATTCGCTCCATGAATATTGGAGGGTCGTATCATGTAGTTGTATCCCCAAAATTGAAACACCCCGTACACTCTAGGTAGTTGTTGATCACTAGGCCAAGCACAATATAGTCGACGATCAAATGCCTCTTTGTAAATTGATCTCAAACTCAGGGACAAGTCATCATCTCCATCACATTCATTCTCATAGGGTATGTAGTCCACCTTCCTCTTGTCTTTAAGAAAATTATGCATCTTCACACTGGTTCTTCTTCTGTTACTTGTTTTCATTAATTCCTCATCTTCTGAGCTGGTATATTGGCACATATTTTTGTTAGATGTATCATTTGATAAATGATCATTGCCCTCTAGGTTGGAAGTCGGTGATCCAAGAAACTTTAAACCAAGAACTTTATCCTGTAAGTATCCATTAAGAAAAAATTAGTTATTTAAATAATATAAAACAATGTTTAAAAGAAGTATACATGTTATTTATATCAAATTGGAAAATTCCTCACCACAATTCCTATTGGATTTGAATCAATTGTAGGAGGCATACTACCGACTGGAATCTCATCATATATGTAATGTCTTTGTACAATCGCTTGTTTGAATTGTTTCTTTCCAAGACATACAGAACATCCACAAACAATAATTTTCTCAAAGTATTCATCCCATGTAATATAGTCTTAATCTACCTCTTCTTCAGTGCAATCACTTGTTGTGTCTACAGTATCCATTTTCATATCCTCTTCCACCCACTATCATCTACTTGATTTAATAGTTTTAGGTCCATGTCCACGTACATATCTTGTTATTTTGCTAGTTGAACACTTAGGCTCTGCATTTGCTCCAATCTCCATCTAAAATAATCAACAACATGCATTGATTTATGTCAAGATTGGATAATACATTATAAATTTCAATAATACTGTGAAAAAAGATGGATGTATCACAAAATGCAATCAAATCATTTTTCCTAATTTAAGTCAAAATTTGAGTACCTGATGTCCTACTTCATCTGTTGTGTCCTCATTTGATATGACACGATCTCTTGCCATGGCCTCATCTTGCCCTATAATACACAACATAGTAAATAATGTTTAGTACACCAATTATATCATTTCAATGAATATGCTATCCAACATAAAACCTCACTTTAGTCATATATTTGGCATATTGATATCATATTTTGGCTATCCTAATTTTCAAAATTTTCCCTTGATTATAGAATCACATTTAATCACCATTCTTGTTTATTTTCAACCAATAAGTTTGACCTCAGAGGCCTCATGGAAAAAAAATGACTTTATCTCCTCTATGTTGTAGCATTTGTGAATTCATAAACACCTTCCTCCTTTGGTTGAGGTTCCTTTCTCTTCTTACCTCTATTGTATCTATAGATTATGTTGTCTCATCTATTTACAACCACTTTCCTCTCAATGATTTAGTATTTCTACGTCATCCATGTCCTCTCTCCATGGCCTCCTCTGTGAATAAAAATGTCACCACAAAAGCTTTCACCTCACTACCACCGAGAAGGAAAAATCAACTTGCGGGACCATGGTAAAAACCGCTCTACCGCACCGAGCTGATGAAGGAGCAGCGGGACAGTGGTGGTCACTGGACTACCTCATGCCAATGGTAGAATACTTGCAATACTATGGGAGTCACCGCAACACTGCCAGGAATAGAAGGAAGACTTGTGTGCCACCAAGAAATCTTTCACTGCACTACCATCGAGAAGGATGAAGCACCTTGTGAGACCGCGGTAAAAACCACTCTACTGCACCGAGTTGATGAAGGAGCCACGGGACAACGGTGGTCACAAAAACAAGGCAGGAGTTGGAATTATTTCCAACACTCTAGATCCTGTGATACACAAAAATGAAAATAGTCACTATATAGCAATGATAGGTGCTAAATTAGGCACACTTGATGCCACCTTATACGTCCCAAACAGATTACATTAAAGGCCAAAAGTCGGTGCTAAAGTTGGCGTTAACTAACGCTGACTAAAGCATCAACTAATGAATCAAAATTTAAAATTTAAAATTTTCTCATGTGAAGGAAGAAATCAGACGACAAAAAAGGGGAAAACATCACATGAAGGAAGAGAGTAGGGCACTACCAACAACTAATGAGAAATTCGATTTATTTTGCAACACCATAGGTAAGGTTACAATATTTTTTTTCTTGGTTGAATTCGTGATTGTTTACTACTCTTTTTATTGCATTTGAATTCATGATTGTTTACTGGTTCGTGGCCTAACCAGTCCAGGCAACCTCTAAATTGTCCCATCATTATAAATTGTAAAACCTTTGAGAAACCAACAAAAACTTTTATCCTACCCTTTTGAGCTTTGGCTCAAAATATTATAGCACAAAGCGAGGATGCCTCTGTATTCTTTCCCTAACTTGGGTATCAAGGAAATGGTGAACTTCTTGGAAAATCTAGGAATTGGGTCGGTCGTTGCTGAGCAACTGCTGAAAATAAATGCAGAAACCACTTGGTTTTTCCCAGTCGTGTCATAGTCATCGATGCATGAAAAATTTGTGCAAGATTGCATTATGAAAGAGTTTTCATGATAAGGTTATCAACACTAAGAAAACCGAGTGAACATATTTTCCCTAGGTTATCAACAATAAGAAAACCTAGCAAACATATTTTCCCACAAAACAAAATTTTCATACCACAAACTGGACGAAAAATTTCATACCTAACAGTGTGTACTTCATTTGCCTCCACAGACTGGACGAGAATAATTTTCCCTAGGTCACCTCAAAATTTCAAGCAATGGAGGGAAACAAGCACTGTCAGCAAACTCTGGCCACAATGAGGTAATTCATTGTCAATTATAGATTTGTAAATGTTTCCATTGTTTCTTTGAATTTTACTTTTGAGTTTTTTATTTCTAAATTTAAAACAAGAAATGTAATTTAAAAATATATATATGGACATGAGATTGAACAAAAAAAAAGAGGAATTGTCTTCCATATTAGGGGTAGAGGCAGTGAACAAATTGGTTAATGTGGACTGGACAACACTTTCTAGATACATAGAAAAACAATCTGGTATGCCCCTCAAACATTGCAAATAAAACAATTGTGTCAAAGGGAATCAATTGATTCCCCAACCAGTCCTGGATCGAGCAAAAGATCCAGGAGGAAATCAGAGACAGTAAACTCTAAGAATGTGGAATAGGGAGCAGAGACTTCCACTCCTGGGACACAGACTTCTTCCACCACGCCATGTTTTCAATCTTTCATTGGTAGCTACAATACGAAGATAGAATACGAGGTGGTTTCAGGGGAAGTCCGAATGACGGATGTTGGGAAAACGTTTGTGAATAGGTTGAAGGAATCATGCCTTCAATAGTTCAAAGACCATCTACATTTTCCAGTCTCAAAGATACCCATGCACCTAAAAAAACAAGTTATCCATGACATGGAGAATGAATTTGGCACAAGTTGGTCTGTAAAGAAGGTAAAGCTACAAATGTCTCAAAACTGCAAGAGATTTTGGTGCAACCAAACAAAGAAGATAAAAAAATCCCTCCTAAGCTAAGGCAGAAAAAAAGGCCAATTGATGTAAGTGTGAAGGTATGGAAAGAGCTTGTAAAACCATATGAGAAGTCTGATGCATGGAGGAAGTTCGGTGAGCAGAGTATGCAAGTATTTGAATTTTCTCATAAGATTATATCAAATTTATTAAATGATATTTAAATTTTATTTATGCATAGTTAAATTGAATTAGTATATGTTTCAGGACAAGGCCTCCAAGGCTAGGCTTGAGAAACTTCGCACCACGCATCGTAGTGGCCAAAAAGGTTTGCAGGCCTTGATTTGTACATTTGTAAGTATATTTAATATGTTAAATGATATTTTTTTTCCTTGGAAAGAGTAAATGATTGCATTTTAATTAGTTTAACTAGTCCATGTGCCATGTTTTGACAGGAGAAGAAATATGGCCGCCATCCAAAGAAATTTGAAAAGAATATGTTACAAAACAAAAAGTGGAACGATTTTGTAATCTGGATGGAGAACGAGGTACCAATAGTTGAGTTTCAATAACTTAGTTGGATATTGTTGTGTTAATATGTCAATTTTCATCTCTTGTGTTGAGTTGTTTATTGATAAGGGATAACTTTAAGAAACCCCCCCTCGGCAAAGGTGTAAAATCCTGGCAAATCTTTCCTTTTATTTCAAAAAATATATTAATTTTCCTAGTGAATCTTATGCACAGTATTAAAAAATTGTAAAATCCTAGCGAATCTTAATGAATAATTGGTAAAAATAATAATCACAATGGTGAATCCTAGTGAATAATCACTAAAAAGCTTAATTACAATGGTGAATCTCTCCTTTAAAAATTTGCATAGTTGGTCGATGCAGTTGCCCCATATATATATATATATATTTTAATATTGAAGTAGGGGCCTGGGGGCAGCATCCACCGACGAGGTCAAGGGGCAGCACCCCTTGCAGGGGTCAAGGGGGTAGAGCCCCCTTGTGGGGGTTGAGGGGGCAACGCTCCCTCGCGAGGTCCAGGGACAACGGCCCCAACGCGCTCCTGTCGAGATACAGGCAAGGTCGAGGGGCATAGCCCCCCGCCACCAAGAATAAATTCACTATTGAAAATGCATTGGAGCACACATGGATGAAGTGTTTTTAAAAATATCACTTGAAAAGTAAGACTAAATGAAACTTGAAAATTTTACCATCGATTAGCTTTTAAATCGAATGGCTGCAAGTTCATTCCGTAAGCGAATATCGGTGTGAGTGAACATCATCTGTGGGACACTTAGGTATGTCTCGTCGATACAATGATGATGATGTATGTCATGAACTATTGGCAATAGTGAACAGTGGAGATCAAACAGAGCTTTGATTAGATGTCTTTCCGAGAGCTTCGCGCGAATATTGTAGATTCCCTTCATGATTCTCCGGAATTACACAAGTGGTGTACCTGTGCCTTGGTGGACCCCAGGTGGAGTATGGAAGCCTTATCGGCATGAGTGAACATCATCGGTGGGACACTTAGGGATGTCTTGTTGATACAACGATGATGACATATGTCATGAACTATTGGAAATAGTGAATGGTGGAGATCAAACAGAGCTTTGATCAGACATCTTTCTGGGAGCTTGGCGCGGATATAGTAGATTCCCATCTTGATTCTTTAGAATTACACCATATTACTAGTGAATATTATTAATATTTTTAAATTTTACTGTATAAACTACTGGTGAATCAGTGCCAATGACGCATCGTTTAAATGGTGACTTAATCGAGACGAAATTATTTTTTTGTAAAAACCTGGCAATTCAGTCTTTGTTTTAGCTTGTACTATTCACCATTTTTGGAGCTCCTGATTTCTATTATTCACCAATTGGTGAAGATTCGCCACTAAAGTTTTCCCTGTTATTGATACATAGCATGAGTAAATAGAGCTCAAATCATATGATTACAAGATGACCATTTATGTGCATGAATAAATAGTAGAAGGATGCAGATGAACTCAATTCATTTAAATTTATGCCTCTTGGTAGGCATTCATCTTAAATCTCTAATATCAGGTGCCCGATACTTCCCTATAGATTTTACCTTTCGTTGCCGCCTTTCCTATTCACTGTTAGACTCGTCTCCTTTTTCCTTATCTACATTTTTGGCTTTGACTTCTAATTCATCCCATGTTTTACCTTCCTCCTCTTCAAAATCTTCTTCTTCTTCATCCTCCTCTGAATCCACAAGAGATTCATCTTTTGAACCTTCCTCATCTGATTTTGATTCCTCTTCTACATCAAAGGGTTCATATCCTTGATCTAAATCTTTTGAATGATCAAATCAGAATCATTAGCTTCCATATTCAAAAATTCCCAACCAACACCTTCAATAAATTTATTCGGATCATCAGTAATACTCTTCAAAATTGGCCACTAGTTCAAGTTCATTCTTCTTTCACAATACTTTATATCCATGGAGTTCATCCATTCCTTAATGCCATCAAGAAAATATTGAGGAATGGTGTGCATGTGGAGTACATCCCACTTGAAGTCTTTGAAAAAAATAGCCATATCAAATGCCTTTTTTCCCAAGTCCTACTCTCTCAAGGTTAAGAATCTCAATCTCACTAATAGTGATTACTAAGAAAGGTAATTCCACCAACTCTACCAAACATTTTATCGTAGCAACAATAAAAGTAGAGGCTTTGAAAGGAACTCCATGAAAACCAAGCTCTCTAAATGGTATATCAAACTCCAGTTCAAAATATTTTAGACGAGGCCTCTCCCATAGCTCTCTTACTCACTTGACAAATCCTTGAAACTCTATATTGATTTTATTTTTCTTTTCCCTCTCTTGTTGTTCTTCCTCAATTTCATTAGGATCATACATTGACCTTCTTGCCCCTCCTAAATTTTGGACCACATCCATTACCTCCACATAAAACTGGACATCCTTGGTCTTCTTGGTTCCCACACCATGATATGGTTATGCAAATGAAAATGAAGCAAAGTAATCATCTCCTTCTCTGTTGGCTAGAAGAATGCATGCTTAATGTTTTGATACATGATATCAGCTCTCTCCTCTGCTCTCATGGTTGAATACTAAAATCCAGTATGGTGGGCCTCCAGAGTTCTAGTCATCTTTCTTCCTCTTCCACCAAATGCTGGCCTGATCCACACATCTTCCAGCCTAATTGGATTTGTTTTTGAAAGTTGAAGTTTCTCCTGAGTCACCAATGTAGCTCTCTCTGCTTTTTCAGACTCTTTCATTGCTATAGATCATCTCTAGAATTTAATCATTTGTACCACATGGTTGATATGCTTTGAATCCTTACATCTAAAGGAAATTTTCTTAACATAAATACTGCTAGGGAATTTCAATGTTTCCATTGTAGTTGGCATTAAATCCGATACCTCCAACATTAAAAATTATCCTTATATAAGAATTCCTTCCATATTTTTAATTGGATTGTAACACTCTTGATGGTGGCTACATGAAATCTGATTATGATTCCTCTTCTACATCAGAGGGTTCATATCCTTGATTTGACTCTTCTGAATTATTAGAATCAAAATCACTAGCTTCCATATTCAAAAATTCCCAACCAACATCTTCAATAAATTTATCTGGATCATCAGTAATAGTCTAAAAATTAGCCGCCGGTTCAAGTTCATTATGCTTTCATAATACTTTATATCCATGGAGTTCTACCATTCCTTGATGCCATCAAGCAAAGATTGAGGAATGGTGTACATGTGGAGTACATCCCGCTTAATTCTTTGAAAACAATAGCCATATCAAATTCCTTTTGCCCAAGTCCTCTCTCAATGTTAACAATCTCAATCTCACTAATAGCGATTACTAAGAAAGGTAATTCCACCAAATCTACCAAACAGTTTACCATAGGAATAATAAAATCAAAGGCTTTGAAAGAAACTCCATGAAAACCAAGTTCTCTAAATGGTATATAAAACTCTAATTCAAAATATTTTAGATGAGGGTTCTCCCATAGCTCTCTTACTCACTTGAAAAATCCTTGAAACTCTGTATTGATTTT
Organism: Sequoiadendron giganteum; assembly: GCA_007115665.2. Taxonomy (NCBI): domain Eukaryota; kingdom Viridiplantae; phylum Streptophyta; class Pinopsida; order Cupressales; family Cupressaceae; genus Sequoiadendron; species Sequoiadendron giganteum. The sequence goes on along the minus strand of CM021110.1, from coordinate 190,066,010 downwards.
ATTTTTCATGTCCCTCTCTTGGTGTTCTTCCTCAATTTCATCAGGATCATACATTGACCTTCTTGCCCCTCCTAAATTTTGGACCACATCCATTGCCTCCACATAAAACTAGACATCCTTGGTCTTCTTGGTTCTCACGCCATGATATGGTTATGCAAATGAAAATGAAGCAAATTAATCATCTCCTTCTCTATTAGCTATAAGAATGCATGCTTAATGTTTTGATACATGATATCAACTCTCTCTTCTGCTCTCATGGTTGAATACCGAAATCCAATATGGTGGGCCTCCAGAGTTCCAGTCATCTTTCTTCCTCTTCCACCAAATTTTGGCCTGATCCACACATCTTCCAGCCTAATGTAGCTCTCTATGCCTTTTCATAATCTTTCATTGCTAAAGATTGTCTCTAGGATTTAATCATTTCTACCACATGGTTGATGTTCTTTGAATCCTTGCATCTAAAGTAAATTTCCTTACCATAAATACTGCTAGGGAATTTCAATGTTTCCATTGTAGTTGGCATTAAATTCGGTACCTGCAACATTGAAAATTATCCTTATATAAGAATTCCCTCCATCTTGTTAATTGGCTTGTAACACTCTTGATGGTGGCTACATGAAATCTAATGTTGATTCATCTTCTACATTAGAGGGTTTGTATCCTTGATTTGACTCTTTTGAATTATCAGAATTAGATTCACTAGCTTCCATATTCAAAAATTCCCAACCAACATCTTCAATAAATTTATCTGGATCATCAGTAATAGTCTTCAAAATTGGCCGCTAGTTCAAGTTCATTCTTCTTTCATAATACTTTATATCCATGGAGTTCAGCCATTCCTTGATGCCATCAAGGGAATATTGAGGAATGGCGTCAATGTGGAGTACATCTCGCTTGAAGTCTTTGAAAATAATAGCCATATCAAATTCCTTTTGCCCAAGTCATACTCTCTCAAGGTTAACAATCTCAATCTCACTAATAGTGATTACTAAGAAAGGTAATTGCACCAACTCTACCAAACAGTTTATCTTAGGAACAATAAAAGTAGAGGATTTGAAAGGAACTCCATGAAAACCAGGCTCTCTAAATGGTATATCAAACTCTAGTTCAAAATCTTTTAGATGAGGCTGCTCCCATAGCTCTCTTACTCGCTTGACAAATCCTTGAAACTCTATATTGATTTTATTTTTCTTGTCCCTCTCTTGTTGTTCTTCCTCAATTTTATCAGGATCATACATTGACCTTCTTGCCCCTCCTAAATTTTGGACCACATCCATTACCTCCACATAAAATTGGACATCCTCAGTCTTCTTGGTTCCCACGTCATGATATGGTTATGCAAATGAAAATAAAGCAAAGTAATCATCTCCTTCTCCGTTGGCTGGTAGAATGCATGCTTAATGTTTTGATACATGATATCAGCTCTCTCATTTTCTCTCATGGTTGAATACTGAAATCTAGTGTGGTGGGCCTCCAGAGTTCCAATCATCTTTCTTCCTCTTCCATCAAACGTTGGTCTGATGCACACGTCTACCAGCCTAATTGACTTTGTTTTTGAAAGATGAAGTCTCTCCTGAGTCACCAGTGTAGCTCTCTCTACCTTTTCACTTTCATCGCTATAGATCATCTCTAGGATTTAATCATTTGTACCACATGGTTGATGTGCTTTGAATCCTTGCATCTAAAATAAATTTCCTTAACAAATACTGCTAGGGAATTTCAATGTTACCATTGTAGTTGGCATTAAAGCCAATACCTGCAACATTGAAAGTTATCCTTATATAAGAATTCCTTGCATCTTGTTAATTGGCTTGTAACACTCTTGATGGTGGATACATGAAATTTAATTCTGATTCCTCTTCTACATCAGAGGGTTCGTATCCTTGATCTGACTCTTCTGAATTATCAAAATCAAAATCACTAGGTTCCATATTCAAAAATTCCCAATCAACATCTTCAATAAATTTATCTGGATCATCAATAATAGTCTTCAAAATTGGCCGCTAGTTCAAGTTCATTATGCTTTCATAATACTTTATATCCATAGCTCTCTTACTCGCTTGACAAATCTTTGAAACTCTATATTGATTTTATTTTCCCTGTCCCTCTCTTGTTGTTCTTCCTCAATTTCATCACGATCATACATTGACCTTCTTGCCCCTCCTAAGGTTTGGACCACATCCATTACCTCCACATAAAATTAGACATCCTTGGTCTTCTTGGTTCCCATGCCATGATATGGTTATGCAAATGAAAATGAAGCAAAGTAATCATCTCCTTCTCCGCTAGTTGGAAGAATGCATGCTTAATGTTTTGATACATGATATCAGCTCTCTCTTCTGCTCTCATGGTTGAATACCAAAATTCATTATGGTGGGCCTCCAGATTTCCAATCATCTTTTGTCCTCTTCCACCAAATTTTGGCCTGATCCACATGTTTGCCAGCCTAATTGACTTTTTTTTTTAAAGATGAATTTTCTCCTAAGTCACCAGTATAGCTCTCTCTGCCTTTTCAGACTCTTTCATTACTACAAATCGTCTCTAGGATTTAATCATTTGTACCACATGGATGATGTGCTTTGAATCCTTGCATCTAAAGAAAAATTCCTTAACATAAATACTGCTAGGGAATTTCAATGTTTCCATTGTAGTTGGCATTAAAGCCAGTACCTGCAACATTGAAAATTATCCTTATATAAGAATTCCCTCCATCTTGTTGGCTTGTAACACTCTTGATGGTGGCTACATGAAATCTGATTTTGATTCCTCTTCTACATCAGAGGGTTCATATCCTTGATCTAACTCTTCTAAATTATCAAAATCAGAATCACTAGCTTCCATATTCAAAAATTCCCAACCACCATCTTCAATAAATTTATCTAGATCATCAGTAATACTCTTCAAAATTGGCCGCCAGTTCAAGTTCATTCTGCTTTCATGATACTTTATATCCATGGAGTTCATCCATTCCTTGATACCATCAAGTGAAGATTGAGGAATGGCATACATGCAGAGTACATCTCACTTGAAGTCTTTGAAAACAATAGCCATATCAAATGCCTTTTTCCCAAGTCCTACTCTCTCAAGGTTAAGAATCTCAATCTCACTAATAGCGATTACTAAGAAAGGTAATTCCACCAAATCTACCAAATAGTTTACCGTAGGAATAATAAAAGCAGGGGCTTTGAAAGGAACTCCATGAAAACCAAGCTCTCTAAATGGTATATCAAACTCTAGTTCAAAATCTTTTAGATGAGGCTGCTCCCATAGCTCTCTTACTCGCTTGACAAATCCTTGAAACTCTATATTGATTTTATTTTTCTTGTCCCTCTCTTGTTGTTCTTCCTCAATTTCATCAGGATCATACATTGACCTTCTTGCCCCTCCTAAAGTTTGGACCACATCCATTACCTCCACATAAAACTGGACATCCTTGGTCTTCTTGGTTCCCACGCCATGATATGGTTATGCAAATGAAAATGAAACAAAGTAATCATCTCCTTCTCCGTTGGTTGGAAGAATGCATGCTTAATGTTTTGATACATGATATCAGCTCTCTCTTCTGCTCTCATGGTTGAATACTGAAATCCATTATGGTGGGCCTCTAGAGTTTCAATCATCTTTCTTCCTCTTCCACCAATTTTTGGCCTGATCCACAAGTCTGCCAACCTAATTGGCTTTGTTTTTGAAAGCTCAAGTTTCTCTTGACTTGCCAGTATTAGTTGCAACTTTTTTAAAATTTTACTATGGTATGTGCACTTTTATATGATGTAATATGATTATGGTTTCATCTCATATGTTGTAATATTAGATATATAACAGAAAAATAAATTATTGCATGAAATAAATAATAACTTTTCATTCTAAATGTTTTTTTTTTGTAGAAAACGGGTCTTCCGGAAGATCAAGATGATCCTCAACATGATATAGATCCATAAAATATTGGTTATGCTGGTACAGACCACATGGTAGAGGATGATGATGACGCAGATATAGAAGACATCGAGGCCGATGACAATGATGATGAGATAGTTGGTGGTAGTAACCAATGATATTCATGATCATATAGATTGCATCATGGATCATTGTTGATATATCGTTATGATGAATATTTTCATGGTTACTATCATATGTATCATTTTCACATCCTACGGACCTATATTATTGAGTTGTATCATATTGAAATGTATCATTTTCACTATATCATTAAGACGTGTATCATCTTGACTTGTATCAGTTTGAGTTACATAATTTATCAATTTTATTTATATCATTTGTACATGTATCATTTTCACTTATGTCGATTGTTGGACATATATCATTTTGACATGTTTTTGATGTACTGGCATATTTTACTTTGACTTGTTTTAGTTATATATGATGATGATCTTATCAGTATTAACTTGTCAATTTATATATATTAAAAGTGGTCGATGATTTTTGGATGGATATTTATTACGTATGATGATTTTAATTTACTGCTCAAGATAGATGTTGTCAAATTTAATTAAATTATAGATATTTGACTCACTTTTTTTAATTATAGATGATGATCATGTTACAATAATAGTTCAGGCGATGATGAAAGGTAAAAATTAATGCTTGGCACCTCCAGAACGTAATTGAACAAATTAGAGAATTGTTAAGCTCTTTTTAAAGTTTTGTGTCGAGCCATATTGAAAGAGGTGGTAATGTGGAAGTGAATGTCTTATCTAAATGGCCTTTAAATTTTGGTGAAACAAGGGAATTTAGGTTGGAGGATTTTAAATGTGTTAAGTTAGCAGACTCAAGTGAAAACACAGGAGAGGACAACACCTTAAATGACAAGTGAAGGCAGGGGTGGCGGGCGGTGGTGAAGTAGTACTTCATTAATAGCAGTGTGGGCAATCCAAGATGGTGTTAAATGCAAGCCCTCGATTAAGATGTGTTAATTGCATTTGAAAAGGGTCGAGAAAAACTCTACAACAAACTTTACTGGTAAATAGTTATAGGGGTTATAGGGTTTATTTAATGTTTTACTTTGCACGTTAAGGTGCCTCTAGTTTTTGTCATTTGTTGTGGAATTTTGGTGGGTAATGACACTGAACAATAGATGTACTTTTTTATCTTTACAAGCAATACAAAAATTTCATGTTACCAACCCAAAAATAATAATTATCTTGTTATTTAATCATATGAGTTAAATAATTAAATTACTTACTCTATAATCATATGAGTTATTTAAGAGGCACGATATATTTAACTAATTAAATTGAAATAAATCATATTAAATTAATAAATGGAAACAAAACAAGAAGCATTTTTAGAAGCAACAATGGAAGCCAAACTAGAAGCAGACCAGAAGCAAACTTGGAAGCAAAACCTAAAGCAAAACCGGAAAAAAATCTAGAAGCAAAATCGGAAGAAAATTGGGAAGCAAACCCAGAAGAAAACATGAAAGAAAAACCGGAAGAAAAATTGAAAGCAAAAGTGGAAGCAAAATCAGAAGCAAAACTGGAAGCGAAACCGGAAGAAAAACCGAAAGAAAAACTAGAAGCAAAACTGGAAGCGAAAATTGGAAGCAAAACCGGAAGCAAAATTGGAAGCAAATCTGGAAGAAAAATCGGAAGAAAAATCGGAAGCAAAACTAGAAGCAAAAATTGGAGTAGACATAGAAGAAAAACTGGAAGCCAAATTGGGCGCTAATTTAGGCACTATTTCTGACGTTATTTTCGGCACTATTTTAGGCACTAACAGAGGCGCTATTTCTCGGTGCTATTTTAGGTGCTAATGGGGGCGTTGTGATTTTTCGGAGATAACTATGTCACTAAGACCGGTGCAACATCCAGCACCAAAGTCGGCACTGAGATGACCATGCCTATTTGCGCCAAGTTTAGCGCCAGCCAAATCTCCCAATTCGTGAACTGAAATACACTAAAATCTAGTGCTATTTTAGGCATTACTTTCTTATTTTGTTGTAGTGCAAAATTCTATCTGTAAAGAGAGAAAATGGACATGGATTACAACAATGAATTCAATCAATAAACTCAAGAATAGAGAATAAAAACCCACTTACCAATGAAATGCAATTGTAAAGCTAAGAATTCATAACAAGGGTTAGACAATCAATCAAGAACACAAATGAATTCAAAACAAAAAATAACCTTACTATCCCATTGTGGAGTGTATTTGTGTTGGTGAGATATGTTGGATTGTATTTCAACACAAAGCATCCATGATTGCAAAATCTTGATATGATATGCTCAATTTGCTTGAGAATCACTTGGACATGATCTCTCCACAAATTCTCTAGATGAATTATTAGAGGGATGAGGGTTATTTTATAGATTTGGAGAAACTAGATCAAGGGATAGGATTGAGTTTGAATGCCCACAAAGAAGGTTTGAGATTGATCCTCTACATGCACCAAGGAGAGTGAATCAGGGAAGATGGATGAAGGAGACTAGAGAACTCAATCTTGCTCCACCATTTTAGGAAAATGGTTAAGATATTTAAGATCAAAGGATGAGAATTGATTTCAAGATCAAGAACTAGAAATGGTTGAGACAATTTGGTTGAGATATTTTGAAATGGAATATATTCCTCAAGGATATTCTTTGTGGAGGGAAAATAGGATAATTAAATAATTAGGAATTATTTAATCATGCGGGATTAGAAGTGTAGACATTGAAAATGTCTTGGGCCTACAAACAACATTTTTTCCACATCAATTTCTCTTGTTATTTACATAATTGAATAATTTTAATTATTTGATTATCTTTTAAAGTCAAATTATTCTATCAATTAAATATAATTTTTTGATTCATAAGATGTAGCTGAAGTTGCATGGATCAGATTAATATTGTCAAAAAATTACATCGATTATGCTCCCATGAAGTAGCAGGGCGAATGTAGATCTGTGGGCTTACAATCCCAAGCATTTCTCATGAAACCCAAACCTTCAAATTACAAAACAAAAAAAATAACGCTGGCAATCTATTCCTACATTAGCTAGTGCATCTGCCTCTCCATTTCCCTCCCTGTATATGTGGTTGACTGTGAAAGTCTCAAATGTCTCTAGGAGCTTTAAAGCCTTGGTGAGAAGGCCACGCAACTTTGGATTGGGTGCATCTCACTTTCAAAGGGCATTGACGACCAATGTTGAATCACCTTCAATCGTTGACCTAGCTATTCCTTGGTTCCTACACAAGTTCATCCCATGGATGAGAGCAAGGAATTATGCTTCATTATTTGTCCCCTCGGATAACTTCTTAGCCGAAGTTAGAATTACTTTGCCTTTCTAGTCCCTGATGATGCAACCAGCACCCAATGGGCCCAAATTTCCTTTGGAGGCTCCATCAAAATTCAACTTGTACCACCCGTTTGGAGGGGGAGACCATACTATTGATTCCCAAGCTTGTTGAGTCCCAATGCCACTTCTTCCTACCCAAGTCGGGATACGATGAGTGGGCCAAGCCGCACGTAACTTTATGTCCCATTCCGAGAAAACCTTCTCCTTGACCGATCTCTGGTCCAGCTTGACATTCAATGTCTCCACTAAGAATGCCTCAATTTTGTTGATTAGGGAGGTAGAGCACATTTTCTTATCTTGAAACAACCTCATATTTGTTTCTTTCCACAACTCCCAAATTATAATTGATGGGATAATAATCCATACATCCTCATTTATTGATCATCTTTTTAGAGTTGTCCATGATCGAAACCAACTAAGAAAATCATTTGGCATAGCCCCCACCTAACCAAGTCTCGCAAACAGCTAGTGCCAGTATTTTTGTGCATATGGGCAACCAAGAAACAAATAATTGGAGGTTTCTTTAGCCTTCTTGCACAAGACACATCTCAATGGGCCCTGAAATCCTAGGCAGAGGAATCGTTTAACCATCAAAACTTTATTTTTTATCACTGCCCATGCAAGCATTCCTACCTTAGGAAGGCAGGCATTGCTCCAACATAGGTGAAGGGGGATTCTATCTATAATCTTGCCTCTCTCCTTGTACAACAACCTATATCTATCTCTTGCATTGTAATTGCTCAACTTAGTTCCTACCCAAATCAAAGTGTCACAACCCTTGTGCAGAGATAGTGATCTATTTTTTAGTGCTTCGGTGAGAGCTTGAACTTTTCTCTGTGGTAAGTTGATAACAAAGACGTCCCTCCATTTCCAATCTAGTACCAAGTTATCCAAATTTGGGATAATGTAATCCTTAACTCGGTCTCCCCAAAGGCTTTTTAGTGTGCACTTGACCTCTTCTACTTAAATTATGTTGTCCAAACTTGGGAACCCAACCCATGGGTCTTCCCAAAACAATGCCTTGCCTCCATCATGAACATTCCAAGAGAGAAAGTCACAGACTATTCCTTTGCATTTCTGCATGAAGTTCCAAATTTTGGAACCAGCCGGAGGATTGTGATATTTAGGATGTCACCATTGCTATCATCTTTTATATACTAGTGGTGGAGTATTTTTGCCTGCTTGCTCTGTGGTTCTTTGTGCATACGCCATACAAGATTCACTCCAAGAGCTCTATTTTGAAAATCTAGGTGTTTGAAGCCAAGTCCACCATCCTCTTTGGTACTACATAACTTTTCGTAGGCAATCAAGGCTATTTTCATTTTCTCTTCATTGCCTTCACAAAAAAAATGCATGTACATTTTTGTTAGGCTAGTAGCACTCCCACTTGGCAAACATATTATAGACATCAGATAAATAGGGAGAGCTAGTAGAACTGATTTTATCAAAGTAATCCTTCCAGCCCAAGTTAGCCACTTAGCCTTCCATGAGTTTAATTTAGCATTCATCTTGAGCTTGAGTGGGTGTCATAATCTAGTTGATTTGGTTCCCTTCGCTAGTTGGATACCCAAGTAAGTGCAAGGTAGTTCACCTTTTCTGAAGCCTAAAATCCTCAAAAAAATTGCTCCTTCTATGTGGTTGTGTTAAAGAAAAATACTTCAGATTTCCTTTCATTTTATGCTTGTCCCGAGACCCAGGCATATTTCCTGAGGATTGTGTTTAAGTGTATTGCCCCCTTCCTCTTAGCAACACCCATTAGTGTTGTATTGTCAGCAAATTCCTTATTGAAAACCGCTTGTAAGTCACTTGTTACCCTTATTCCTTCAATCTGGGCATAGCTTATACCATGCGTGATTGTTCTCCCTAGTGCCTTTGCCATGAAAATGTACAAAAATGGGGAAATTGGATCCCTTTTCAGTAGTCCTCTTGAGATTTCCAAAAAAACCTTCAGGTGAGCCGTTTACTAGGACTGAAAATCTGGGCGTGGAGATGCAATTAAAGACCCAATTAAGCCAGTGCTTGTTGAATCCAAAGGCCTCGAGAACCTTGATCAGAAATCTCCAATCCACCATGTCATAGGCTTTCTAAATATCTAATTTGATTATCATGCTAGCTTGCGTGTTCTGTTGTACCGAGTGAATCACCTCTTGTGAGATAATGATTCCATCTAGGATCACTCTCCCAAGTACAAAGCCTGATTGTTCTTCTACAACCACCCCTATTAGAATGAGATTTAATATATTTTCCATGGATTTTGTCATTACTTTGTATATCATATTGTAGAGAGCATTGGCCTGCAGTCATCCAAGGTTTTTTTGATTTCTTTCTTCGGGACTAGAGAAATGAATGTGTTGTTAAATTTCTTGAGAAGATTTCCCAAGTTCCACAAGGCTTCAATTGCATCCACCAATTATCACCAATCAACCCCCAAAATCTTTGAAAGAAACCAGTTGGTAACCCATCTAGGCCAGGGGATTTATCTGGATGTAGTTGGAATAGGGTTGCTTTTACTTCCTCCTTAGTGTATTTTCCATTTAACATCTTATTTTGCTCTTTTGTCAATAGCTTGGGGATTTTTTTCAACAAGTCTTGCTGATGGTGTAGATTTGATCCTTCAAGATTATTTAACAGCCCCCTAAAGTATCTCACCACTTCTTTGGCCACTTCCCTTGGTTCCTTAGTTGAAGACCCATCCATACGCTTTAAACTAGTTATTCAGTTTACACTTCTTCACTGTCTCATGTTGTTGTGGAAGAACTTTGTGTTCTTATCCCCTTCTTTGAGCCAAGTTTCTCTAGACTTCTATTTCTAGAAGACTTCCTCTTTAGCCAAGATGTCTTCATATTTTCCTAGATGTTCCTTTTCTTTGAAGTAGTTATGTTGATTCATTCCATTCTGTAGTATATCTTCCTCCATGCTAAGGAGGTCTTCCTCAATGCTTTCTTTAGTATCAAAAATGTTTTTAAAGTAGTTCTGGTTCTAGTCCTTGATCTTTTGCTTCAAACATTTTAATTTAGTTACTAAGCAATACATCTTTGATCCTGTTACCTGGAATCTTTCCCACCATTCTTCCACTAACCCTGGAAAGCTCGAGTCCTTGAGCCACATATTTTCAAATTTGAATGGTGAGCATATGTGGCTCCAATATTCTTGGATGTCCAATATTATTGGTAGATGATCTGATCCAACACTAGGCAAAATACTAGCTTCAAATAGAAATGGAAAATTGTCTAGACCTCCCCAAAACAAAAACCTATCTAGCTTATTTTCTATCATGCAAGGGCTCAACCTCCTATTCATCCATGCATAAGTGTCAATTCTGAAGTCTATATTGAGCATTTGATTTCTGATAATCCAATCTTTGGAATCCTTTTGGGAATGATTTTCTCTTTGGATTCACCTAATTTGTCCCTATCTTCCAGTACTGCATTGAAGTCCCTTGCTAGGATAAAGTTCTTCCCTTGCATTTTCTTCAAGAACACCTTGATTTCTTGCCACAAAATTTGTTTCATTATACACGAGTTGGGCCCATACACATTTATGAGCCCAAATTTGAGCCTTGATTGAATGCTTCAAACCCAACAACATTGCTAGCATGGGTTTTCTACCACCATTTCTATCTACACCATGTTTGGTTTCCAAAAAGACTATTATGCCACCGAAAGCTTTGCTTGCCTTAACCCCTACAACATTCCACCCCACAACCTTCTTCTTGAGAGTATCTAAATCCTCATTGCTTAGTTTTATTTCTTGTGTTAGGACTATGTCTACTTTGGTAAAAAAAAGTCTTCTTTTGACCAAATGTTGTTTGTTAGGGGCATTTAGGCCCTTAACATTCCAAGATAGCAGCCTCATGGCGACCTGAGAAGGGCAGCTCCCTTCCTTGACTTTAGCATCATTGTGAGTTTATGCTGCCCTTCACCATCCTCATCTATGGTTCTCAATTCCCGTGATGACTTTCTTCCCCTAGTTTTCCTTTCCCCATAGTCTAGCTTAGCCTTTTTGGTTGATTGTTGCCTGATTCCTAATTTCCCAGGGGAGACTACTTCCTCTTGTTCCTCCTCAAATTATGTTGTGGCTTCCAGCAATAATTGTTGATCCATTGTGAGGGTGGGTCCAATGATGTCCTCTTCTAGGTCATCTTCTGCATTATTTTAAGGGAATGGGGGGCTTGAGTTACCATATCCTAGTTATCTTCTCCATCTCCCATGGCGATCTGCAAAAAACTTTAATTGATGTTTCCCTCAAAAAGGCGATTTCAGTTTCCTCCCACAAATCCACCTCAACATCTAACTTCTTTGGTAAGGTAACATTGTCAAATTGATTGATATCTACTTCTTCCATACTGCATTCCTCATTTGTCCCTTGTTTTATGATGGCTAGCATATTATCGTTGATGTTTCTTTCCAATATCTTTGTCTCTCTCAATAGATCCCTTAACTCTTCAAGGCAAGTGAGGCTTCCACTAGGGTTTTTTTTCCCTCCATCAACCAAAATCGGCACCTTTGGATCATTCACCGCCCTCACTTCCTCCTCCCCTGACTACTCCTTTGTATTGTTGTCCTTTTTTGCGCTCTCTTGATTTTGACTTTGAGAATGTCTTTCTCCAGGCCATCCTCCATTCATAGCAGTGTCGATTGCTTTACCTGCCCCTTTCGAACAACTTGCTATGTGTCCTTTGCATAGGATACATCTACCTCCTTTTGTATCAATTGTTATTTTTTGGAACCAACTTCCTTTCTCCGTGAGAATTTCTAAATTTTCCATGAATCTAACCTCCATGTTTATGTCTACCAAAATCATGGTTGTTCCTGACTTTCCAAGGAAAAATTCTTCTTCATCGCCTATAAAAGTACCTATGGCTTCACCAATTTTACCTAATGTTTCTTCACTCCAATACTCAAGGGGTAAATTCTCCAGACTGATCCAATGTGGGAAGCTTTTTGGTTTGTGCTTCTTGGGATTAAAATTTTGTTCCCAATCTAATTTGTAGAAACAAAAACCCTTGAAAAGGAGTGGTTCCCCAAATAATTTTTTTCTTTTATCCCCCGTTCTGCACATTCTAAAAAAATGAAATCTTCGATTAGGTTTTTTGCTCTTACCCGGCCTTCGAAGTGGTCGTCGAACCAATCAATGATCTCTTGCTTTTCCGCATCACTCCCAGTCCACTTGACGAACAAGCTGCATTCTTTGAGATAGTCCCATTGTGGCTGCAAATAGTTGGTTGAGATCTGCATTATTTTACTTCTTTGATCTGGTGGAGAAAGGTATTTTTGTCTTGTGGATTGTTCTTCAAAATCTAGGTTTTAATCGCTCGCTTGTCTCCTTCTTTGTCGTTTCTCCTCCTGAAGTTGGCTCAGGTCTAGTTGTTCCAAGGAGCCCATATTGGATCATTCTTGGCTCTCGGTTGATGTGGGGGCCTTCTCAACCTAGGGTTCCCTGACCACCCATACCATCTATCCGGATATCATCCTGAATTTTGTGGCGGATTTCGGTTTCCATGTGTTTGAAAACCTGCTTCTGTGGGTTCTCTATTGCTTTGACAACCACCTGCCTGCCAATTCGAGGCTCTCCTTCTCCAACCACCAGTATTTTGTTGCCTTTGCACAATTTTTTGTGCATGATTTCACTCCATTTGTCTATTAATTAAATAATTTTAATTATTTCATTAATTCACTTTTTCTTTCTTTATTCTTCCTGCGATTAATTAAATAAATTAATATTTAATTACGTCACTAATATCCTTTTTCTTTCTATAATTAAATAAATTATCATTTATTTAATTAATCTCTCTTCACTTTGCATCTATAGTTAAATAGGTATTTTAATTATTTAATTGTTCAAATTAGCCTTTTCTTCCTTCTATAAATTTAATAATTATTTTAATTATTTAACTATTGCTTATCACTTTTCCGTCCACTATTAGATAATTAATCTAATTTAATTATTTAATTTCTCTATCCCATTTCCTCCATGTTTAATTAAATGGTTGCATATTTATCATTTTAATTAAACCCCCATTTATTTCTTCTTCCATAAATAAATAATCATTTTGATTTGCTCCACTTCCTCTTTTGAATTTCCACCATTGATTGCTTTTGGTCTTGTTTCAATTTTGATCGTCTATCCTTAGTCAGCCCTAACCCTACCCTTTCATGGTGCAAGCAACCTTGACCATTGATCTTGGCATCATTTTGGAGATTGTGGTTGTAAAGTTGGATTTGGGTCATTTAGTCTAGATTTTGAGTAGTTGTGGTTGCTACTAGTGAATCTTTACCTTTCATTACGATTTATACCATGTACTACAAGAAGAATATAGATGATACTAATTAAATAATTAGGATGATAAAAGGGGAATTAGTGATGAAATAGATGAAGTAGTTAAAAAAATTAGGAACATTTAATTAATAGAGGGAAATATGGTTAATTGGTGAAAATGATGTAAAAAGGGGATTAATGATGCAAATGAAGTGAAATGCAAGGATGCTGATGAAAATGATGCCAATGATGGAAAAATGCAATTTAGGATGTGTGATATGCATTTAAGGCATTTTGACATGTCTACAGTATCTATATAATGTTATCTATTATTCTGTGAGTATATGCGAGAAGTTAATCATATGTCTAATTCTATTGGTGTTCACCTTTATATGAAAGAGTTTGTGGTATAAATTACAACACTTAGAAATACTTGGGGCTCGCGACTTTGGTCTATGTTTCCCCAAATTTCTTGTTAAGGCCACAAAATCATCCTTATTAATCTCATAAAAGACTTATTAGAATTCAAAACATTGCACTCAAAACCATTTTATGGACTTTAAGAAGATTTCAAATGAGCTCAACATCTCTCTTTATAGTAAAATTTTGAGGTTAACCCAACACACAATCATTAATTATAACTGACAGAGAATGTACTCAAATCTTAGCAAAATTAGAATTTAATGGAATTTACTCATGTGAGGTATAATTTCCTTTTTTGGACACATCAACAACACATGGGAGAGCCACTGCAAATGTTATTTGAATTGACATATGAATTCATGCATAATTGAAAAAATATGAAATCTATTGCAAATATTATTTGGATTAACATTTGGCTTAACGTTGAATACCTCATGTGGTTTTCAATATCAACTCAATAAATTCCACTCACTTCTTATCAAAAGAGGATATTATTGCTTTTTAAAGATCTCTCATGAATTACAAAGACATTAAATTAGGAACATCAAGTTGGTGTTGGGTGAATTATATACACATCAATACTTAGCCCTTCAACATTTCATTCATTTAGGCGAATACATTTAATCACTGTTGTTAATTTGTGATCATCCAATGATGTATAGACACTTAACACACTTGTAACTTGAATAGACAATACAAAACAATTCTATTTGATGTGAAGGAGCTATTCGGCACAACAAAAATATGACATGTAATTGCAAATGTTACAATAGCACATGGTTGTAGCTTTATAAATCTCAAAGGCATATAAATCTACAATGGCTTGAGAGAATGTGATGCAATGAAATCTTGACACGTGGTTGACAACTAGAATGTGGTAGGGACTATTCTATCAGGCACAAAAAATGACTTAAATTTTTAATAACACACGTGAATAAAATGTGATGTCGATCTTTGTAAATTTAACAAGTTTAGGGTGATTCTAAAGGTTTGAGTTCCCAAGTTTAGCACTACCGAATTTTCATTCCACTATTTAACTACAATTGTCTATCGAACATTAATCGAATGATGAAATATTTTTATACATTAATTGTAATTATCTAAGCATATAGTTTTTTTTATCGATAAGCTACAACTGTAGCTACTATTATATTGATTCAAAAATGAGAACTACATTGATGTTCTTTACATGTCAAAATTTAGATGTTGATTATCCATTTTCCTTCTATAATTTCTGTTATCTTTCTATGCTATTAACTATTGCTATAGACTTTGTAAAGTTTTGATCATTACTATTACATTATTTCTTTCCTATTTATTGATCCAAGTTTTCCTCCTCTTGGATTTATCTTATGAAGTCATTAATCCAATCCATGCTATAATGGGCTCCAAGTTCATCACCTTTTTTAAGGAGTGAACAACCCTTATCAATCTTACGTTTGTGTTTCATTAATGCATTGGTCCTAAAGTTTTATAGGATTGGCAACCAATGCATGCCACCATCCTTTTGATATCCTCAGTGAAGGAATTCCCATGCCAAAACTTGTCACCCTTACCACGTCATTTGAGGTCCCCAGAAAATGCTTCTTGAAGACTTCATGAGCTAGAGATTTCACCAAGTTCCAGAAGCATCACCATACACCATGGAGATATATTTGTATTTACTCTATAACAGTCATTCACCTCTAGGAAGTGACGATTGAGCACCCATTTTATCACCCTTAGAACTAAGCCATCTTATGTCTATACATTGTATTTGCCTTTGTGTGCTCACCAACTTTATCGAAATATCCATGGTGGAGAGCTTATATTCAATAATTGTGTTTTCCATTGTTGATCGCTTATATTCAATATAATTTAAGTTTATATTAACTTATTAAAATACAATGTAACTATAATAATTTATTTAAAATAATTGAATTTTATATTATTTAAATTATTTAACATTAGTAAATTTGATTGAATAATCAATTTAACTTCAACCAATTTAAGTTCAATAAAGTAAAATTTAATAAATTTAATATGGAAAGTATATGAATTACAAAATGCCCTTTCATGGCCAAAATTTGATGTCTTGTATTGCAATTTGAACTAGTTTTTGTTGCCTTCATGGTAGTCTATTGACTATCCTATTTTCTTGTATTTTTTTTATTTGCATTGATTCAACACAATTTATTTTTTTACAAAAAGCCTTATAACACTTTTACAGTCAAAAGATGTTTTTCAAGGTGAAAGGTGCAAGAGATCTGAAATATATATTTATTAAATGGTATACAAATTTAAAAGGTTGTGTGATGGTTAGAGAATAACACTTTTACAAAGGCCCTAATTTAGACACACAAAATATTTATCATACTTACAAAATATAAAATGGGTCTATAGAAGCCATTAATACAAACAATTTTAAAAGAAAAAATAGCTACATGCTCATTTGCATTTATTGAACTAGGTTGTGCAGGATAAATTTTTGGAACAAGTTGAGGATGTGGGGTCAATGAAGGTGGGTGGTGACTTATCAAGTAAAGAAGAGCTTGAAATATGTCTTCAGTGCGCTCTACAAACTCACTACCTAACTCTCTATGAGCTTGAAGCGAGTTGTGTATAGTAATTTTGTGTGAATTATGAATGCCATGTTTAATGGTAGAGTAGCACAAATTGTAGGTGGAGAATCATGGTCATATTTGATCTTGAATAGACAGCCAATATGAGCTTTTCTTTCCTTAAAAAATTCATATTAACAAAGGGACTTAGAAAGGGAATCATCAAAGATATAGGATTCTCATGTATAGAAGAATGCCAACTCAGATCATTCTTGCATCTTGTATAAGGTCCAATACTTTATACAAGAACATTGAGGTAATTTGAGAGGAAAATATTATATGTGGGTGGTCCAACCGTTGCTCATGACTTGATACCACATGCAACACCGCCTCTACTTTAAAATGCAGTCAATTTGGAAGATGGATCCTATCATTGTTGCATCAATGGAATAGCCATTGTGATCTCCAAATAAAACACTAGCACCTATAGAGAGCCAAAAAAAATCAATGAGTGCACCAAAATCTTACCAAAGCTGGAATTTAATGGAATTTACTTATGTGAAGTATAATTTCTTCTTCTTGGAGGCATTGTCAACACTTAGGAGAGCCATTACAATTTTTATTTGGATGGACATCTAGCTTCAGGTAGAGTACTTCAAAGAATTGGAAACATATGAGAATTAAATGGCTTGTATTGGTGCTTTCATTTTGTGGTGGTCCTCAAAATTAACTATTTAGGTCCTATCTCTATTCTTGCTTACTCCAAGTTTCAAGTTCATGGTCTAGTTATCAATTTTCAAAGTTTCTTTTGTCGACAATGGGAAAGGTTAGTTAAGCCATGTTGAAAGTTGACAAAGTTTTTGTAACCTATGTTTAAATAAAATTGTCTATCATGTATTATGTCTTCAAGACATGCAAACTCTCCCTTCCCCTTTGATTCATCTTACTTTAAAAGTTTCAACATTGGAAGATGTTCTCAACACATTGTCGAAAGTCACCAGACCTTCTAAAAACTAAGCTCAAAGCTGAAAGATTGATTTTCATAAAAAAGGGAAACAATTAACATGTGAGCTTTTGAAAATGGGAGAGAATATGAGTGTTGATGATTTGGGTGGTGGAGATTTGAAGAAGTTCAAATTGTTTTGGAGTCAATAGGGATTCTTAAAATTATTTTAGAGGTCGATGAGGTTCTCACAACCTTGTTAGCGGCTGACAAGGTATCCATAACAGAGTTCAAATTTGAAATGGTGTTTTTTTAAGGGACTTTGTAGATGAGATAAAAAAAATTGAAAGAGATTGAATATGCTTTCAAAAATGTATTAGGTTTTGAAAACTGTGTCGAAGGCTATTCAAGTTATGAAAACTTTTCATTTTTTTGATGAAATGAAATTCGAGGACAAAGTGTATGTTAGGAGGAAATGAAGGTTAGCACATGCCAACATTTAAATCACAATTAAGATTGTTTTGGAAATCAATAGCATTTGATGTTTACTTATAAATTAGGATATTTCCCACAATTGAGTTTATTTCACAGAGAATTCCAAGGAGAACATCAAGAGCGAAGAGTGAATTACATGTGGTAGCAAGAAGCGTCCTAAACAAGTCTTGGAAAAATTTAAAAAGAAAATATTCCTTCTTGGATGGAATATGCTTTGTGCAAGTTGGAGGAAAATTAGTGAATTTAATAATTAGGAAAATTATTAATTGTGAGTATGAGAGAAAAATTAAGATTTTTAATTAAAGAATTGAAAATTATTTTATCATGTGGGATTGAAGAAAATTAGAATTTAATTAAGTAATTGGAATTATTTAATCGAGGTGGAAAGAGGGAAATTAGTGAGAAATGATGGTTTTTGGTGAATTAGTCAAATAACATTAATTATTCAATTAATAGAAAAAAAAAGTGAATTTACTCAAATGATTGGAAATTATTTAATTAAAATGAGGAATTAGGAGATAATGAGGAAAGTGATTTTAAAAGGAAAATATTGAATGTGTAATGTACTTAGACAATTTTAGGTGTCTACATGTTTGAACTCGTTGATCAGATTGCTCAATATTTTTAATGATGAATTCATAAGTGTGAGGTATCTAAAATAAAGTTTCATCCACACTGAATCATTAGAGTTGAACATATTGATTATATTAAATCCAAAATGTTTAAACATAATAGTAATAGAAAGTAACAATGTTAATAGTTGTAAGTACACAACAATGTAAAATTGGAAACCAAAAAGAGGCATGTTAAATTATACCGGTAGGTAGTTGAGTATCATATATTTTAGGAAAGAGACTAATGTGATAGCTTTTATAATGTTGTATATGTTTGGGATCTCATATTAAAGATATAATGTAATGATAGGAGAATCATAAGAATCACTTTTGATTGATATTTTGAATTGAAAGGTGTTCAATCTCAAAATTGTACATCCACTTCCTAAAACAAAATTTCACTCGCAAGGTCGAGTTTGTTGTAATGCACCTAAGGGGGTTTGCAACCACATGGTGGAGGCTAGAGGAGCAAAAGCTCCACACTGATATTAATATAGTGTCCTGGGAGATGTTTCTAGAGTGGTTCAGAGCCCGCTTCCTTTTTGACCATTGGCGTTAGCGTAGAGGCGATGAATTTCACGCCTTGCAACAGTTAGCCATGACCATTGAGCAGTATGAATGACGCTTCTAAGAACTTAAACAGTTTGCAGGAATAGGTGATGATGAGGGGATGCTCGTTCGACACTTTTTCAGGGGCTTGAATACCCATATTAGCGGTGGAGTGAGGGTCTTTGAACCCAAATCTATGGAGATAGTTGTGGAGAAGGCACGGCTAGTGGAGGAGAACTTGGACATGGCACTGGGAGACCATACTGGTTTTCATATTGGTAGTGGTTCAGGAGCTGGGTCTAGTGCACGACGGGGTCAGACTCAGGGAATTGGATCACCGATGACTCAACAGGGGCCTACTCAAAGTGGGCAACAACAGAGTGTGCTTGGAAAGCGTAAGGAATCTCAGTCGTATCAAGATGTGGTGGTTCTTTTCCTAAGAGGAACCAAAATTGGTGGCGCAATAAGCGCAATCAATGGGAGCATCCAACCCAAAGTTCACAGTCTGCGGCTGACTGGGGTAGTATGCAGCAGTCTACTACACCGATAGGAGGCAGAGGCTTTGGTCGTAACACGGGGTGTTACTCTTGCGGCTAATAGGGCCACCTTGCTATGAATTGTCTGCATTAGAACACTTCTGGATTTGGTCAGGGCCCAGTAGTTTCAGAGCCGACAGTATGAGATGCAGGTAGATCTCATCGAGCTTATGTTGTGGTTGATAACCGTCAGCCTAGATATCAGGGAGTTGTAGTTGAGAAATCTGGAGTTGGATGTGCAGTGAGGGATACTCGTCCTCAAGGGTCGAGGTTTTGATTTGGTGTAGTTTGTATGAGGGAGATATATCCCTACTTGTTTGCAGGCTTCTAGGAGTAAGCCTAACCCTAGGGGAGCAGGATGTAATACCCCTTCGTTTTGCTTTTTGAACTGGACAATGTGTCATTGTTTTGCTTTGAGTTTTTTTTGGATATTCAAATACTTTGTTATACTTTATCATGTGTGTGATTTGATCGCTATTTATAGAGCGACATTGACTTTATGTGATGTATTTTATCTAATGCTTTATTTGACATGTTTTAATTAGTGAAATAATGATGGTTATTATAACATGTTTATTGCATATGGGTTATTTGATTATTATGGAGTTGTCAGTTTATGATGAGTGTGTTGGTGAAGGTGACAGGATCGTATCACTCGCTTGCGAGCACCCTGCGATTCTGTGATTTCCTCTTCACGGTGTGTATTTTATACTATTATATATATATGTTTTGTTTTATCTCGTTTATAGGTTTGCAAGTACATGACATCGACTCCACCTGGTTTCACAGGTTTGAGCGTGTCGACCCAATAGTTAAGTTGAACGAGATATAGTAGCTAGGCAACATGTGTCAAGTCTACACCCTAGCCATAGTGTGTCATCAGTCGTATTGTTGTGTCATCATTTGTCTTGTTTTAATATTATTAAATTCTGAAGGGTTCTTGATTATGAAAATAAATACATTAGAATTATACATTAAATAATGTTGGTTTTTATTTAATTAATTTTAGACATTGTGATAGAAGCTATTTATTTAAATTAATTAATTAAATTAAATTTATTTAGTAAATTAAATTTAATGGGTAAAATTTATTCATTAAGTAATTAAAAATTGATTAATTAAATTTTTATTTAGAAATTTAAAAAAAAAAGGAATTAAATTTGAATTAGAAGTTATTATATTTTATATTGAGAAATTAAATGTGATTGTTTTAGATATTTGTTAATTGCCAGCATGTGTGAGTTAATTAATTAAGAGGTTGTTGGAAATTTATTCACGAATAAAATTTGGGTTTTGGTGGAAAGAAGAGGAAATCTTCTTCACGGGAGTGTGGGCATATTTTTGGGGGAAGATATTTTTGGAGAGGAATGAAAAATTGAAAAACACAGAAGATTGTAGAAGTTTTTTCTATAGGAAATTTCAGAGAATTATTTTGGGAATAGTTGCTGTGAAATTGCATACATACTTTGTTCTGGAAAATTGTGTTGTTGGGAAGAAGCTGTGAAAGCTTTGGAAGAGGCTTGGCATCAAAACTTCAACACTTCATAAGCTTTTTGAAACAGGTTCCTTTCTTGTGTATTTCGATTTGTTTAAAATTGTATTGGAATTGTATTGCTTTAGAAAGTTGTTGTGTTTGATCTGTAAATGAAAGTTTAATTTGTTTTAGAAAAGAGGAAATTTAAGCTTTTGTTATTGCCGTGAAAAAATATAGGAAATTTTAGTTACAGTGAAAACCAAAGAATAAGATTTGTGTTATTTGAGGAATTATTAGATCTAAACTAGGAAATAAATCTAGAGGAAAACAAATTTAGATTTAGAGTAAATTAAACCTCTGTAAAAAAAAGAAAATTGTGAAACCTCTCTGTTTGGAAATTTTTCGTGCAAAAACCCAGAGGAAATGTAGAAATTTATTCAAAGCTTTTGGAAGAAATTAAAAGATTCTTGTAGCTTGTCTTTTATTTTCTCTATGTTAGGAGTTGAGAAAGTTATTTAAAGGATATTGTAAAATCCTATCTGAACTGGAAATTTTATAATTTCACCTGTAGATGAATGTTTTGGAAAAACTTCTCCAATTAATCTATTAAATTGAAATTTCATTTTAAATATATATATTATATATACATATATATGTATATGTATATATATATATATATATGTATATGTATATATATATATATATATGTATATATATGTATATATATGTATATATATATATTGTTGAAAATATATATATATATATATATATATTATATTGCTAAAAAATATTTAAAATAATGATAAGTATTTTATATTGCATATTTAAAATACTGTTGAAAATCGTCGTTCGTACGACGTAATTACGTTTTTGTTTGGGAAACGGAATTATAATTTATAAAAAAATTATAAAAAAAAGGGTGAAGTTTTCATGGTGGTTGGTGGGGAGGTCAAACCCCCACCACCCACCTTTATTGGTGGGAGAAGCATTGCCTATGAGGCAGTGCACCCACCTCATAGGGGGACGTGCTGCCCCATAGGGAGCATTGCCTCCCCTTAATTCGTAGTGGCCTGCTATACTTTATGTACAGTCCGGCGAGCCTTGTGCTAATCCGCAGGCAGTAAATGATTAATCTCGTCCATCCTCCGAGTTTACTCGGATTGCGATGTTACTTTCTTTAAATATTAAATGCATAATATATATATATATAAATATTTCATATATATGTATATATATATTATATATATATATTTATATTTATTTATTTATTTATATGTATTTATATTTTGGAATTTAATAATAAAGTTTTTATTTTGTATAAAATAGTATGGTATTTTGTAAATAGTTAGTAGGTATATTCAATGTATATATATTATTTATATATATAGTTGAATATAATGATATATATTTAATGTATATATAGTATGTGTATATGTATTTAAGTGTATATTTAATATTTTATCCTATTTTACCTTGTTGCATGCAATTTAGTATCATTGGAGGTTTAAAAAGAAATGATTTGTATGCATGTTTTAAATTGATAGAGAAAGGGATATTTTATATAAATGGAAGAAAGTTGGGAAATTGAAAGGATTACTTGTAGTTTATTTATGTTTCTTTCAAAAGTAATCAAGGGTTTTTCTTTTGATAAAATTGGTGTTTTCCTTCTCTGAATTTAATAAGGCAATTAATTATTTTATTCAATTATTTGGTTAAGGCAATTGTTTTCTTTACTGTGAAATGAATTTTAAAAGGGAAATGGATTTAGTATATCCAAAGTAGATTATTTCCTTGCAATTTCTTTGTTGTAATTATTTCCTCTGTGTTCATGTTTGGGGAAATGGGTTAAATGAGTCTTTAATATGTAAGTCTTCCAAAGGATCCTAGAGGATGGGGGTTGTCGTAATGTGATGTCAATCATTTGTATTTCCCTTGGGTAGTGCATGGTGTCTTGTTAGTGACTTTTTCGGTTTCCACGAACGGGGATGATTTGTGCCTCCTTTGGAAGGAGTGGATTATGTGTCTTGTTGCCTCCAAGTGTTTGGAGTGAGTTTCATTATATGTTGCCTCCTAGAGTTGGAGTGGTTGTTTTATTTAGTTTGTATACACTTTGGCACCCTTGGTAATTGGTTTTGTATGTGTGTTGTCAAGTAGAAGAGTGGCTTATGTTAGACGCCAAAGCCCAAAGAGGTAAATTGGGTAACTTTCGGAGGTGGTTTAATCAAGTGATAACTAAATTAATGTACTTAGAAGATTAGGTAGTAATTCACACTAAACAAGATAATTAGCCTCACTCATAGACACAAGTGCTTGTTTAGGCTTGGGATGAGTAGGAAGACCTGGAATGGAAAGGTCATCTATCTTGTCCTTACGAGAGGTATTTGATTCTGCATGAGTAAGTATGGGGGCCGGGATTTGGTTGAGGCCACCAAGATATCCCTAATGGGAGTCGGAGCCTATGAAGATTCCCAGAGGAGATCTCATGTCGAGTTGTGTGATGACACTCTATCTAGGACAACATTTGGTACATGATTTTATGTGTATGGTTTTCTTACATACTTGATCTATTTTATATCTGGAAGCAATGTGACCATGTTAGAGTTGTACTTGTGGTTGTATAGTTCATTTGATTGGTTGTGTCAGTATGAGTCAGCCTGTGACTAGTGGTTGTAGAGTATGTCCATGTTATGTTGTTACTATCTCCTAACATGGGGGGTGGGCCTTTGGGTACCACTTGGTTGGGTAGAACATGCACCATACACCATTGGGTCCCCCTTTGATCTTTAGTACTTGGTGGCGAGATATCCATTTGGAGAGCTTGTGGTTCCAGTATTCATTTCAAGCATTGTATTTATTTCAGTTTGGCTCATGTTATTATTACCCCTCATATGTATTCGAGGTGGGTATTTGTATTGTACCACTTTTTTAATATTGCCTCATTCGGGGAATGAGAGTTGTAAGCTTTTGATTAAGTTAATGAATATGGAGTTTGGTTGTATATCTCTTAATGTTATGATGTATCTTTATTTTGTTTAAGTACTCAAATCATATTGTAATTAAATGGTATGGTTGTATATTGATGTATGTATGGTTTTAAGTAATCTCGGTTATGTAGCCTTAGAGGTTGTCAATTGTAGGTGAACATGTATGTTAAATAACAATTTAATAAAAAAAAATTGTATGCTTAAGTAGTGAATTGCAACTTCCTTTAGGGTTACGTGTCAGGGCATTACATTTGTCATCATGCAAATGAAATCATCTCATCAAAAAATCATGGAGGGTTGAAGACTAACATTACGAGAGTGGGTTGTCTCTCCTAAACTTCAAGTTTATCTTAAACTTGATAAGGTTTTACTACATGGGTACTCCTTAGTAGTTATTTGAATCAAAAAATATGGACAATGATAGATAACAACCAAAATCAATTAAATGTTTGACCCCAAATATTGTTAGTAGATCAAGAAATATTGATTACATAAAACCTCTATATAGGTGACATGAGTATGCAAGCATGACCCACATAATTTATAAATCTATTTGAGGATAATTTTTTCGGTTATACTGATAATCATGGATGCACAAAACAACTCCTACTCCTGTACACTATTGATTAATGTTTTGATTTGAATGATTTGAGAGTAGTGAAGTGAAACAAAATTTAGTGCCTATATAATTGGGCTACAAATTCATAGATAACAAGAAGGAGAATAATGAAGGGAAACACTAAAAGATTGATCTAATCATATGTGCCATTAAATTGTAAGTATCATACACAAAGCATTTGTAGCAATCCAAAAGTAAATTGCATAAATTCATATGATTTGAAAGAATGATTATTACAAAACTTTGTGGTATTTTAAGATGTCTCATTTTAAAATGTCAGATCCAATCTTGTTAGTAAATGTGACAAGATGAAACCCTTTCAAAAGTGAAGATTTCTCTAACAAGATACAAAAAAATTTAGAGGAACTCTCTACATAATGCATGTAGCATTTTATCTTTCAACTACTTCACTAGTTGATTGTCTTTGTAAAAATAAACATGAAATGTTTGTATCCCTAGATAAACCTTGCACCAACATAATATCCAACTACCACCAAAAGACTAACCTCCTCCAAATGAACAAAAATCCTCCTCTTCATCACTTTTAGGCTTCCAACCCTTAAAATGGTACTATAGCAGCATGAAATTGATAGTTTATGTGTCATCCCTTCAAGATGGAAGGCCTTGATGAGAAACACACCAAAGGAACCTAGCAGGGTAGTTGAGAGAGCTACCATGCATTAATGGTGACTAAGTTTGGAATACAAGAGCAGTACCACTTCATTTGACACTTTAAGCCACTTTAAAAGATAATTTAAAATAAAAACATGAGATCCCCTTAAATAATCCAATTTTTAAAACGCCCTAACCAAGTTTTCTCAGTATTGTCCCTTTTGCACTTTTGAGCCACGAAGATCCATCTCAAATCGATACTCCTCACATTTCCCTAATATTTTCTTATGCAGGCTTTAAAAACTTGAATATTGGCTTCATAAGACTTACTAATATAATGTGGAAATCGCATTACTATCATCGAACCTTCGATGGATGTCAAGCTTCATCATCATTCTCTACCAAGTTTCTCATTGCTAATGACCCAAGATAGGATGGAGGATATTACTATCTTCACACCTCTAATAGGTGCCTTATCCATTAAAAATATTTTATATAAGATTTTTGAAGGTTTATCATCATCATGGAATGAGATCACAAATAATTGTACCCCATCTACAAGTATTATGCTTCCAACCATATAATATTGTCGAACTTATGTAACCATCAATCCTAGGAAGAAAATAATACTTCATTTTTACCACTATCAAAAGCTTCATCCTCCATAATTATTCATTCTGCTAGGCATAATAATATCATTGGGTCCTTTTTTTTTTCATATCGCATGTTGAATCCATGTATATTATCCGTTAGAATGATTGTTAACATTAGAGAGTGATTGCTTTAGCATTACAAGACATCTAACAAACACCAAGCTTCTCATTCAAAGCTTGTTCTAATGCACCTAGAGACAACTTTTAGAAACCCCACTTGGGAAAAGATATAAAAACATGGTGAATCTTAAATTATTTCTAAAAAAAATATCAATTCTATTGACGATCTATGTAATAATTCCATTTTTTTGAAATAGGTGATTTTGTTCAAAGTTTAAAATAAATATGTAAGCAAGCAATATTATAACATCTATCCCAAACAAGGAATGAGTACATGTTTTTTTGATCAAAGACTTTGTTGGAACACAACAATCTACTGAGAGGGGGGGTGAATCAATAGATATTAAAATTTTAACCCTTTAACCTTGAGAGCAGACTGACTTGTTAAACACTTAGTGTGCGGATTGAAACATGAAATACAAAAATTTAAACAAGCACACAATCTAACAACTCATAACTCAAGATGTACGTGGAAAACCCAAGATGGGAAAAACCACAATGAGAAAATGTTGCTAGGAGATATTGTCCTAATCTAGCCTCGCAAAGAAAGCTTTTGTTACAACTTTTAAGGGCACCAACCCTAAGGAGACACCAATCCCTTATTTTGAGCACCAACTCAATTATCAATTATATTTACAACATATAGATTATTATATTTTACTCATTAAGAACACAAAGCAACGTTACAACTTACTTTGCAACTACTCAATTTTTTGTTGTTGCCACAATAATTCTCTTCTCTGCTTTGCACACCCACTATTTTTCTCTACTCTTCTCCTCTTTCTTTAGTGCATTCTTTGTCTACCTCACTAAGCTTAGATTATTCTTTGTACAATTCACACTTCCACTCCTTCAACCCTCACACTGTTTCAACTATCTCAACCTTATTTTGATCATCTTTTTTGTGTTATTACACACCATCGGTGATTGCCTCAGGATTCTCTACCACGTACAAATATTTTGTTAGGGTTCTAGGATATCCTCTTCACTTCCATACTTCTGCATTGAGTCGCACAACATTTAATTTTGTTACAGATAATTCTCCCTTATTGTCTCTTTGTCAAACCCTAGGATCAAATATGCATTTAATTTGTTCTCTTTTTATTTGATCTAATTTTGACCTCAATATATCCATCACAATTTGTGCCACCGATTTCCAAATCAAATCTTCCAACATATTGGTTGTTGGTGTAGTTGAGCCAATTAACTTCAAGTAGAGCGGGTTTTTGGCTTGAAACCTCGTTCACACGGACTTGACCATTGTGTTTCTTCATATTTAAATCTACGTCGTTGATCTCATCACTTCATGCCATGATCTAGTGTTCCTTGTTCATAATCACACCTTTAAATCATCAATGTCAAATTAGCCTTCCTTTAAATCTCCATCGTCGATCATGTCCATCGCATATTGCTCCAACTCTTTAGTCACCACCATTCAATTGCGTGATGCGAGAAACCTTGGCGATGACTGTTAGATCATTCACCCTTCAAATTTTCATTGTTTATCTTTATTCATCAAGTATCACTGCAACTAATATGACTTCATATATTATTCTCACAATGTGGATACATTCAACAATCACATTTTGATTATTTTTCTTTAAATCTGCATCACCCCCCACTATATTGCTAGAAAAGGACACAGGCCCATAGAATCCTAGTGGGTTGGTGGGCTAAGATCATTTTTCCACCATTGAAATCATCTTCTTCCACCTCACACCTTCTTACGTTCATCGCTCGTCGCGAGAACCATCCTATCTCTTCACTTCACAATAGTGATGTGAAGCAATCGAGCAATATGTTGCTATGTGCCTACTAGACCCACCTTCAGAGTGTCAAAGGGACTCTAAAGTCACTTTGATATCCAAAATTTCCTTAGATGAAGTTCTATCGGAATGTCTAAGGGACCAACATTTTGGTCTTGTCGATATATGTCCTTCTCCTTAATGAGTTAATCTTGTCATCTGATCAACTTTGTTTAATCTACATTGTTGATTACCCTATCATCACCATGTGTCTGCTACACAATCTCTTGCATCATTTTCCACTAACACCCACTACTCATCTCTCATCGTGAGATGCACCTTAACACTTCACTTCACAATGGCAATGTGAATCGACTAGGCGATATCCGTTAGATCCACCATGCATTGATCTCCACCATTCATCGCACATCGGCAAACCATAAACAAGCTTTAAAAACTTATTTGTGATGCACGAGACCTTAGCAATAGCCATCGGATATGAAACTATTGAGTGTGCACTGTCTAATCTCCAAAAGGATATATAAGTGACACCAACTAGAAGAAAATGTAAAGGGTTTGGTCATGGAATGATCTTAATGACATAATTTTATGACTTATGTGACCTGCGACCTCCAACAAGCATTTAATGATAAAATGGAAAATTTGTTAAGGTTTCATGACTGTAACCCTAGGGTTTAACCAGTAAACCCTAATTCTGACCGAGAGTAGACATAATTCAATTTTGATCAGGTCTTACATCCTCTAGATTTGCACTTCACCTTTCTGAGAATCTCTCAGAAAACCCATATTAGATTTGGCCTTTGATTTCTCTTCAGATTCCTAGAAGAATACTCTTCACTTTCATGACAACATTTGTAACACTCAAAGCAACTTTTTGAATTCTTGCCCCACATCTTCCAAAACCAGGTTCACACCATGCCATGTCTCTCCTTAGACATCAATGACATAATTTCCTTTCCAGTCCATCAGTTTCATATTACTCCTTATCCCCTTTTGACATCAATGACAAGAATATGATAACAATCTGCCCCTTTGTCATTGATGGAAAAACTAAATGCTCATACTTCAATTTATGGTCTGATGCCAATTGCAAATAGTAACATTAGTGTTCTTGTACCAACTAAACCATTTAAGCAATTCAGTAACTATTGATTATCATGTAGTGTGAGGAGAGAACATATGCACTTGACTCTCTTAGGTTCCAAGATAAGAACAAGAGGATAAAGTGATGCTTTTAATCTCCAAGATCACCTTTCAATTCAAGGAGAGAGCATGTGCATCTAAGTACCCCACAAACACAATAAACAAAGAGTTCTTCCCCTTAGAAAATCGAGGCATGCAATTAAGCTAGTAGAAAAATGAGTTCATGGATAGTTAGAGCTACAAAAACCATGTCAATATTTTTAAAAGGTCTTGCACATATAATTTACCTACAAAAAATAGTGAATACTATAAATTTGCACCCACAATTAGCATAAAAATCAAGGGAAATTAACAAAAAATATTTCATAATACACAAGACCAAAGAGAAGTCAAAAAACTAAAACATAAATTGCATATGTCAAACTAAACTAGAACTTATGAAAGGGAGATTTTTACCTTTACAAATTTTAACTATTCATGTGTTGAGTGACATAGGAAAAAACACCAATTCAAAGCAACATACATTGAAATAAAAATTGGATTGGCCAAAATAAACATGTGTAATAAAACAATAGGGATTAATGAAATCCCTCAAAACAACATAAAATCCTAAAAAATTGAGAATGGTGAGTGCTAAAAAATAGGTTAGTTCATTAAGGGACTAATAGAAGATAAAAATTTAAAAATATGTGAGGTTTAAAATATTAAAATTAAGTATTTATGCCTAGATCAAAAGCGCCAAATCAAGAAGTGTACATGTGTGCAAATACATGAGTTATTTTAGGAGCATATATTTGAAAACATTCCAAGGTCCAAGAAAACCCAATTTAAACCTACAAATTTGATGTTAAAGTGAGCTCAAAATAATCAAATGGATAAACAATCAAACTAGTAGCAATATGGACTGCAAGTTGACTTAAAAACACAAAAGTACAATCCCCAAAATGCTAGAAAGATTAAATTATAACTCCAAGGGTGGAGACACCAATCCATGAAGTGGACATAACACATAAACGTAGAAACATTTATTCACAAAAACCACACACACATCAAACTAGGCCTACGACCAAAAGAAAAGTGGTACCAACAAAAAACCAACTTAGCCTACACAAAATTTGTTACAAAAAAGCATAGTTAAACTAAATGATTAAACCCTTATAAAAATAATTTTAAAACATAAAAAATTAAAAGAAAATTTTTTAAATTAGATGAAAAGTTGTTGGGTTGTGATATATCCAACTTGCAAGCAAACACATTGCAATAGAGGAGGAAACATTGAAAGAAGGGTTAGACATGTCAATATGGATACCTATAGCTTTGGTGAAAAGAAGACAACACACCTCACAACTCACATTCAATTTTCAATTTTCTTTTTATGACAGCAAACAAAACTTAGATTTATTCAAATTTCAAAATTTACAACTCTCCATAGCCTCAATGGCTTCATCTATACAATCAAAATCTGACATATACATTCACTCTATCATCAGCCTAGCAGTGCTTCCAAAATCCAACACTCATAGGCAATCTTCTTTGCCTCTATAAACACTCATCTTCTCTAGTCGAGCTCCTTCTCTTCTCTGGCATTCAACACCCACCACTTTGTCATTCTTTGGTTTAAATAGAGAATTCAAATCTGCAACTATTTATTTTCCAATTCCTTCTTACACCTCCCTGTGAGGCATCTCTCGTTGTTGAATATGGATCCCAAAGGTTATTTAAAAATCTGCATTTTATATGATATACACACCAGAAAATGGTCGCCTTACCTCACATGTCTTCTCGTTGAAAATTTTCTTAACTTTAGTGCTTTGTGTTGCTAATTCTAACATTTAGCAAATAGGAAAAGTTGCATAAAAGAAGATTATAAAATCATAGCTTTAAAAGGCATTTCATTTTTGCATATTCCTTGGCATGGAGTCTTCCATTTCAAATTCCTTGCTATGTATAATCTTTCTCAACCTTGGTGATTGGTCTTCATTGCTTTTGGGATGTTAAAACTTAAAAATTCTATGCCTTTATATGTCGATATTTCTATTTAAACTTACAGTAGATTTGGCCTCTAAAGAGACACCTCTATATTTAATGTCCATGTAGGATTTTTATCCTTCAAAAACTATAAAATCTGCATTTTATAGGTCGTTGGAAATTATGTTTGGATTTGTAAAT
Organism: Sequoiadendron giganteum; assembly: GCA_007115665.2. Classification (NCBI taxonomy): domain Eukaryota; kingdom Viridiplantae; phylum Streptophyta; class Pinopsida; order Cupressales; family Cupressaceae; genus Sequoiadendron; species Sequoiadendron giganteum. The sequence goes on along the minus strand of CM021110.1, from coordinate 190,034,821 downwards.
ATGCCCTCATTTGGGCACTCCAATAATTTCTATTAAATGTTGTTTTAAATGTGCAAGAATATAACCTTAAGATGTGTCCTTTACTTTCCACGTTGGCTGTAAGTTGATCTTCGAATGGTCTTTTAGATCTCCTTCCAATTTTGGCATTTCAACAAAATCTCTCTTTTAATTTCTGATTTGGAATAATAATAATTACACTTCAATAAAATTCCTTTCAACCCACATTTGAGTGCATCCTCATACGCCAAGTTGAGGTTCTTTTTAATGTTGTTTGATATCTAATTTAAGCACTCATCTTCAATAAGAAGCCACTTAAATAATTATTGTATGCTACCTCAGGCACATCCTTTCCTCAGAAAACTTCAACTATGCAATGGTGATGGGTGTCAAGGCTGAAAACCAAAAAATGCCATAAATTTTCACCAGAAACTTGAAACTTTGTCAAAATTTGCAAGTGTGTGCACAGTGATGATCTTAAGGTCTTGCCAAACCATTCGATCCCAAGTGTCACTGAACTCCATATTTTAATTTTCTCGTAAATTTCCAGCATAAGTTATAAAACTTTAAAATCTTGAAAACCAAAAGGATTTGGCTCACAAAACCTTCATGTATAATTCCAAGATGGAGTTATCCATCTTCTTGTCAGAGGATTTGTCCAAAAAATCTACAGATTTCTCGAAACAATTGTTTCAGTGAAATTGCCTCATATGCACCGGAGCTCAAAATTGTACTTATATGGAATTGACTATGTAAAACCATCATGAACACCATTAAAATCTCAAACAAATCAAAGAAAACCAAAATTAAACCCGAAATATTTTTGGTTGATGTGGATCATTGATTCGCCCGAGATGCTCCTACATTAGACATGTCGAGTAAAACCTTTGTGAGAATAGCTCAAAAATGTGGAGTTGAGTGATAGAATCACTCTTTCGGGTCAGAGGTAACCCGCAGTGAACTCCTTTGCTAAGTATGTGCACAATTTCATTTCTTCTTCCACTTTTTCTAGCACCTCACCAGAACACTCGTCACCTTCTTTCCACAACTAATCCGCTCATCACCCTTCGCTCCTCTTGTGGCTTCGAATCCACCATATGTCGTCCTCCTCCACCAAATGCTCTCTACCTTCTTCTTCTTCCTCGTGGGCTCAAACCCACCATGCTCTGGCCTCCTCCACCAAAACATCCTGCCAACATCTGCAACATACACATACCAATTTGCAACATCTAGTTACAAATCTGCATCCACAACCTCACTAAAATCTGCATATACCCCATTCCATTCTGCAACATCTTCACCCAAATTTGCATACACCATTCCATATTCTTCTCCAAAACCAACATTCAACATATCCACTGAATGCATAACAATATCATCCTCAAAAGAAAATAAATTTACCTTGTCTTTTTCGGCTATAACAACTCCAATAGCTGCAACTTTATCCTTCGCTTCGACATCTCCCACACCATCAGCTGCTGCAACATGTTTTTCCCCTTCCTTCTCTGAGATATTCATCAACCATTTATCCTTTATCATTGAAAATTATGCCCACAAATCATTTTTTCCATTTGTTGTAACCTCCTTGAGCCCTATCGTTGCAACCACATCCTCATTTTGTTCTTCTTCACTACTCACATCTTCATTCTTCTCTTCTTCTTTGTCCATTTCTGCTACATTTGCATCTTCCTTCTTGTCCTCTTCATGCTTGACTAACTCCCTACACTACTTGACTTCAATCTTGTCATTGATCTCTCATTCAATCAATTCAGTCTCACACTCACATCTACTAGCATCCCAAGAGTCTTTCGCTCTTGATACTGCCTCCATCCATCCCAAAACACAGGCTTTCTCACATAAAACACCATCTCTTCACACTATTACAATCTTACATCTCACTCTTCCCAATCTACAAATTATTTCTACTATTTCAAGCCCTCTCTCTTCGTTGCTCAGGAATTCTCCAACCTACAACAACCCTCACGCAAGATTCTCCTCAACCACCTCACACTTCCTGTAGGTCCTGGTGCCAAGCTGCCTCACGGTCGGCGATCTGCTTGCACGCTCAAGAACACTCACTCTAATACCACTTGGTGAAAAGAAGACAACACACCTCACAACTCACATGTAATGCACAAATGCAATTTTCAATTTTATTTTTATGACAACAAGCAAAACTCATATTTATTCAAATTTCAAAATTTACAACTCTTCATAGCCTTTCAATGGCTTCATCTACACAATCAAAATCTAGCATATACATTCACTCTATCATCAGCATAACAGGGCTTCCAAAATCCAACACTCACAGGCAATCTTCTTTGCCTTTGTAAACACTCATCTTCTCTGGTCGAGCCCCTTCTCTTATCTAGCATTCGACACCCCCCGCCTTGTCATTCTTTGGTTTAAATAGAGAATTCAAATCTGCAACTGTTTCTTTTCCAATTCCTTCTTACACCTCCTTGTGAGGCATCTCTCGTTGCTGAATATGGATCGCAAAGGTTATTTAAAAATCTGCATTTTATATGATATACACACTAGAAAATGGTTGCCTTACCTCACATGTCTTCTTGTTTAAAAGTTTCTTAACTTTAGTGCTTTGTGTTTGCTAATTTTAACATTTAGCAAATAGGAAAATCTACATAAAAGAAGATTAGAAAATCATAGCTTTAAAAGGCATTTCATTTCTGCATATTTGTTGGCGTGGAGTCTTCCATTTTAAATTCCTTGCTATGTAGAATCTTTCTCAACCTTGGCAATTGGTCTTTGTTGCTTTTGGAATGTTAAAACTTCAAAATCCTATGCCTTTCTATGCTGAAGTTTCTATTTACACTTACAATAGATTTGGCCTCTAAAGAGACACCTCTATATTTAATGTCCACGTAGGATTTTTATCCTTCAAAAACTATAAAATCTGCATTCTACAGGTCGTTGGAAATTATGTTTGCATTTACAAATATGCCCTCATTTGGGCACTCCAATAATTTCTATTAAATGTTATTTTAAATGTGCAAAAATATAACCTTAATATGTGTCCTTTCCTTTCCACATTGGTTGTAAGCTAATCTTTGAATGGTCTTTTAGATATCCTTCCAATTTTGGCATTTCAACAAAATATCTCTTATAATTTCTGATTTGAAATAATAATAATTACACTTCAATAAAATGCCTTTCAACCCACATTTGAGTGCATCCTCATACGCCAAGTTGAGGTTTTTTTTATTGTTGTTTGATATCTAATTTAAGCACTCATCTTCAAAAAGAAGTGACTTAAATAATTATTTTATGCTACCTCAGGCACCTCTTTTCCTTGGAAAACTTCAACTATGCAACGATGATGGGTGTCAAGGCTCTAAACCAAAAATATCATAAATTTTCACTAGAAACTTGAAACTTTTCCAAAACTTGTAGTTATGTGGTGGTGATGATCCTAAGGTCCTTGCCAAACTGTTCTATCCCAAGTGCCATTGAACTCCAGATTTTAATTTTCCCGTAAACTGCCAATATAAGTCGAAAAACATTAAAATCTTGAAAACAAGAAGGATTTGTCTCACCAAACCTTCATGTATAATTCTATATGGAGTGTCAGAGGATTTATCCTAAAACTACCAATTTCTTGAAACAAATGTTTCAACGAAACTGCCTCATATGTACCGGAGCTCAAAAATGTGCTTTTGTGGAACCGACTATGCAAAAACATCATGAACACCATTAGAAGCTCAAACAAATCAAAGAAAAAAAAAATTGAACATGAAATCTTTCTGGTTGATGTGGATCATTGATTCACTCGAGATGCTCCTGCACCACAATAGAATAAAAAACATAAACCAATACTTATACACAAGAAATCAAAAATTCAGCTCACACCCAATTCCACCTCCATGTGTTCCAAAGAGGTATTTTCACTCAAGTTGAAATACCTTGAAGGAAGCCTCCCATAGCTCTAGTTGCACACTATGAGTGTAGATATGATCAATATTTAGATATGTAATTGAAGCTATGTTAGTTGCTCACTCAAGCACCATAATTTTGCATTCAAGGATTGTGTTGTAAATAATCTACAAGAGGCATTATTTATAGATTTTTTAGATTGATGATCAGTGGCTAAGATTGGTGTAATTAATGCACAATGTGAGATCCATAATTCAAGGGGATTTGATGGATGAGATTTTCTTTAAACATAATGAAGAGATAAAATCAAAAAGGAGCTTTTCAAAAGACCAAAAAGTCATTTTTTGGGTTAATATTTTCTTAAAGAAGCGTATGGATGGTATTTAATGAGAATATTTTTGGAGAAGTGGGATGGATGTGAAAAATGCATGCAAAATTCTTTCTTTAGACATGTGCATTCTAAAAAAACGGACAAGACTTTATTTAATTAATCATGCTTTAACTTGTGTAAATGGTTACTTAGATTAAATAATTATTTTTAGTGTAGTAATGATGTGAGAGAAAGAGCTATAATTGAATAAACATAATTCATTTATTTAATTTTTGGGAATGTGCGTGATAGGCTTAAATAAACAAATTCTAGATTTGTTTATTTAAGGTTGGACTTTAGAAATAGAATTGGTTAAATGAATAAATACTCCTAATTAATTTAATTAATTTTGGAAGAATGGTTAGATGAATTAATTTAATATTCAAAAATTATTTTAAATTAATATTAAAATCAAATTGAGATAATTAGTTAAAGAAATATAATTTTTTTAATCAATTTTGGAGTATTGATGTGAATTGGATTGGTGATAGGAGAATTGTGAAGAGACAATTTTTTTGTATTTACACATTACATATGCACGATTTTTTATGGGCCATTGAAATAAGCATTACATCTTGTCCCCCTCCTCCCATTCCCTTGATTACATTTTCAATGAGGAGATTCCATAAATCATCACTGTATATGCCATTGTATATCATAACAAAATTACATGATTTTATTATGAGACATTCTTATTGACACAACAAACCAATATAATATATGAATTTCATCACTTATTATCATCTAAATTTAAATTATTTTGTCTATTTAGATGTCTTGCTAAAAATAGTAAATCAATTATCGATTAGCTCCTTGGGTGTCTAATGTTACTATTGAGTTGGACCTTGAGTTGGACCTAGAGAAGTACAAATCTTGTGATATGCCATTCATGCATTGGATAAATTTTCCATACTATTTGATAAACCATGGCTTGAAAATTTTGAAGTAGTAACTTTAATTATACATCAATTCATAAAATTTGTTCATGAAGGAAAATTTGTTGATTCCAAGAGATTCAAATGAATCTACTATAAAATTGAGTCGTTTCATTACATAGAAAGTTCAAAAGAACCTCTATACAAATTTGAGATAGGTCTTGCACTTGATTTCACAATGAGAACATAATAAGTTAAAATAAGAAGAGAGGAATACAAAGATACACAAAGGATAAATAAATCATGAGAAAAGGGAAGAAAGAAAAGTGGAAACCAAAGTGATACAAAAACTAGAGTTTCATGTTCAAAAGATAACTTGGATGCCAAAGTAAGAAGTTATGGTATACTAAATTTCAAGCATCCCTCCACAACTAAAAATAAAGAATCAATAAATTTGGATAAGAAACGAACTCCTAATGTGACATCAATAGACCATGTGTTTGTATAAAGAAGAAATACATGTAATAGAAAAAGGCAAGAAAATAAAAAGAGACACATATAAATGAAGAATATGATGAATTCTATTGGGATGATGATCCTCCAAGGTTTTTCAATGATGAGCATCACTATAGATTATTTATCCTATAGACATATCATTTTATTTTATATTTTTCCTTTTGATTATTGCTTTGCACCTTTGCCCTTTTTATTGAGCCTTATTTGTGTGCTTACATACTCACTTCACCTTTTATATCTAGTTTCACGATTAACTTTGCCCACTTAGGGAATTTTCCTTTTCTTTTTGACGTGACTTGATTTTTCTATTCACATACTCTTTAGTGATCATGTACACCTTATCCTCATTTCTCGCTCATTTTTACCACTTCGGTTTTTTTTATTATGACTTATTTCTTACTTTCACAATTGTTATGCATCCTTATGTTTACTTTTTCCATTACTATTTTCTTATATTTTTCATGACCATTATCCCATCCTTTATTATGCTTGTATTCTCATTATTACATGATGTATATTCTGACAAATCCTTTATTATGCTTGTAGATAGTATACTTGTACAACCTTTTTAACCTTTTTATTTACAAATCTTATTATTACCATCATACATAGCTTAATTTTATGTGCATATACTTATTTCTTACACCTTATGTGGTCATATTGCGTTTGTATTGGCATATCATCTAATCACATTGGGATGCATCGTGATTTTCCAATATATGCACCCACATTATCTTATCATGCTTCTCTAGCTATACCTTCAAATTGGGGACATTACACCTCCTATTTTCATCTCACATTTACATAATTATGCACCCAAACTATGTTACTACTAGAGAACTATTTCCTTACATTGACCATTACATGCTCACATGGATGACACATTGGGGACATGTGCATATCCTCATTTACATACCTAATACAAATATTTTTGGTCATTTGGACCATATCACCATTTTTCATTTGGGCATAATAGGGGCAACCTTGTACCTTAATGTTTACTTCTCATCCATTTACTTTCATGTCTATCCTACTACATGTATTATGTGATTATTATATATTATAGTCATGAGACTTATTTACTCCAATATTTACATGCTTGTATGCCTAGGGGTGATCCCACAATACTGGTTTACAATTTTTGGTCAAACTAGACATTGAACTATTTTTTTTAATTAAATCCTCACTTTCAACCACCTATAGTGGTTAAACAGTGAGGAATTTGAAGATGATGCAAACTAGTGATTTGTGATATTTTGTTTGCAGATTCTAAATATATTTTTTTCAAATATTTTGGAATCAGATTGCAATTCTTTTTCCATCTCCTTCATAAACTAGTTTTTAACAGTACACACCATTTTTAAAGAGTGGCGTTACTTGCTAACACATAACTTTTTTTCTATGAAGGATAAAATTCTATTTTTTTCTAATTTAGATTCATAACTACAATATCTAATGCATGGAATTGGTTTCATAGGATTTCATTGAATATTTCTTTCTTAATTAAGTTTCAAAGTCAAATCAGTTACAATTTAGACATGATTTAATGGTTAAAACATAACTTTTTTGTATGTATCAAAATTCAATTTTAGTTTTTTGGATCAAGAACATCAATATCTAGTGCATAGATATTTTTTAGAATTTTTTTGATAATCTGCTATTTTTCCACATGTGCAGAATATAGAGCTTGATTTTCGGTGAAAAACCTACATTCATAAGAAATAAAAAATAAATATAATAATCAAATTAAATATTTTATAATTATAGTTTTTGAGAAGCTTATAATAAGGACTATATAGTTACAAAAAATAAAATTTAAATGAATTCATTTGATCCCCTAAAAGGTAAATCAAAAGTGTTTTTTTATCAGCATTTTGATAGGTGTAAAGGAGACTATGTTACTAGATATGGTTTAAAACTAGCGGGGTTCTATCCAAGGGGGTTTGATCAAACCACCTTAGATCAAACCCTCTTCAATTGGAATCCTTTAAATGAAACTTTTAAAGGCTTAAATCATTATATTTTCTAAAAATATGTGATTTTAGCAAAAATCTAGATGTCCAAAAAAGTGTAAACCACTATTGTGGGGTCACCCCTAGCTTACAATTACATTTTATGTACTATTTTCTTGTTTCTCTGACTTTTTACATCTAATTAATACAACTAATGAAACGCATACTTATACTGAGAGGGAAGTGAGTCAATATAGATAATACTTTTATTTTCTCAACTTAATCAAGCACAATAGTGTTACCTCAAAACTTAATTATCCATAGCAATAACATACATGAAAGTTCTAGCAATTAAGAACACAAGAAGAACAAATGATTTTATGTGGGAACCCTTATGGAAGAAAAACATAGAAAAATATTGCTTGTATAAATATTTTTACAAATTTTGTAAGAACCAATCCATTGGAGACTCCAATCCCCACCATTGAGCACCAACCCAACAAGAGATGCATGTCTCTTCTATTGCTATGTAATTTTTTCCCCAAAAGAAAATAAACTATGAAATGACCCTTTAGATTTAAAAAGGAGATAGAAAATAAACGATATTATACCATAGCACAACAAGCAATTAGCGTTAAATTTTGCGCTGAATTTTAGTGTATTTGAGTCCATCAATTAGAGCCATCTTACAACACAAAAGTCTATGCAAAAGTGTATCTTCATTTTATCGCCGGATTTTGCGTCATCTTTAGCATCCACTTTAGCACCGGATTTTATGCCAAAAATTTGGTGCCGATAATAGCGTCTTCTTTAGCTCCGGAAATAACACCAGAAAATGGCACCGAAAATAATGCCTAAATTGGCATAGTAACAGCGTCTTCTTTAGCACCGGAAATAGCACCTAAATTAGCACCCAATTTGGCTTTTGTTTTTGCTTCCATGTCTGCTCCTAAAAAATGCTTCTTGTTTTGCTCCCGATTTTACTTTTGGTTTTGCTTCCAGGTTTGCTTTCGGTTTTGCTACCAATTTTTCTTTCAAGATTGCTTCTAGTTTGTTTCTAGTTTGGCTTCCATTGTTGCTTCCTTTTTTTCTTCTAAAAATGCTCCTTGTTTTGCTTCCATTTATTAATTTAATATGTTTTAATTCAATTTAATTAGTTAAATATATGATGCCTCTTAAATAACTCATATGATTAAATAACAAGATAATTATTTTATTTTTTTGTTAGTTAAATCACTGCCCAAATGATACATGTCCAACAGTCGACATAAGTCAAAATGATACATGTACAAATGATATAAGTAAAAATGATAAATTATGTAACTCAAATTGATACAAGTCAAGATGATACATGTCCAAATGATATAAGTGAAAATGATAAATTTCAATATGATACAACTCAATAATATGGTACTATAGGTTGTGAAAACGATACATATGATAGTAACCATGAAAAGAGGCATCATAATAATATATCAGCAATGATCCATGATGCAGTCTATATGATCATGAATGTCACTGGGTACTACCAGCAAGTACCTCATCATCATCACCACTATCGTGATCATGATCAGCATCATCATCATCATAACAATATACCAACAATGATCCATGATGCATCCTATATTATCATGAATGTTGTTGGGTACAACCAACAACTTCCCTATCGTCATCATCACCATCATCATCATCGTCGTCGTCATCATCATCATCATTGTCATTAGCCTTAGAGTCTTTTGTTTATGCGTCATCATCATCCTCTACCATGTGATCTGTACCAGCAGGACCAATATTTTTTGGATCTATATCATGATGAAGACCATCTTGATCTTCTGGAAGACTCGAGTTCTACAAAAAAATATATTTAAAATGAAAATTTATTATTTATTTCATGCAATAATTTATTTTCCTATTATATATCTAATATTGAAGCATATGAGACGAAACCATAATCATATCACATCATATCAAAGTGCACATACCATAATAAAATTTTAAAAAAGTTACAACCAATATGTGATTCCAATGATGTAAAACATGCAACAATTCTAATAAACGTTAGTAAAGATCATAAAAAATAAATTGTTATTCAATTTAACTATCAACTGTAAATTCTATTACATAACCTTAAGTGCCAACCCTCTGCAAAAGAATGAGGAGACTGCAAGAATACTGGTTGTAGGGGGAATTGGTACAAGATATGGACATGGCTCTTCCAAGCCATCCACTAACATGGTTTCATACAAAAATGTGGACGATATCCCCATTTCTAGAGAGCTCATGATTTAGGTTGATACAAAAAATGATGTTGTTCTGGTACCCATATATGGCATCATGGTTCCATTTCATGTAGCCACCTTCAAGAGTGATACAAGCCAACAAGATGGAGGGAATTCTTATATAAGGATAATTTTCAATGTTCCAGGTACTGACTTTAATGCCAACTACATGCCAACATTGAAATTCCCTAGCAGTATTTATGTTAAGGAAATTTCCTTTAGATCCAAGGATTCAAAGCACATCAACGATATGGTACAAATAATTAAATACCATGGACGATCTGTAGCAATGAAAGAGTCTGAAAAGTCAGAGAGAGCTACACTGGTGACTCGGGAGAAACATCAACTTTCAAAAACAAGGGAAATTAGGTTGATAGACTTGTGGATCAAGCCAGCATTTGGTGGAAGAGGAAGAAATGGCTGGAACTCTAGAGGCCCACCATAATGAATTTTGGTATTCAACCATGAGAGCAAAAGAGAGAGCTGATATCATGTATCAAAACATTAAGCATGCATTCTTCCAGCCAGCGGAGAAGGAGATGATTACTTTGCTTCATTTTCATTTGCATAACCTTATCATGGCATGGGAACCAAGAAGACCAAGGATGTTTAGTTTTATGTGGAAGTAATGGATGTGGTCCAAAATTTAGGAGGGTCAAGAAGGTCAATGTATGATCCTGATGAAATTGAGGAAGAACAACAAGAGAGGGATAGGAAAAATAAAATCAATGCAGAGTTTCAAGGTGTTGGGACTGGAAAAATATGGCATTTTCCACTATCCTCTACCTCGCCTACCTTCCATATACCACAAAAATACATCACACTTTAATTTTATGATCAATACAAATTGTAGAAATTTGTGTGACCATATCCATATTATAGCCTCCATTGCACCCATAAAATTGAAATCTCGTAGTTTTTCCCCCATTCTTAGCAAAATTCAATACCATCAACCTAATAATGCTTCATCAGTGGAACCCCCATTACAGCCCCACCGATGGCCCAATGAAAATAGCTCACAACCTAGTATTAGAGTAGCAATACCCTATCGGGCTGACTCCTAAGGTGCTCTCCCCAATATACCGATAGAGTCAACAAAGTAAACACATCGCTATAACAGATAAACATCGGTGGAACAAATTATGGTGTTCCCCCGATGGGCCAATATAACCATGAATAGATCTTCAGGATGTTTTGTGCTTTGATTATACTATTTTTAAGTGAATTTTTCATGTATATAATCATATCATGTTCATGTATGTTAATATAAGGCATTTATGGAGGTAGTTCAAAGAGATGGCCCTGAACTTTTTCCTCATCTTACAAAGTATGCAGGAATAGGAATAGGGATCGAATTTTGAGAGTCTAGTTTAAGTTTGAATTCAAGAAATGAAAAAATTGTGAAGGTTGGAATGGCTTTTAATGTATCACTTGAGTTTCATAATTTGCATTTGCAGACTGGTAACCCTAAAACACAGAATTATTCATTGCTCCTTGCTAACACTGTGGTTGTTAAGGATAAAGGGCCTGAAAATGCAACTAGGGTTAGCTCCAAAGTATACACTGATGTTGCATACTCATTTAACAGTGGTGATGAAGATGAGGAAGTGAAACAAAAACCCAAGGCTAAGTTAAATGGAGGACAATCAGGCATCTCCAAGGAAACCTTACGATCTGATAATCAGGAGATGACTAAAGAAGAGCAGCGTCATCAATACCAAGCAGAACTTGCAAGGCAAAAGAATGAGGAGACTACAAGAAGATTGGTTGCAGGGATCATTGGTATAGGAGATGGACATGGCTCTTCCAATCCATCCACTAAGATGGTTTCCTACAAAAATATGGATGATATCCCCATTTCTAGAGAACTCATGATTCAAGTTGATACGAAAAATGGTGCTTTTCTGGTACCCATATATGGCATCATGGTTCCATTTCATGTAGCCACCATCAAGAGTGTTACAAGCCAACAAGATGGATGGAATTATTATATAAGGATATTTTTCAATGTTCTAGGTACTGACTTTAATGCCAACTACATGCCAACATTGAAATTCCCTAGCAATATTTATGTTAAGGAAATTTCCTTTAGATCCAAGGATTCAAAGCACATAAACCATGTGGTACAAATGGTTGAATACCACAGACAATTTGTAGCAATGAAAGAGTTTGAAAAGGTATAGAGAGCTACATTGGTGACTCAGGAGAAACTTCATCTTTCAAAAACAAAGCCAATTAGGTTGGCAAACTTGTGGATCAGGACAACATTTGGTGGAAGAGGAAGAAAGATGACTGGAACTCTAGAGGCCCACCATAATGGATTTTGATATTCAACCATGAGAGAAAAAGAGAGAGCTAATATCATGTATCAAAACATCAAGCATGCATTTTTCCAGCTAGCAGAGAAGGAGATGATTACTTTGCTTCATTTTCATTTGCATAAGCATATCATGGTGGGAACCAAGAAGACCAACGATGTCCAATTTTATGTGGAGGTAATGGATGTGGTCCAAAATTTAGGAGGGGCAAGAAGGTAAATGTATGATCCTGATGAAATTGAGGAAGAATAGTAAGAGGGACATAAAAAATAATATCAATGCAAAGTTTCAAGGATTTGTCAAGCCAGTAAGAGAGCTATGGGAGCAGCCTCATCTAAAATACTTTGAACTAGAGTTTGATATACCATTTAGAGAGCTTGGTTTTCATGGAGTTCCTTTCAAAGCCTCTACTTTTATTTTCCTATGGCAAATTGTTTGGTATAGTTCATGGAATTACCTTTCTTAGTAATCACTATTAGTGAGAATTGAGATTGTTAACCTTGAGAGAGTAGGACTTGGGAAAAAGGCATTCGATATGGCTATTGTTTTCAAAAACTTCAAGCAGGATGTACTCTGAATTGACGATATTCCTCAATATTCGCTTGATGGCATCAAGGAATGGATAAACTCCATGGATATAAAGTATTATGAAAGTAGAATGAACTTGAACTAGCGGCAAATTTTGAAGACTATTACTGATGATCCAGATAAATTTATTGAAGATGGTGGTTGGGATTTTTTGAATATGGAAGCTAGTGATTTTGATTATGATAATTTAGAAGAGTCGGATCAAGGATATGAACCCTCTGATGTAGAAGAGGAATCAGAATCAAATTTCATGTAGCCACCATCAAGAGTGTTACAAGCCAACAAGATGGAGTGAATTCTTATATAAGGATAATTTTTAATGTTCCAAGTACTGGCTTTAATGCCAACTACATGCCAACATTGAAAATCCCTAATAGTATTTATGTTAAGGAAATTTCCTTTAGATCCAAGGATTCAAATCACATCAACCATGTGGTACAAATGATTAAATACCACAAACAATCTGTAGCAATGAAAGAGTCTGAAAAGGCAGAGTGAGCTACATTGGTGACTCAGGAGAAACTTTGGCTTTCAAAAACAAAGGCAATTAGGCTAGCAGACTTTTGGACCAAGCCAACATTTGGTGGAAGAGGAAGAAAGATGAATATAACTCTAGAGGGCCACCATAATGGATTTCAGTATTCAACCATGAGAGCAGAAGAGAGAGTTGATATCGTGTATCAAAACATTAAGCATGCATTCTTCCAGACAGGGGAGAACAAGATGATTACTTTGCTTCACTTTCATTTGCATAACCTTATCATGGCATGGGAAACAAGAATACCAAGGATGTCTAGTTTTATGTGGAGGTAATGGATGTGGTCCAAACTTTAGGAGGGGCAAGAAGGTCAATGTATGGTCCTGATGAAATTGAGGAAGAACAGCAAGAGAGGGACAGGAAAAATAATATCAATGCAGAGTTTCAAGGATTTGTCAAGCCAGTAAGAGAGCTATGGGAGTAGTCTCATCTAAAATATTTTGAACTAGAGTTTGATGTACCATTTAGAGAGATTGGTTTTCATGGATTTCCTTTCAAAGCCTCCACTTTTATTGTTCCTACAATAAACTATTTGGTAGAGTTGGTGGAATTACCTTTCTTAGTAATCACTATTAGTGAGACTGAGATTGTTAATCAATTAGGTGCTAATTTCTTGTATAAATTAAAGAGTTTGAAAAGGTAGAGAGCTACACTGGTGACTCAAGAAAAAATTTAGCTTTCAAAAACAAAGGCAATTAGGCTAGCAGACTTGTGGATTAGGCCAGCATTTGGTGGAAGAGGAAGAAAGATGACTAGAACTCTGGAGGGCCACCATAATGGATTTTGGTATTCAACCATGAGAGTAGAAGAGAGATTTGATATCATGTATCCAAACATTAAGCATGCATTCTTCCAGCCAGTGAAGAAGGAGATGATTACTTTGCTTCAATTTCATTTGCATAACCATATCATGGCGTGGGAATCAAGAAGACCAAGGATGTCTAGTTTTATGTGGAGGTAATGGATGTGGTCCAAACTTTAGGAGGGGCAAGAAGGTCAATGTATGATCCTAATGAAATTGAGATAGAACAACAAGAGAGGGACAGGAAAAATAATATCAATGTAGAGTTTCAAGGATTTATCAATCTAGTAAGAGAGCTATGGGAGTAGCCTCATCTAAATTATTTTGAACTAGAGTTTGATGTACCATTTAGAGAGCTTGGTTTTCATGGAGTTCCTTTCAAAGCCTCTGCGTGTATTGTTCCTACGGTAAACTGTTTGGTAGAGTTGGTGGAATTACCTTTCTTAGTAATCACTATTAGTGAGATTGAGATTGTTAATCAATTAGAAACTAATTACTTTTAGCAATGAAAGAGTCTAAAAAGGAAGAGAGAGCTACACTGGTGACTTGGGAGAAACTTAAACTTTCAAAAATAAAGGCATTTAGGCTGGAAGACTTGTGGATCAAGCCAACATTGGTGGAAGAGGAAGAAAGATGACTGTAACTCTAGAGGGCCACCATAATGGATTTAGATATTGAACTATGAGAGTAGAAGAGATAGTTGATATCATGTATCAAAACATTAAGCATGCATTCTTCTAGCCAGCAGAGAAGGAGATGATTCATTTGCTTTACTTTCATTTACATAGCCATATCATGGTGTGGGAATCAAGAATACCAAGGATTTACAGTTTTATGTGGAGGTAATTGATGTGGTAAAAACTTTAGGAGGGGCAAGAAGGTCAATGTATGATCCTGATGAAATTGAGGAAGAACAACAAGAGAGGGACAGGAAAAATAATATCAATGTAGAGTTTCAAGGATTTGTCAAGCCAGTAAGAGAGCTATGGGAGCAACCTCATCTAAAAGATTTTGAACTAGAGTTTGATGTACCATTTAGAGAGCTTGGTTTTCATGGAGTTCCTTTCAAAGCCTCTTCTTTTATTGTTCCTATCGTAAAATATTTGGTAGAGTTGGTAGAATTACCTTTCTTAGTAATCACTATTAGTGAGATTGATATTGTTAATCAATTAGGTGATAATTGCCTGTAGCAATGAAAGAGTCTCAAAAGGTAGAGAGAGCTACACTGGTCCCTGTTTTTGAAACTTCAACTTTCAAAAACAAAGGTAATTAGGTTGGAAGACTTGTGGATCAAGCCAGCATTTGGTGGAAGATGAAGAAAGATGACTAGAACTCTAGAGGGCCACAATAATGGATTTTTGTATTCAACCATGAGAGCAAAAGAGAGATTTGATATCATGTATTAAAACATTAAGCATGAATTCTTCTAGCCAGTGGAGAAGGAGATGATTACTTTGCTTCACTTTCATTTGCATAACCATATCATGGTGTGGGAAGCAAGAAGACTAAGGATGTCCAGTTTTATGTGGAGGTAATGGATGTGGTCCAAACTTTAGGAGGGGAAAGAAGGTCAATGTATGATCCTGATGAAATTGAGGAAGAACAACAAGAGAGGGATAGGAAAAATAATATCAATGTAGAGTTTCATGGATTTGTCAAGCCAATAAGAGAGCTATGGGAGCAGACTCATCTAAAATATTTTGAAGTAGAGTTTGATGTACCATTTAGAGAGTTTGGTTTTCATGGAGTTCATTTCAAAGCCTTTGCTTTTATTGTTCCTACGGTAAACTATTTTGTAGAGTTGGTGGAAATACCTTTCTTAGTAATCACTATTAGTGAGATTGAGATTGTTAATCAATTAGGCACTAATTTCCTGTAGCAATGAAAGAGTCTGAAAAGGTAGAGAGAGCTACACTGGTGACTCAGGAGAAACTTCAACTTTCAAAAACAAAGGCAATTAGATTGGAAGACTTGTGGTTTAGGATAGCATTTGGTGGAAAAGGAATAAAGATGACTAGAACTCTGGAGGCCCACCATGGATTTCGGTATTCAACCATGAGAGTAGAAGAGAGAGTTGATATCATGTATCAAAACATTAAGCATGCATTCTTCCAGCGAGCGGAGAAGGAGATGATTACTTTGCTTCACTTTCATTTACATAACCATATCATTTCGTGGGAACCAAGAAGACCAAGGATGTCCAGTTTTATGTGGAGGTAATGGATGTGGTCCAAAATTTAGGATGGGAAAGAAGGTCAATGTATGATCCTGATGAAATTGAGGAAGAACAACAAGAGAGGGACAAGAAAAATAATATCAATGCAGAGTTTCAAGGATTTTTCAAGCCATTAAGAGAGCTATGGGAGCAGCCTCATCTAAAATATTTTGAACTAGAGTTTTATGTACCATTTAGTGAGCTTCATTTTCATGGAGTTCCTTTCAAAGCCTTTGCTTTTATTGTTCCTACGGTAAACTGTTTGGTAGAATTGGTGGAATTACCTTTCTTAGTAATCACTATTAGTGAGATTGAGATTGTTAACCTTGAGAGAGTGCGACTTGGGAAAAAGGAATTTGATATGGCTATTGTTTTCAAAGACTTCAAGTGGGATGTACTTTGCATTGACGACATTCCTCAATCTTTGCTTGATGGCATCAAGGAATGGTTGAACTCCATGGATATAAAGTATTATGAAAGCATAATGAACTTGAATTGGTGGCCAATTTTGAAGACTATTACTGATGATCTAGAAAAATTTATTGAAGATGGTGGTTGGGAATTTTTGAATATGGAAGCTAGTGATTCTGATTTTGATAATTCATAAGAGTCGGATCATGGATATGAAGCCTCTGATGTAGAAGAGGAATTAGAATCATATGAGGAAGGTTCAGAAGATGAATCTCTTATGGATTTAGATGAGGATGAAGAAGAAGAAGAAGATTTTAAAGGGGAGGAAGGTAAAACATGGGATGAATTAGAAGTCAAAGCCAGAAATGCAGATAAGGAAAAAGGAGACGAGTCTGATAGTGAAGAGGAAAGGCGACGACGAAAGGTAAAAGCTACAGGGATGTCTCGGGCACCTGATATTAGAGATTCAAGATGAATTCCTGCCAAGAGGCATAAAGTTAGATGAATTGAGTTCATATACATCCTTCTACTATTTATTCATGCACATAAATGGTTTAGTTGTTTATGAAAATTATGCATATATGTTAACTTGATCAGTGTTGTTAGTTCGGTAGTTTGATTTCTATGACAACCAGCCATTAGGCCATTCTGTGTGGGAGCACGTTTGTGTTTTTAGTTAAATTTTTTGGATAGGTCTACTTGGTGTTAAGGATATTCCATTTATCTTTTGAATGTTAAGAATTCTAGTATTGTACATGCTTCTCTATGTTGATTAGATCAGGTTACAAGTTTTTTACTGCTGATTTCTTTATTTATGGATTTTTTAACTTGGAAGATAGGAATTTGCTGCCTTTTTTTAATTAGATGGACAAATTAAGTGGTTGGTTAACTACGCCAAGTGATGTAAACTACAAGGATGTGTTAGATCTATAGTGTGCCTACCAAGATGCATCAAAACATTCTTACATGTTAAAAGAATGGCAGCATTCTGAGGAAGGATGAAAAAGATGCATGTGGATCAGTTAGTAGAATGGCAACATGAATTCAAGGAAGCACTCCTTGAGATACCATGTTTGAGATAAAAGAAGATAAATCAAATCATGGGACTAAGTTACTCAAATGATACAACTCATAACTTAAATGAGGACACTTAAGAGATATTAAAAGACAATGGTCATTAATTAAAAGATGCAATGAAAATAAGGCATGAATGTCACCCACTACCCTTTAAGGCAAATAATATTTTTTTCCTCAACATGAAATAATGGGACAATTGAGTGGGATCTAGGGCCAACAGAGAAGCACTTTAGAACTCATCCTACGCATCAATAAACAACTCAACATAAGAAATGAAAATTGACATATTAACACAACAATATCCAACTAAGTTACTGAAATTGAAAGTCAACTATTGATACCTCGTTCTCCATCTAGATTAAAAAAATCGGCCCACTTTTTGCTTTGTATCTTTTCCTTTTCAAATTGCTTTAGATGTCGGCCATATTTCTCCTCTTGTCAAAACATGGCACATGGACTAGTTAAACTAATTGATATGCAATCATTTACTTTTTCCTAGGGAATTAAAAAAATATCATTTAACATATTAAATATACTTCCAAATTTATAGATCAAGTCCTATAAACCTTTTTGGCCACTGTGATGTATGGCACAAATTTTTTGAAGCCTAGCCTTGGAGGCCTTGTCCTGAAACGTATACTAATTCAATTTAACTATGCACAAATAAAATTTAAAAATCATTTAATAAATTTGATACATAATCTTATGAGAAAATTCAAATACCTGTGTACTCTCCTCACCGGACTTCCTTTGTGCTTCGAACTTCTCATATGCTTTTACAAGCTGTTTCCATAGTTTGACACTTACATCAATTGGCCTTTTTTTGAGCCTTAGCTCAAGAGGGATTTTTTTTATCTTCTTTGTTTGGTTGCATCAAAATCTCTTGCAATTTTGAGACATTCATAGCTTTACCTTCTTCACAGACCAACCTGTGCCAAATTTAATCTCCATGTCATTGATAACTGCATTTTGCAGGTGTATGGGTATCTTTGAGAATGGAAAATGTAGATGGTCTTTGAACCATTGAAGGCATGATTCCTTCAACCTATTCACAAACTCTTTTCTAATAGTTGTCATTCGAACTTCCCCTGAAACCACATCGTATTCTATCTTGGTATTGAAGGTACCAATGCAAGATTGAAAACTTGTCATGGTGGAAGAAGTTTGTGTCCTAGCAGTGGTTGGGACAATGGAAGCCTCTGCTCCGTGTTCTACATTCCTGGAGTTTACTGTTATTGATTTCCTCCTGGATCTTTTTCTCGATCCAGGATTGCTTGGGGAATCAATTGATTCTCTTTGACACGGTTGTTTTGGTTGTAATATTTGAGGGGCTTCACTAGATCGGTTTTCTATGTATTTGGAAAGCATTGTCCGGCGCACATCATCCAATTTGTTCACTGCCTATTCCCCCAATATGGAAGCCAATGCCTCTTTATCTTTGTCAGTCACATGTCCCTATATATATATATATAATAAATTTCTTCTTTTAAATTTAAAAAGAAAAAAGTAAAAAGTAAAAATGAAAGAAACAAGGGAATCATTTACAAATCTATAAATTGACAATGAATTATCTCATTGTGGCCAAATTTTTCTCCCTTTGTTCTCTTCCCTCTATCACTTGACATTTTGAGGGGAACTAGGGAAAATTATTTTTGTCCAGTCTTTGGAGGAAAATGAAGTACACATTGTCAGGTATGAAAGTTTTCATCCAGCTTGTGGTATGAAAGTTTTACCTTGAATGACTCTCTTTCTAGATTTAAACGCCTATGATTCAATTGCTTGCACACCTGTATAGAATATAAATATATTTGAAAGGATATAAATATATGCAAAATGAAAAAAATGTATTGTAAAAAAATCAACGCTTGCGCACTTGTATAGATTGGTAATCTTTGGGGGATAAAAAGGGCGCGGAGTGTGGTTTTATTGAGAGTTAACACATATAGGTCCCATGCTCAAGTTACATCCGCAGATTCGAAAGAAAATGAATGTGTGTGCACAATCAATTCAAAACCATGAGCTCATTGTTATGTAAAATATTTGTGGGAACAAAAGAAAATTGTAACCTTACCTATGGTGTCGCAAACTAAATCAAATTTATAATCTACTTGCTTGTAGCCCTCCTTCACATCGTTTTTCCCTTTTTTTTCCTCTCTTCCTTTGTGCGGCATTTTTCTCTTGTCATCTCTTCCTTCTTGACATGAGAAGTTTTAAATTTGTGTTCTTGGTTCAGTAGTCAGTGTAGCAAAGTGCGCCTAATTTAGCATCGTCTTTCATCCAAAAAATGTAATCTGTTTGGGATGCAAAAGGCGGCGCAAAGTGCACCTAATTTAGCACCTAACAGTGCAAAATGATGTATTTTTCTTGGAATTTGATAACTAAATTGATCGTAAATGACTTCATCTTCATATGTTCCAAGGGCGCAATAACAGTTCCCTATTTTATCTATTCCTTATCCCATGTCAATTTTATGGGTGCAAAACTAATAGAGGTTAGATTTGTGAACTCAAAACTGACCCCTATACAACTAGATGAGTCATCTAAAGTGTGAAATATATGTCAAATGTATGTCTAAAGTGAGGTTTTGTGTTGGATAGCATATTCATTGAAATGATATAATTGGTGTACTAAACATTATTTACTATGTTGTGTATTATAGGGGTGAGACGAGGCCATGGTAATAGATCATTTCATGTCAAATGAGGACACAACGACTGAAGCGGGACATCAGGTACTCAAATTTTGACTTAACTTATGAAAAAATGATCTAATGGCATTTTTTGATACGTCGATCTTTTTTCACAGTATTATTGAAATTTATAATGTATTATCCAATCTTGACATAAATTAATGCATGTTGTTGATTATTTTAGATGGATATTGGAGGAAATGCAGAGCCTGGGCATTCAACTAGAAAAAGAGGAAGATATGTACGTGGACGTGGACCTAAAACTGTTATATCATGTAGACGACAGTGGGTGTTCGAGGATATGACAATGGATCTTGCAGACACAACAAATGATTGCACTGAACAAGAGGTTGGTCAGGATTATAGTACATGGGATGAATACTTTGAGAAAATATATGACTAAAGTGAGGTTTTGTGTTGGATAGCATATTCCTTGAAATGATATAAGTGGTGTAGTAAACATTATTTACTATGTTGTGTATTATAGGTGTGAGACAAGGCCATGGCAATAGATTGTGTCATATCAAATGAGGGTAGGATGGATGAAGCGAGACATCAGGTACTCAAATTTTGACTTAACTTAGGAAAAAATGATCTGATGGCATTTTGTGATACGTCCATCTTTTTTCATAGTATTATTGAAATTTATAATGTATTATCTAATCTTGACATAAATTAATGCATGTTGTTGATTATTTTAGATGGAGATTGGAGAAAATGCAGAGCCTGAGCGTTCAACTAGTCAAAGAAGAAGATATGTATGTGGGCATGGACCTAAAACTGTTAATTCACGTAGATGATAGTGGGTGGAAGAGGATATGACAATGGATCTTCCAGACATAATAGATGATTGTACTGAACAAGAGGTTGGTCAGGACTATAGTACATGGGATGAATACTTTGAGAAATTTTTTGTTTGTGGATGTTCTATATGTCGTGGAAAGAAACAATTCAAATGAGAAATTGTACAAAGACATTACATATATGATGAGATTCCAGTTGGTAGTATGCCTCCTACAATCGGTTCAAATCCAATAGGAATTTTGGTAAGGAATTTTCCAATTTGATATAAATAACATGTATACTTCGTTTAAACATTGTTTTATATTATTTAAATAACTAATTTTTTCTCAATTGATACTTGCAAGATAAAGTTCTTGGTTTAAAGTTTCCTAGATCACCAACTTCTAGCCTAGAGGTCAATGATCATTTTATCAGATGATACATCTAACAAAAATATGTGTCAATATACGAGCTCGGAAGATGAGGAATTGATGAAAACAAGTCACAGAACAAGAACCAATTTAAAGATGCATAATTTTCTTAAAGACAAGGGGAAGGTGGACTACATACCCTATGAGAATGAATGTGATGGAGATGATGACTTGTCCCTGAGTTTGAGATCAATTTACAAAGAGACATTTGATCATCGACTATATTGCGCTTGGCCTAGTGATCAACAACTACCTAGAGTGTACAAGGTGTTTCAATTTTGGGGATACAACTACATGATACGACCTCCAATATTCATGAAGTGAATCTAGGCCTCTTTATTGTCCAAAATGTACATGTGGTATCTAAACATAGAAACAAACAATTCAGAACAAACCACTAGGAGATTAATGCCATATTATGGTCCATCATATTACAGTGGTGAATGGAGAAGGCTAGCATAATAAAATCCTAGCATGTCAGCATATGGTCTAAATTTGAATATGTATACACATCGTCTCCAATTGGAAAGTGGAAAATAAATTAATAGAGGTCATCTTATGTATATAGATGGACGTGCATATACACACAAAAATATTGTAGGATTTATATAGTAGTAAGGGAAGGGACCCTAATGTAAGATAGAATTGTCAATTTGTTGAGTTTATAAATGATAAAGATGGAGATATAGAAAGAGAGGTTGATAGATTGATAATGGTTGAGGCTATTAAGGACCTTACCATTGGGGATGAGTTATTGATTGATTTCCCCTTCTTAAAATGCACTCTTGCATGAAAGAAAAGGGAAGAACAAGGTCTCCCTAAGGATGTTCTTAAGGGAAAAAAACCAACGAATAATAAATGAGTGTGGACTGATGTTTTATAAACTATGTTGTCAAAATTGTGTTTTATTTAAATTATTGTATAAAAAAGGTAGTCTATAAAATAATGTTTCATTATTCAATTGATGTATATATGTTCATACAATTTTTATTTTTATTTTTTAAGCCATATTTGATTATATTTCTTTCAAATTGATATATTTATGATTTATCCAATTATTTCCAAACATTAAATAATGCTTGCATTTGTTGATAGGTAGAATATGTTGATGAAACACATACTAATACCCAAGATCCAACTGGGCTATTAAGATTTGGACGGGATGATCCAAACCATCCTTTAAACCATACCAGGGTGAAAAGAGCAAGATTGAAGAAAATGCTACCACCTGAGAAATTTGAAGAGTTGATGACATTTACATACACTGATGGCATGCCACCTAGCCTTAATGATGATGATCATGGTAGTGAAAATGCAGTGCATGAAGAAGGATTGAATGAAATGCTTACAGATTTCTTTGGGGATGGAAACAATGATGACAATAATGATCATATGGTTGACAATAACGATGATAGCAAGGGTAATTACCACCAACGTAATATTGATGATAAAAACCTAAAAGACTCCATCAAGTAAGCATCGAAGATAGTCGTGTTCAAATCGGGTGCAACTAGAACCTCAAAACTGGCATGCACATTAATATTATTAGAAATCAAGTCACTATTCTCTTGGTTAGACAAAGGATTCACTACCCTACTGAAGTGAGTTGAAATCTATTTCTTACTTTGCATTGTCAATTGGTGTACATAATTCGTAAACATTCATCAACTTTTTTTATATTTCTTTAAGGGGATTTTAAAACCATATATTATATATAAACAGTCCTAGTATAGATTGACATATCAAACATGTTCATCATAATTCAAACATTCAATTGATTTAATCTCTAGCAATCTTACAGGGCACTAAAAACTAAAATATTCCCTGAAGAGAATGTGTTGCCATCAACTTGCAAAGAGGCGTGTTTGTTGTTGGTTGAGTTGGGGATTGAATATAAGCAAATTCATTCATGTAAAAATGATTGCATTTTATACAGAGATGAATATCAGAACAAGGTAGAATGCCATGTATGCAAAGAGAATATATATCATACAGATGCACAAGGTCCTATAGTTCCAAACAAGGTTTTACGTCACATGCCAATTATACCTAGACTTCAACAAATGTTTCATTGCAAGTCACTTGCACAATTGATGAGCTAACATGCAAAGAACATGAGTAAATATGGATTCATGTGAATTTCAGTTGACTCCAAAGCAATGAAACACATAGAGGAAAAATAACAAAGAAAATTCAAAGATGAACCCCATAGTATCAGGTTTGGTCTTGCGATTGATGGAGTGTGCCCCTTCTCTTTCCTGAGCTCAAATTATAGTGTTTGGACAGTCAGATTGATAGTATACAATATTCCCCCATGTATGAGTGTTAGAAAGGAGCACCTTATGCTGACTCTCATTATTCTAGGAAAACATCAAGTTAAAAACATGGATGTTTATCCTATGCCTTTTATTGATGAGATGCAACTACTATGGAAAGGCATAAGAATGTATGACATATCACGTCCTCCATCAAGTAGGTCCTTCATGTTGTATGGTGTGCTATGTTGGACTATTCATGATTTCCTAGGACTTGGTGTTTGTTCTGGTAAGATAAAAATATTTACGTATTTACACTCATAATTTATTTTCATCCCAACTTTCATACTTAGTTTTATACTATTTTTTTGATGTTATTAACATTAATTGTTATTAAATATTTTTTAAAAAACATTCAATCAATATAGAAGCTCTGATTTTTCCCACTCCTTGGTGTTTTGAATTTATGCGTGCATGGTGGACTCTGTCATGGGGGAATCTAATGGTCCCCCTCTGCCCCCTATTGACATGTGCTCCCCTCCTTTGAGGACGTGTCTGGTGGGTAGCCCCCCTATGGGATCTGTGCTTTCTCCATTGGGCATTTTGAAGGTTTTCACTTCTCCGGGCGGTTCTTCTGTGCCGACGGTTGAGTTTTCTCTGGCTTTCGGTTGGAAGACTGTTTTTCCTAGTGGGAAAAAAGTCTCCTCCTTGTTTTTGGCTCCTCCTGAGTTTGTTTCAACTGTTGGTACTATTTTTGACATACTGGATTCGATCAGCGAAAGGATCCTTTCCTCCATGGAGAACGTTGTGGTGGGAAGATTCCTCTCCTACCGGCCTACGGTGGATATGGTTCAGAAATGGGTTGTTGTGAAGTGGTGGTTAATAAAGGGAAGTGTGGATATTCGTGCGATGGTTGGGGGTCTCTTCCTCTTTAGGTTTGTTGCAACTGAGGACTTGGTGACCACTCTGTCATCGGGCCCGTGGGTCTATGGGAAGCACAACCTTGCTATGTGTAGGTGGAAACCTGGGTTTGACCCTACTGTTGACCTTAACATGTCGGCTCCCATTTGGGTGCGACTACAGAGTTTGCCTCTGCAATTTTGGGATGAAGCGATTTTCAAGGCTGTTGGTGATTCATTGGGTCAGTTTGTTACTACGGATCCTGTCACTAAATCAAAGTCAAGGTTAGTCTTTGCTCGATTCTGTGTCAATATTTGTGTTGATAAAATCCTACCAAACTCTATCAAGTTGTGTTCTAAGTTGGGAAACTAGATCCAACCTATTTGTTACGAAAACTCGGTGGTTTTTTGTCAAAGATGTGCCAAAGCTAGGCATCTTATTTCTGTCTACAAATCTTCTGTCAGTCAGGAGTCTAAGGTTGTGTTAAACCCCACGATTCTGACTGCGGATCCCTCGAGGCCTTCGGGTGGCTCTGAGCTGGTCCCCCCAGACCCTATTCGGCCTCCTGGACTTTCTCTACGACCTCCACCCCCTGCTTTTCCTCACACTGATCCGAACCCTGGTGTCTCTTCGTTGTTGGAAACCTTTCCTAGGGAGGTCTCCATGTCTCAGGATCCTGGATCCTCGACTGTCGTTACCTTGCCTGTCAGGGCCTCTGTTGGGATCATTGGTCTAGGTTCATCGGTTGTTGATCCTCTGGCATTGAATGTCTCTTAGGGGACCTGTGGGGATTTGGTTGAAGAGGGTGAAATTTGGGAGGAAGAGTGTTCTGGCATGATTGAAGAGTCTACCGAAAACCTAGGAAGCTTAAAGCTGGAGAAAGTAGAAGATGAAGGGATATGGACTACGCCTTAGAAGAAGGGAAGGAAGAAGAAGGCAGATGTTGGAGGGGATTCCAAACTTGGGAGACCCTCTCAGAGATCCACCAGAACGCGAGAAATGGCAAATGAGATTGCCCTGGGGAAGCAGAGGACATTAGACGTGTCCTCAAAAAAGGGTCAGAAATGAGGATTATGTCTTGGAATGTCTGGGGGCTTAATAGTTCGCACAAACTGCGTGCCTTGAAGAACTACATAGTGGAGCATAAGATTGATGTTTGCCTTCTGCAAGAAACTAAGATGTTGATGATTAATTTTGACAAAGTTGCTAGCTTTCTTTGGCCTAATGCTTCCTATATTCACAATGATGTTGAGGGAGCTTTGAGTGGTTTGGCAGTGCTTTGGAATCCTTCCTGTTTACAGGGTTCTGAATTATTCCATTGTAAAAATAGCATAGGGGTTTCATTCTCCGTTAGCGGAGTGGAGTGGTCTATAATTAATATTTATGCTCCTAATCAGAGGAACTTGAGGAATATTTTTTGGGATAATATGGTGGCAAAGATTAATATGAATAAGGGAGGTCGGTGGCTTGTTGCTGGAGATTTCAACTCTCCCCTGTTACCATCTAAAAAAAGTGGGGGCCTCTTGGATTACACTGACAACATGACGAATCTGGCAAACTTTATGTGTTCTTCGGGGTTAATAGATATTGAACTTCTGGGCCAGCACTTCACCTAGTCTAATAGGAGGGCTGGTGACTATTTGATTCAGGTTCAGCTTGATCGCTTTCTCTGTTCTTCCCATTGGATTAATGCCTTGGAGGCCAACCTGGTTACTCTGCCTAGGATGGTATCAGACCATAATCCTCTTCTACTGACCACTAATATTCATCCTTCTGGTGGTCCCTATCCTTTCCATTTTGAAATAATGTGGAACTCTCACCCCGATTTCAAAAAAAAATTGTTGAATGGTGGAATATTCTTGTCCAAGGTTCTCCTATGTTTAGGCTTTGCTATAAACTCAAACATATTAAATTGATGGTTAAAGGTTGGAACAGGAATGTGTTTGGGGATGTTTTTCAAAGGAAAAAACAGCTTGAGGGGAGGTTGAGGACCTTGCCGAAGAATATGGATGAGGGAGATGTTAGTCAGTGGACCAATAATCAGGCAAAGGATGTCAGAATGGAATGAGAAAAGGTTTTAAAAAATGAAGAGGTCTTTTGGAAGCAAAAATCGAGGGTCCAATGGCTGAAGGAAGGAGATAGGAACACATCCTTTTTCCATGTTTCTGCCATCAAACATCAGAAAAGGAACCAAATTACTAAATTAAATAGTGCCTCTAGGGAGGTGATATTTAACCAAGCTCATATTAAGTCCTGTGCGGTTAATTATTTCAAGGAGGCTTTTTCAGCCTCTACAGGGGCGCCCAACATGGCACTGGATTGTAAGATCCTCCAGCATCTCCCTGCTTCCATCTCTCTGGAGGATAACTTGGGAATTCTTAGGAGTGTCTCCACGGAAGAGGTTCGGTTGGCTACTTTTAGCATGGGGGCCTTCAAATCTCCTGGACCTGATGGGTTTCCCCCTGCGTTCTTTCAAATATTTTGGGATATTGTGGGCTGGGACCTTGTGCTTGCGGCTAGGGACTTCTTTAAATCTGGTAAGATTCTTAAACAAATGAATCACACTTTCATTGCCCTTATACCCAAGATTAGTGAGCCTCTATCTATGTCTGATTTCTAACCTATCAGTCCTTGTAACACCTTCTATAAGATAATATCTAATATCCTTGTTAATCGGATCAAACCTCTGCTTGATAAAATGATAAGTCACACTCAATTGGGGTTTGTCCCGGGGCGACACATTCTTGATGCTTCTTTGACTACTCATGAACTGCTCTATTCTATGGATAGATGCAATAATGTGGGGATGGCACTTAAGCTTGATATTTCCAAAGCTTATGATAAGGTTCTGTGGGAATTCATTCCTAAGGTCTTGGCTAAGTTTGGTTTTAACAGTTCGGTCATTAAGCTCATTATGGAGTGTTTTTGTACTATCAAGTTATCAATTTTGGTGAATGGATCCCCCTGTGGATTCTTCTCTGCTGGAAGAGGGCTCAGACAAGGAGACCCTCTCTCCCCCTATCTCTTTATTATGATTGCTGATGTGCTTAGCAGGAACTTTACAAGTCTGCTGTCAGAGGGCTCCATATCTGGTGTTAGAGCGGCTACTTCTCTCTGTCCGATTGTTGTGCAGCAATTTGTGGATGACACTTTCCTATTTGGGAAGGCCTCTATTGTGGAAGCTAGGAAGTGGAAAGATTTCCTTAACAGCTATGCCTTCTACTCTGGGCAGTGCATCAGATACAATAAGAGCAAGAATTACTTCTTTAATTATTTACCAAATTTGCAAAACAGGGTGACTGCGATCCTGGGATGTGTTGGGGATTCTCTCCCGTCGGTTTACCTTGGGCTCCCACTAACGGTTAAAGAGGTTCAACCAGAGTTTTGGCATTTTATCTTGGAGAGGATCCAAAGGAAGTTGGTTGGTTGGAAGGGCTCTTTACTTAGTCATGCTGGGAAACTCCAACTTCTTGCTACGGCTATACAAGGTATCCCCACCTACTTTCTAGCTATTTTTAAGATGCCCAAGTATATTGCGGAGAATTTTGAAAGAGTTCAAAGAAATTTCCTTTGGTCAGGTACTGAGGAAAAAAAGAATATTGCTTTGGTAAAATGGGAAAGGGTTTTTCAGGCTAAAGATTGTGGTGGGCTTGGAATAAGGAAGATCGTTAGCTCTAATAGGGCGCTGATGGCCAAGGTTGGGTGGGACCAGTTAAGGAACACCAAGGACTAGTGCAAAATTCTAAATGTTAAGTACCTCCAGAATAGGCTTTTGATTGATTATCTTTCGGAACCCCATCCCCTTGGTTCCGTAATCTGGAGGAGTATCTGCAGCACACAAGGCCTGCTAAAAAAAGGGATCAAATGGAAAATGGGAAACGGGGTCAAAATCAGATTCTGGGATGATGCTTGGCTTCTGGACTCCCCCTTGGTTGGCTCTGATTTTGGAGCGGTGATGAATGAAGCTCAAAGATTCTTTGGTTTATATATTAGAGACAATTTGGTTGGCCCTCCTAGAGCTAGGATTTGGAGAGACCTTTCCCTTTGTTGCCCCCACTCTCTTGACCTCTACCACCTAGCTAGATCTCTTCAAGTGTTGCTCTCCAATATCAGGTTCCCTTCCTATGACAGGGAGGATGAGTTATTTTGGGCTTTAGATAAGCAGGGGGATCTTTCTGTTCGATCCGCTTACAAACTGTTGACTAAGGAAATTCCTGTTGAGAAACACTAGAGGAGGGTTTGGAATCACCACATGATTTCTAAAATATTTTTTTCTGGTGGACGGCCTGTCATAATAGGATCTTAACTCAAGACAATTTGAGAACTCGGGGGTTATGCTTTCCCAATAGATGTTTCCTTTGAAAGGAGGGGGAAGAAATTGTCAGCCACCTTTTGTTACACTGCCCGTATGCTACTGAAGTTTGGGGGATGGCTTTTGAGAAACTAGATGTCCATTGGGTTATGAGAAAATACCTTTTGTCATTTATTCTGGGCTGGAATGGGCCTTTTTTCCATCCTCTGACTGATGAAATTTGGAGGCAAACCCCCCCAATCTTAGGATGGTGTTTATGGAAGGAGAGGAATAACAGGGTTTTCAGGAATATCGAGCGGAGCCCCAAGGAGGTGTTTGGCATTGGTGTTTGACTCATAGAGGAGAATATCTCCCTCTTTGATGGGAATCTTCCTGAGTTAGGGCTGCTGGACTATGAAATAAAATTGGCTAAGGAATGGCACCAGGATCTAAAGGCTAATGCCTTTGATAATTCAAAACAACTAGCTAGGAAAAATACCAAATGGGAGCCTCTAGATTGTGGATGGTTCAAAATGAACTTTGATGGGGATGCTAAAGAAAACCCAGGAAGGGCAAGTATAGGTGGGATTATCAGAGACTCTATGGGGAATATGGTGGTGGGCTTTGCTGGTGGCATTGGGGTTCAGTCGCCTCTGGTGGCTGAGGCTCGTGCGCTGTTTATGGGCATCAAAATCGTTGTTTCTCTGGGGATTGTTAATCTTCATATAGAAGGAGATTCCAAAGTGGTGACGGATGTTGTGGAAAAAGATAGATTTATAGGTTGGAATACCAAGGACATTTTGATGGATGCTAGCTTCCTTATGTCCAAATTAAGGGACAAAAAGGTGACTCATATTTTTACATAAGGCAACCGTGTGGCGGATGCCTTGGCTAATCTTGGCTAGATGTTGGAGGAATAAGGAAAGACTTTCACCAAATATTCAAGTGTTGATAGAGCGGGAAAAGGCTACCATGGTTTATAATGATGTTCAACTTTTGGATGACGAGAGTTGATTGGGGGGGCCACTGGTTAATTTGGGTGTGTTGGTGGATGAATATCAATATTGGTATGAAGTACAGGTGGAATTATCCAGGTAGAGCTGAGCGTGTGTGGAGCAAGGGAAGGACCATCCACGTGTATGTCCTTTGGACCTGGTGGATGGATTCAGTTTATAAGATAATGATGAGATGGTGGGGAGGGGATTTAATTGAGGAGTTTAAGTCTAGTTTTGGCGGCATGACGCGGATTAATTGGAAGGATGTGATTTCTTATCAGGTGAGGGACCGTACTGTGAGTGCTACTCTTTTGGGAATTGGATTGCTTGTTTTATCTCCTCATTACATTTGGGGGAGTGAGTGTATTAATAATAATGTGACTTTCTATGATGTGATTTGGCCGCATTCTAGAGACTTTGAGCCAGCTAGTTTAGCTAGGGGTTCCTTTGGCTTATTCTGGAGATTCACTAAAATTTGTTTATTAGTCTGTCTACATGGGGTTTCGTGCCTTCCTACATATCCGCTAACTTTTTCCCTTTCTACTGTAATCATAAATTCATTAATTTTTGTGTCTTTTCTCACTGTGGTATATTTCCTCTCCATGCGTGTGATTGGTATACGGGGTTTGATTTGCTTCGCTGTAATCCCTGCCTTAACTATCTGTTAGAGATTATTGTTCGCGACTACTCCTTTTGGCATTTCTTGCATTTCTATGAGCTTCCTGTGCAGTCTGGCAGTATGGGTGGTGATCGCGTTAAGATGGAACCGGACAGTTGTGATGAATTCTGAAACAACCCACTGGTCTGGCACATCTGTGTGGAAGGAGGAATTTCTCTGCTCATGGAAAGCTTAGTCAGCCATGATCCCATTTTATCGGGTCAGTTTTCCAGTTCATGGAAGGACAGGAGGGTTTCCATTGGTGGGATTTCGTTCGAAATCAGTGAGGATGTTATTGCTCAGGCTACGGGTTTGTTGTGTGAAGGGAAAAAATATCCTAAACACACTAAAAAGCCGGACCACGAGAGCCTAAAGGCGTTTTTCAGAGGAGAGGAGACCCCTGTTAGGAACCAGGCAGGGTTTGAAAGGGAAGAGCTTCCTAAGCCATGGAACCAAGTTTGCATGGTGCTGATGAAATACATTATGCTGGAAGGTAGATTCAAAACTTGTTTCTTTTATCATTTCCCCCTATTAAACCACCTTAGGCACAAAATGCTTCTTAGTTTTCCGTTTTTCCTTCTAATGGACCTGGAAAGTTCTGTGGACAAGTGTAAAGCATCGGCCAGCTGAAATCCCTGTGATCTTCTGCCGCTCCCACTCCATCAGGGGCTAATCCTCCGCCTGTATCACTTTCATCTTGCCCTTTGCCTGCCCAAAGCCATCACCATTGTCCATGTTGAGAACATTGAACCCCTATCCATAGTGCATATCTCCCCGGCTGAGTACAAGAGCCCTCCTTGGTAGTCTAATATTGATAATTTGGGAAATGCCAAGACCAAATTTACCACCAAAAAGCTTAAGGGTGGGTTTGGCAAGGCCCATGCCAATGTGGCAAAAGGGCTCTGTGAGCTAAAAGCCACTCAGGCTGACACGGTTGTTACTCGCACAATGTCGAAAAAAGGTAAGGATAAATGCATGCAGGCTATGACTGTCAAAGATGGCAAGGGTAGGAATGTGGTTAGGAAAGATTCCAGAGGAGACACGGTTGTGGGGAACATGGAGATGACTGGAGGGGAAAGTGTTAGGAGGAGATCTGGGAGGCTAGCTAAGAATAGTAAGAAAAGGTTAATCATTGAGGATTTGGAGGAGGAGCAGTCAGATAGCAAGGGTTACAAGGAAGAAGAGTCTGAAGAGGCGAAAGAATATTTAGTGGAGAGGCCCCAACTTACTCCAGTAGATAGCAAGCTCCCTTCTGATGGCTCTGGCTCGCACTCTTCGCAGCCGCTGGTGGATGAGCCTGGTGAGGTTCAGGGTGCTATGGATGTTGGGGTGGATTCAGATAAGGTGGCTAAGAGATTGGAGACTTTGGATAAAAGATTTCGGGGGCTGACCCGATTCACCATGAAACTGGGTCACTTTGTTACGAGTACTTTGTCAAATGCCATAAAAGAGGAACTGGAGAGGAACAATAGCCAGGAAAATAAAGAGTGGGTGGGAAACAAGGCAGTGGACCTCTTGATCAAGAACTGGGATGATGCCAGTTAGTTGCTCCTATTGCTGGTCTGTCTGTTGTTTCTTTGCTGTTCTTGTGCTACCTATGGGTTGTCTCTGGTTTTTTTCCTATTTATGTTAGTTGTTTAAGACTTGTCCTTTTTTGGCCATTGTGGCTCGTTGTGTAGGGTACAGCACCCTATAAATACTATTTAACATTTCAAAAACATTACTTGTTGAATTTTAGGGCTTCAAACAAAGGGGATATTTGCATATCTAAGATGTGCAGAACAATTTCAAGGGTGGTATTCTAAAGATCTACATAAATTTATTTACGCAAACAACAGGGTTTTTCTACCACTATATCATAGGTTTAGAAATCGCCTGAAGAATCAATTTCATGGAAAAGATGAAAATAGAGGCCCTCCCATGATTATGTGTCTAGGTGATTGGAATAAGAAGTATGAAGATTCTGAATTAAAATCTTGGGAGGATTTTTTGATCGGGGTGATTCAATTCAAGAACCAAAACAAGTTATAATTAATATGCTAGAAGGAACGAAAAGGAAATCCATATTTTATGAGCTCCCTTACTGGAAGGATCTATTAATATCTCACCTATTATATCCTATGCACATCTTCAAAAATGTCTCAGATTCTATATTTCGACATATATCAGGCAAAGAGAAGGACACCTTGTCTTCGAGGAGAGATATTGCTCTTTCGCATACCAAAATTGATAGAAAACATTTGTGGCCAAATAGGGAAAATGAAACATATGTAGAAGCAAAGAACTAGACCAACTAAAAAATGTTATTCATTCAATAAAGACACCTACTGGTTATGGGTCATCATTGGCTAAAGCTTTTACAGTTGATGGACATATCACAGGATTTAAAACACGTGATTTTCATAATTTTATGAAGGTATTAAATATCATCATTTAAAATTTACTAGTAACATTGATTAAGTACTAAATATATTTTGATATTTTGTTGTGTGAGAAAAAATTACTAATGACCTTTTCATAAATGTGTTTGATAGCATATCATGCCATTGGCAATTAGGAGTGATTCTTGTCTTATAGTTGACTTAAGGAATGCCATAAGTCGATTGTCGACATTTACAAGGTATGTGGTTATATGAAATGTTCATGTGTGAGAGAAATAGAGATATTATATTGCATTTTAATTTTTGACTAAAGGTTCATACTAATTTACTATTCTTATTTTAAGTGGGTGACCTCTAAGGAGATCCACGAATGTGAAGTGCCAAAGTGGAAGAAGTAAATTGTAGAAAATGTATGTGTGTTTGAGAAGGAGCTCCCTACAAGTTTCATGGACCTACAAGTCCATTTACTTATACACCTAGTCGATGACATTGAATTGGTGGGTGTCGTATCAACGAGGTGGATGTTTTTCTTTGAGAGGTATATGAAAACTCTTAAAAGATATGTCTGACGAAAGGCACATCTAGAGGGTTGCACGGCTGAAGGGTATGTATTGAATGAAGCATTTTTCTTCTTTTTTGAATTCTTTGGTAAGGATTTTGAAGATAGGCCATGCATCTAGGATGAAGAACGAGCATCAGATATTATTGATGGAGAAAAACCACAATCTAATGGTGTTGAAGTACAAATTAGTAAGTAAATTCATGATCAGGGTGGTTTTTTTCTTGCAATTATTAATTTACTCTGTATTTTATTTGTCAAATTAATAGCATGACATTTGGAGTTTGAAATAAACATGTTGACATGTAATAGGTGTAGATGAAATTTCTATACTTGACAAGTTCATTTTGTACCACATGGATTTTATGAACAAATGGATTGATCTGTATGATAAAAAGAGAGAAGAAGTGTTAGAAGCAAGGAGATAGATTAAGAGATTGAACCCAAAGAATAATCCACTTCCCATTGGTCTGCTTGGGGAATGGGGAAAATATTGCACACTAGAATGGGTTACTGAAAAAATTCAAAATCAAATAAAAGATGCAGGTATAGATTCAAACATAACAGAAGATGAAATCCACATGTCTAGAGGATGTGAAAGAAAGGTACAGTTGGAATTTTACAAAAATTTGTTTCCTTACAGTTTTGACACTATTAACTATTTTAATATTCGTCAGTATATTTGTTTTCATTGAAATAAATGGTCTTTCACAGGTGAGGAAATATCCAGCAATGTGGGCATATGGTCGACATTATTGTGTAGAAAGTGTAGATGTAAAGAGACCATCCTTCGATTGTGGCATCATGGTTGACTTCAAGAAATCCAGTCGATCAAGCTCAAAAGATAACAATATAATTGAAGGGAATCTACAATATGTTGGGAAAATACAAGAAATTATTGAGTTGGATTACCACTCTTTTAAATGTATTTTTCAAGTGTAGATGGTATGAAGCATTTGAAAGGACACAAAGACATGATACCCATAGTGGATTGTTTTTTATAGATTCCTCATGCTTCCTACCGAAGGATAAGGAGCCTTATGTTCTACCAATTCATTGTGAGCAGGTATTTCTTTAACTCAAACAAGAAGCTATAGTGATCGTTAATCTACTAATTCATAGTTTATTGTGAATATATACATGTGTTTATTAATCAGTAAAATTGTTATTACATACATCTAATATATGTATTTCGTTCATGTGCAGGTATTTTTCTATGAAGATATTTTGGGCCCGAAATGGATATTTGTCATACATTATGATCCAAGATTAAGGCATGCATTTGGCGATGCATTAGTGGATACTGAGCAAAACAATGATGGTCAACAAAATGAGAGAGAAGGATTAGAGAACATCGATTAAATTGACATCCATGATGATGTTGAAGATGGTTATGTTCAGGCACAAGAAGACAACAATCCAGAGTTAGATGATGTTATGGAAGACAACAATATGGATGGTATAGAAAATGATGATCCAAATGCATCTGGTAACAA
This sequence comes from Sequoiadendron giganteum, assembly GCA_007115665.2. Lineage (NCBI taxonomy): Eukaryota > Viridiplantae > Streptophyta > Pinopsida > Cupressales > Cupressaceae > Sequoiadendron > Sequoiadendron giganteum. Next base: position 189,999,554 of record CM021110.1, on the reverse strand, counting down.
TATAGATGGTCTACAGTCAAATTTGAATGATGATGAAGATGATGTAGATCAAGATGAGGAAGATGATAATATTAATTACTTAAAAGAACATATGAACATTGAAAATGATACACTAGACGGCATTGTAGCAGACAATAATGTTAATGACCAAGACTTCTAAATTTTCAAAATTATTTGCAATCTATGTTTAAAAAAGGATGATTCTTATGGCCTAAACTTTGAAATGCTTCAGTAATATTATTTGTGTCGATAAAAATTACCTATTGCAATATCCTAAAATTGTTCAATATTTGGTATGAATTGTTGGCAGAAAAAATTAGGATTATTTGGATGCTTCTTCCATTCATTTTGTATCAACATATGTTCGTGAAGACACAAAAGTTAATAAAATATTAATGCACGTAACTCGCAATTATTTAAATAAGCAACTAAATATTAACCTAATTATTTTTAAATAGTTTCCATTTTTATGTTGAACATGTAACAAGGCAAAATAAGCTCAAATTTTTTTTAAAAATAGCAGCTCTACCAACGTCCACAATAAATGCTTTATTGTATCAGCATATTCATTCACATAAGCACAACATTGAGGCTCAATAACTGATATTCATTCAAATATAAGAAGAAATAAGTATGGAAAACATAAGAAAAATACAAAATGATAACATAGTCATGGAGAATCTTTGATAATAAGATTTTCTCCATTATATTGCTTCAATTGATATTACAATGCTCTTCTTTAATAATCGCAGTGTTATCCCCTCAAGTTATTGTGGAAGTATGAAAGGAATTTTAATTCTTAAGTTGATGGAAACCAATCAAAACAATTTCTCTAAAAGGAATTTTAATCCTTAATAGGAGCCAATTAAAGTAAATTATTTGAAAGGACTTTAATTCACACCTAACCAGAAACCAATCAAAGCATCCACATAGTAACAACAAATGTGCCCTGATAAATCTTGTAGACTTACATAACTTGAAAAGATCACTTTGGAGACAACAAAGCATTAAATAAGCATGAAAAATTGGCACAACAATTGAACACTGAAAATGGATTACGAATTATAATCAGTCATCTCCATTATATTTCCTTTTAAATAATATGCATTATAACAAATAGTTATGATGTTTGATGATAAATAGTTAATTAACATAAATGAAAACATAACACTTCATCACGTGAATGCATTGATCTGTTAATCTTCCAGCAAGTGTTTGTGACCACTTAAGATCTATTCAAGGCTCCTACTCCATGATAATGCACCACCTGCAGAGTGTATCTTCCTTATGATGTCAATTGGTCTTTAAGCTCTAATGGCTACCCCTATGTATTTGTTGCATCTCTAGTTTGGTTGATGAACAAGTTGATGGCAGAGAGATGGTGAGTGTATTCCTCCTCAGCATAAGTTTCCACATTGGAAATTGCACCCTTCATATCATATTCCACATACATCATCTTTTCAAGTTGTTTATGTGTATTTTGTAACACCATCTCTTCGTCGTTTATTTCTTGCAATACAATAGGCAAATACATGGCGAGCTCATCCTTCCAATCATCTTGCTCCCTAGGATTCCCAAGGCTATCATGGAGTGCAGGATGCAAATCAAAATAGCCAAGGTCTTCTTTGATCCTATTGTGGTACTTGTGTGATTCCACCAGCTTATTGTATGTTTGTAATGTCTGACCTTTCATGGCTTTCTCATTTAGGAGCTCCTCCCTTTTGTCAATCATTTGTCCTTGCAATCTTTCGTTCTCCACAAGTGTTGTGTGTGTTTTTTTAAACAATTTCCAATATTCATCAGCACGATCCATCATCCTATTGAATCTTTATTTGATTATCTCAGACACAACATTATATTTAGTCTTTTTTATTCTTGTTTCCAACTCCTTGCATTTCTCTTGAGACTTTTGATGATAGTGTTTCCAATAAGCTACATCTACTAATGCATCCAATATTCTTTTGTCACTCTCTATCCATGGGGAATATAATTCTGATCTAGAAGAGGAAGATGTTTTATCTCTGTGACTAGCCACCTCCTTCCTTAATTTATCATTTTCTTTTATCAGTTTTTCAATTTGTACCTTAGTGAATTTTGCAACATTTATGTTTAGCTCTATTGTTTCAACGGGGTTAGTGTCCCCTACCCTGTGGACCAAAAGATTTCCAAACACTTGGTTTGGATTGTTGATGACGGCAAGCCTTTTATCTTGAGGATACAATGCCCAAATTAGTAGGGTGGCTTCATCTAGGTTGTACCCTAATCTTGAGTACATTTTATCACTTGCCTCTTTCGTTAGATGCATTGTTTTATCTCCTCTTTTCCTAAAACTATCAAACACTATTGCAGAATTGATATCTCATCCTGGTAAGAGTAGTACCCCAACCTCTTGAAGTAATTATTTTCCCCTTTTGGAGGTGATAGATTCTAACTCTTTGTCTATTTATTTTCTCAACTCTTCCAAGGTGGTTGCCTCTTGCTCAGAAGTGATATCCTTCATCCTATATCTTATATTTTTTCCTTTATGCTCATAAACAAATGATTTAAATTTAGAAGTCTTGACAAAATCACTGTCAAAAATAAATTCTTGCTCGGCCTTGACTCTCACGTCATCAGATGCTTCAAATTTGACAATGTTTCATTCTAGAGGTGGCTCATATTGTGTAACTACAAGGGCGCTTATCTGTTTGACCTCATCATCCTCCTCATCACTCTCTTCTTCATCTTCTTCACTCATGGTTGTATCTACAGAGAAGTTCATTTCTAGAGTGAGCTGTGAGGGTATGTAATCAATAGGCTCTATGTCCTCAGCCTGCATTCCTGAATAAGTTGTCTGAGTTGCTTCAAAGACATCTGGGGGTACATCTTTTATAAGCTCATCCACATGAGTGATGAGTTTCTCAATTCTTTCCAGAGGATCATGTACTTCATTAAATTTCCTTGAATAGGATGGGATATTTCCTTTCTTCTAGGTCTCAACAAGCACAACTTTGTTATATGCAGTCATCCTGTCTTTTGTTGAGGCCTCATCATAATTTCTTATTACATCATCAACAGAGAATTGGTGTTCATACCTTGATATTCCTTGTGACAATTTTTCCTTGTGAATAAAACCCTTTGTATCAAAATTATTTCTTTCATTACCCAACGGTAAGTTGTATTTTGCCAATTTTATATCAATTTCTTCATACCCTTCACTGGTGACTACTGTAAAATCTCCAAAGCACAAAGTGCTAGGCATGATAGACTAATTATTGTATCTCTTAAGATGTTTTGCATCAGATTTAGCCAGTTGTCTCACAATTTCCAAATAGGTTATTCTGTCTGGAACTGTTTTTTGCAATAGATGTGGTGCTCCTTCAAACCCATAGACTTTAATCACAGTGCAATCAAGAAATGCATACCAATCTCCCCAGTTATTATTTACCTTTTTCTTGGGGTCCTTTTCCTTTGGTCTCAATAATTTTTGTATTTCAGGGGACAGGTTATAATTACATGGGTGTCCCAACAATTTCAACAATGGCTTGAAAAAATATTCCTCAAAGTATAGATAGTGTGATCTACCATATCTGTTATCCCATGTGGAAGTCCACATTTGTACAGGTTTATAATTCCCACTTTCATCTACATCTCTTATCCTTAATTCTTCTCCCCATAACCTTCTAACTTGTCCTTCATGTAGAAGCAAATGCATAAACAAAGAGTAATGTTTGAAATCATGAATTCTATCACTGTTGCTTTTGATCCTTCCCATCCCCTGGTTTAGAGAATTAGCTAAATAACCGGCATAGTCAAATGGTTTGGCATCTTTTCTTTGTATGTCTGCAACTAGGACCATTGAGGCGATTGACATGAGGGGTGGGACCTCTACTCCTAACACTTGTCCAGCTGAATAATATGTATATTGAAAATATTCTTCAAATAAATCCTCATGAAATGGAGGGTTTTCATTACTAGAAAACCTTATGAGTTGGTTGCCTTCATCCTTGGGCCTGTGTAGTGGTAGCTTCGATCTTTTATAGCTTGTTTCCATGTGATGGTACTCTGTTAGAAATTCTTTGATTGTAAATGGTAAATTCAGAGAGCATTCCAATTGAAAAACATTAGATATGAGATATTTGGAGATAATGAGAATGTCAGACCCATTGTGTGATTGAATAGCTCTTATTTTAGGGTCATATTTGTTGGCTAGAGCTTTAACCAGCTCTGTATTAACAAACACATTGGGTACCACTAATCTTCCTAGGTTCAATCTCCACGAGTTGCAGACTGGTTGAAACCTATATTGTTTCCTATAATGGTATATGAATAGCTCATGTCCCCGTCATGGTGTCCACACGTCTCATAAACCTTTGTGCTTGTCCCATAACTTATCCATGGAAGGATTTGTCTATGCACTCCTTTTAGGTCTCGACCCTAACCCTGAGCATTGGTCAATTAAGTCCTGGTTTAGAAGTATTTTATGTGTTTTTTGTTTCTTAATTTTTGGTATTTCTGAGCTTTCTTCCATTTTTCAATTTTCTTATAAGTCTTTATAGAAGCAACTTCTTAGTCAGTTTTTATATAGTTACTTGGATTCGCTTTCACTAGTTCTGAGTTGTGCAGTAATGGCGAATTCCCAACCTCCTTTCTTCTGCTCCCGTGTCCAGCAAATCCTTTTCAAGTCTTAATGAAAATATGTGATCAAATTGAGGTATAATTCACTCAGGTCTAGCTCATAAACGCTCCACTTGTTATTAATCTTATCATTGGGCAGATCATTTATTTTGAATATCTCAACAATATCAATGAGACGTCACATTATTCAAAAACAATCATCATCATTGTATCGGCGAGACCATGATTCCATTTTCATCGATAACCACCTTCTTCATCGATGAACTCCTTCCTGTCGGGGTATCGGCGGGACGCCAGATAATGTCTCCCCTATGTGCCCTAGTTCCTCTGATATCCTTCCTTAACATGTACTTGACGGTTCATGGTCTTATCGGGTCATTGGGGAGACCCTTGTTAGCCTTCCACCAATAAGTGTCACTTCCTCTGATGCCTTCATCCTTTTATCATTGCATCGGGAGAACCAAACTTTATGTTGGCCCGATAGCCTTTTGTTCCCTCGATATACTTTCACCACATGTTGAACTTCGTTACTATATAATGTATCACTCCATCGGTGGGACGTTATGTTCCCTTCCACCGATATGTTCTAGTGTTACCAATATTATTTATTTAATATGTTCTAATCCCTAAGATATACACTTAGGACCAATCAATCATGAATTTGGCCAAAAAATATCTAAGAAAAAATTTTAAATAAAATTTTTAAAAAAAATCATAAAAAAGAATATTAATCAAATCGTATTATCTCATTTGTTATGCATTACTATTTTTTGTATTTGTAATAAGCAACAAAGTTGCATGCATTATATTGAGTACTGCAAAATATTGCATCCTTTTAGCCTAGCTAGTAACTTGGGCAAATTTGAATGGAACTGAGTACACACGACCACCCTTACAAAAATCCAAATTTAACAAGATCCGCCATAGGCTACAGATTTGATAATGAGCCAAAAAAATCTATACTGATTCAAAACACTAGACAAAACACCCAACAACCACCTCACCCGATATCATCCTTCATTCTTCTTCATCGTAGAATTGGGTGGATTCCACCAAGTTTGCAAACGTGTGAAACCATTCCAAGCCTTTGTTTCATTCAATCCCAGTCGTCCACACAGGAAGTTGTAGCCAACCGTTGCCCATCTCTTGTGGCACTCCAGAACTTCAGCTCTCACATCCATCATGAAGGGATGCCACTCCACCTCTACACCTTGTAGAAATAGTTTGTCAATGTCATCTGGTAATGGAACTCCAACTCCCAGTTGTGCCATCACCACCACGTCCACATCATCGAGTAGAATTGTTGCCTTGAAGAACATCCTGAGTAGGATTAAGCACCTTAGTTTCGGTAGGTTTAGATCTAGCAATGACCCCAGAAAATGAGAGGCAATGTCTGAATTTTCCCTTGTCTAGTTATTGGAGAAGCAAAACTTCTTCCCAATCACCATCCTCACGGCTTCTAGACACAGGATGTCTTTGTTCAAACAAATCTTCTTGAGCCTTTGATTTGTTATGAAGCCTGAGAAAGTGGATTTATTTTTTGAGCAGCGTAACTTAATCAGAGTGTCCATTTTTTAGGCTATCTACTTGATTCTTGACGCTTCATCACTTCATATAGTTGCTTGACTTTACAGCAATTGAAAAGCTAGCTAAATCCATTAATTATTCTTGCCTCTTAATTTCATACGGCTCCCTCAAGGTGGCATTTAATTTTCTTTTCAAGAACTTTACTTTTGCCACCCTTCTTAGTCCGATGCCACCCTACTAAGTCTGATGCCACCAACTCTTGTTAATAAACTCTGAGGTATATTTTTCTCAACTCTGGTTCATTTATTTCCCACTTTCTCTCAATATTGTCATCGGGGAGAACATTTAATTTGAATATCTCCTCAATATCTCAGGCTTTCAAATCACTCAAAATAAATTATTATCATTGTATCAGTGGAACCGTGATTTTACTCTTGTTGATATCCATATTTCCCATCGAAGCGAATGTATGTCAATGTTTTTACTTCGAGGCATCTGTGGGATATCAAATGATGTCTCCCGATAGCCCTTAGTCTCTCAAATATCGTACCTTAGGCATGTAATTAATCACTTATGACATTCTTTGTGTCATTGGCTCATCGAGGCAACTTTGTTTATATTCCACAGATAGCAATCGTTCCTCCCAATACCCTTTTCTTCTGTCAGTTCATCATTGTATCGGGGAAACCATGCTTTTTGTCAGCCCGATAGGTTTGCGTCTCACTAATACCACTGTGTACTTTATTAATAACTATCTTCATCATGTCGGTGTATCGGTCCATCGGTGAGACAACATGTCATCTTTCCCTGATATAATTTGGTGTCTCTTATATGCTTTTCTAGGGCTATCGGGGAGACAACAAGATGTGTTATGGCGATATTTGTTTCTTACTTCAATGAATCTCATTCTGGCGCTACACTCGGCAATAGACTAGGTGCTAAAGTATGCTCCAAAATAGGCACATAATTAGGGGTTAAATTAGGTATTATTATCGGTGCTACACTCGAAGCTAAACTCAGTGCAAACTCGTCGCTAAGCTCGATGCTAGACTCGGCGCTAAATTTGGCGCTGAACTTGGCATAGAACCCGACGTTAAACATAGTGTGCAAGCCGACACCACTTTGTGCCGAATTTAGCGCATGCTTGTTCTGGTTGACATAATAAACGCCAAAAATAGCACTGACTCGATAAATAGCGTCGACTTTTTCAAAAAACTGGAAAAAATACATTGAAATAGTGGGTGGAAGCATTAAAGGGAGCTAATCATAGGGATTTGTTGTAGTATGATTCTTTGGTTAAAAGAGAGATTAATAAAGAATATGTATAATTACTCTTTAAAAAGGAGAATAATTATTATTATTATTAAATAATAAATAAAGGTAACCTTTGTGAAGGGGTGTGATGGTTTGGAAACCACCCCTTAAAAGATATATAAGTCATTTATATGAGACTTGGGAAAGACATGGAGAACAATCAAGGAAAAACTTTCAAGAGAGAAAAGAGGAAGCAACACAAGAATTCAAAGGGCACACAAGAGAGGAGGTTGGGTCTTTGCATTGAAACATTTGGAGAAGGGGCACATAGGGGTGTGTCCAACTTAGGGTACAACGTACACCCGGGAGTGTCCTAGTCAGGGCTATGTTTATGTCATGAAGGTAGGTTGGTTTTGTGTAAGAAATTCGTTCCTCTAGGGGTGTTTGTGCTGGGAAAATCTTGGACCTACAACCTTCCCTCTCTGTGCTAGATAACACCTTTCCAAAATATATTACATATATGTATTATTCAATTGCATTTATAATTTAAATGTTCACTATGGTAATTTGTTATATCTTGTCAATATTATAAATGTCATTATACTGATATTCATTAATTGTTGTTGCTCTCTAATTTCTTAGTGTTTTAATTTATATATATATATATATATATATATCTTCACTCATTAAATAGATTAAAATTATTTCATTTTATTGTTGGAAATTAGTTAGGTTGCATTTGGTATCAAAGCCTAATGATTGGGTCTTACTATCTTTAAAATTTACTTTATCTTTAAACCAATGTGTAAAATGATTCTTGTGTACCTAGCATTATATGATTGACAGGTAGCCTTTGAGTCATAAGACTTTATTCTATAAGACCTAACTTGTATCCTTTTTCCCATATGTCGATTTGTATTTCTTTATGTGTTCATTGACAATACTTGATCATATATGTGTTCATATTCATACCCATATTTAAAAACTTATCTCGAATTAACATTACTTTGAGATCATCTATTTATACCTAGACTTGACTTAAGACACCATATCCATAAATCAACTTAACTATATTTACAAGTCATCTTTAATTTTATAAAACAAATTTATTAGAACATAAATTATTCTAACCATTCAAAGTTCTATTAAAAAATTGCCTTTAAGAATTGAATTTTATATAATATCACAAAATTAATTTTATAGTTCCTAAAAACAAAAAATTAAAATAGATTTTTTAAAAACATGTCAATAATATTATAATCATTTAAGAGTAATTAGAAACAAAATTCAGATTATAATCCATATATTAGAAACAAACAAGAAAACTCTAAATATATACGGGACAAGAACGTATGACTTGTTGGAGACGTGACCTATTTTATGTTTCCCTTCCCTCGTCCAAGATCTTTATAAATTAACACCTAAACTGAGAATAAGAAGGATGAGTTGTGTATGAATTGCTCCCTCCTTCCATCACAATCCTGGTTTAATCAACTTCCAAACTTTTGGAATTAGGTTTTAAAATTGATGACCCGATTGTTTTGACGGTTCCCCTACATGCATTGTCTTTAGAGAGTGTGTGACTTGCCAAATCTATTTCTTATTGGGCAATATTACCAACAAGGGGAATATTGTGATGGTGGGCATAGTGAAAATGTATGCAAATAGTTCAACTTTGAATTTTTTATTGGGTCATTTTGCTAGCCAATTAATAAGATAATGAAATGTCACACTTTCATCAATAATTCAAAGAATCTAGCTTGGCTAGCCTATGATCTTCAATAATGAAGACAAGAAGTTTCAAATATGGATGATATGAAAGGTTAAATAATTATATATATATATATAATTTTATGAGAATAAATCTTAATTCACAGGTTAGGTACATACAATATACATCTATAAGATTTCAATTTTCACATCATTGATTATAAAAATATAGTGATGTGATACAACGTAGTACAATGAGCATATGTCCTAGATGAGAAGCATGGTTAGAATTATTAAACATAGGCCATAGGTATAGTGTTTGTCATATTCCTTCAAGCATATAATTTAAAGAAAATGTTCTCAATAACCATGAACAAAATCCATAAAAATAAATGAATGATCAATGCAATTACTTAAATTTTTAATCGTAGGAAAGAGTTCTTAGATTAGGAATTTCCATTTCAACCACCAAAATTTATTTTCATAGATAATATTTCAGGCTCTAGGAAAATTCACCACCAGCAATTCACCACTAGAAAATTCACCGCCAACAATTCAACACAGGAAAATTCGTCGTCGTGACAAATTCGCCTCAAAAAAAATTCACCACCAACAATTCACAGCCACATAAAATTAATCGCTTTAACATTTTTTAATATATATTTCCAAAACTTTGATTTTATTTTTTTTGCAAAAGAATAATTTGATTTATGATAATAAAAATGTAGTGAATATTATTCTTTTGCAAAAAAAATCAAAGCTTTGGAAATATATATTAAAAAATGTTAAAAGCAATTAATTTTTTGTGGCGGTCAATTGTTAGTGGTGAATTTTCCTTGAGGTGAAATTGTCATCTTCCAGCAGTGAATTGTTGGTCACGATGAATTGTTGGCGGTGAATTTGCTTGATGTCAATATTTCATAATGTATGCCACATAAATATTCTTATGCATGGTTACAAAAGCAATGAAAGATGTTAGTGTTTGGGTGGGGGAAATGATTTCAATGCTTGATGAAATTGTTCAAGTTATGAATAATAAATATATCTCTTGCATAGGTTAACTAAGTGATGTTTAGTCAAAAAAAAATTCTTGGGGTAGTTCTATTCTTAAACATCATCCAATTCAACAGTCAAAATTTAATTTTGACCAATAAAAATAGAACAAATATTTACCACATTCATCTTTCTTAGAAAATGATCATGTTATTAACACATAATTACATCAAGCACTTGAGTGATCTTATGCACGTAATATAAATTCAAGGTAGTACATGTTAATTATTATTAATTATAGCAAATGGGAAAAAAGAGTTGTCTACTTTGTACACCTTATGGTCAATTTTTTATTGTTATACTAAGTGAATACCTTATCTTATTAGGTATATAAAATAGTGCATTGATGTTGTATGTGATATTTCAAATTTTATCTAGGAATTTAGTCTCATGTATGGTAAGCATGATCTTAAACAAAGAGAAGGAAGATACTATCTATTCATAAAGAATTAGGTTGTCATTAAATTTCAAAGATATCACTCAATAACCTTTATGAAACTTAGGTCATAGTGTGAGGGTAGTTCAATGAACATATAAACCAATATTCTTGTGAGTATTTGTAAATAATAGTTGGTGATTTAGTATATGTAATAATGTAATTTATATATTCAAAAAATAGTTTTAATATGCTTGTTATGACTAGTTAAAACCAATACATTGACATTTGTGGGCCCATAACCCATGAGCCCTCGAATTCACAAGTTTAACTTGTTTAAATGACATTATTTTTGGAATGAGTTGATGATAATAGTATAATATGGGATATGAAACCAAATAGGTTATTTAAGGGTCAGACATGGGGACATGTTGAATCTTTACAAGGGGATAGATCACCTCTAAAAAATTTAAATATGCATTGCTCTTTCATGGTGATAAAATGGTTAGGTATAATTATGTCATATCTATGGGTTTAATTGATCAAATATATTCAAAACTTCATTCAATGATGGTTGCAACAATATTAAAACTATATTAAAAACTCCATTCAATGATAGTTGCAACAATATTAAAACACATAGTCAAGGCCTTGACTTATCTTCACAAGTTAGAAATTCATTTATAGAGATCTCAAGCCTAATCACATTTTGGTAGATAATGGTGTTAGTCAAATTGACAAATATTGGACTATATTTTTGGATGAAAATGGGAAGCCCAACAATAATAATTATTTATGGTCTCTTTGGAACACAATTGTAGAACTTTTTGATGGTGAACCTCCTTACATGAAGAAAGATATAAAGAAATAAAATTTTGAATGAGTCTCATCTCATGGAACATGGGTCTTGAGGTGTCAACAAGATTAAGAAATAATAAGGTTTGGGTTAGCTATATATATTAGGTGTGTTCTAGTTAATATATTTTTACTCTAGGTGGGTGCACTCTAGTTAAAATAAATGAAGAAATAGTTATAATGTTTCTCTATTAAGTGATCTATGCATGTTAATAATTTACTATTGTCTTATTCATTTTAAGATGCCCGGAAAAATTACCATATTTTATTCTATTGTACTTTTTTATTGGACTTGATCAACCCAATAACTTTGTACATAAAGTATTATATAGGAAAAGAGGATACTCACGTAGTCTGGAATGCATGATTATCATCTTAGAAAATATTTTGAGTATGTAGAATATACTATAGTTCAACAATGAGTAACTACATAGTATGGCTTATGCATGGCATTCACTAGGTAAATGTTATGTCAGCATATGATAATAATTTTGTAAATTTAATGTTGAAGTTACATCTATATTAAAGAAAATGGGTTACATGAGAAAATTTTGATAAAGTTGAAATATATGTGATTAAACTTATAGAATAACATTAGTTTCTTTGATTGTATATTCTTGATATATGTACATGTATAGTTCTTGTCATTGGAAAAAATGATTAAAAGAAGAAAAGGATGTAGATGAAGTTATATATATATATGTATGTATGTATGTATGTATGTATGTATGTATGTATATATATATATAGAGAGAGAGAGAGAGAAACATTATAAGAATAGATATATTCAATATCATTTTTTTCAATTATTGATTATGTATTTCCTGAGTTGTGATGTAGATGCATCTTGAGCTACTGAGGATAGCAGCTAATTTGCAAGGGGGGAATTGTTATGTGACTTTTTTCCCAAAAGAAGAGAAAAGTATGAAATAACCCTTTAGAATTAAAAGGGAGATAGAAAATAAAGGATATTATGGTCCTTTGGTTAAAAGAGAGATTAATAAAGAATGTGTATAAACACTCTTTAAAAAAGGGAAGAATAATTATTTATTAAATAATAAATAAATGCATCCTTTGTGAAGGGCTATGATGGTTTGGAAATCACCCCTTAAAAGGATATATATATATATATATAAGTCATTCATGTGAGACTTGGGAAAGACATGGATAACATTCAAGGAAGAATTTTCAAGAGAGAAAAGAGGAAGCAACACAAGAATTCAAAGGGCACACAAGAGATGAGGTTTGGGTCTTGGTTGGCATTGAAACATTCAAAGAAAGGGCACACAAGGGTGTGTCCAACTCAGGGTACAACGTACACTCGTGAGTGTCCTAACCAGGGCTACGTTTATGCCGTGAAGACAGGTTGGTTTTGTGTAAGAACTTGATTCCTTCGAGGGTGTTTGTGGTGGGAAAATCCTAGACTTGCAATCCTCCCTCTCTATGTCGAATAACACCTTTCCATAAAAATATTATAGATATGTATTATTCAGTTGCATTTATAATTTAAATGTTCATTGCGTTAATTTGTTATATCTTGTCAATGTTATAAATGTCATCATTCTGATATTCATTAATCATTGTTTCTCTCTAATTTATTATTGTTTTAATTTATATATATAGTTTTGGATTGAGGAAAAAACAAGTTTTGAAGGGACCCGAAACCCTTTACAAACATGAGCAAGGCTGCAAAAAGAATAGCTTGCAGCCAGCCAAAATCTAGCCCCCAAACAAGACCCATCAAGATTTACATTTAGAACTACTCTTGTGGAAACGGAGAGTCATATCAAAAGAAGGCCGAGATAATTTAGTTTTTTTTCCTTTAACAGTAATCCAACCTTCTTCCACTTGCATTGCCATTTCATGCCAAGTCAACTAACAATTTTACTGAGGTTTTCCTGCAACCAATGTCTTAGAAATTTCATCATTATTCCTTTGTGCAGGCATAGACAAATCGGGAAGGCCATCAAGAGTGATAGCCAGAGCGCTATCACTGGAAGAGGCCGCCATAGCCCCAAACACTCGCTCATTCAGGGTAACAATCAAAGAATCATGTGCAGCATCAGCAGCCTCAACATTTGAGACATCCCGAGGGGATACCTCAACACCCTATGAATCAGACGCAACCACCTCTGAAAAACTCGAGTTGATTAGATTTCTTCTCAACCGTATAATGCTATTGAGAAGCACCATTCCACCAAGTAGCCTTCATGGGTTTTTTCTCAAAACCACATTGAGTAGCAGCATGACCTATTTTAAAACATCTTCTACAACAGAAGAGAATCCCCTCATAGTCTAGAGATTGGACCCAAGATCCAGAAGTAGATTTGAGTACAATCTCAACAGGCAGCCCTTTTGAAACATCAATTTCAACCAGTATGCGGGAAAAGGTGGAATGAAAAATGTTAGAGGATTCTCCATCCACTAGCAAGAAATCACCAAGGGCATCCCCCACTTCCTCCAGAAGAGGGTCAGTCCATAAGTGGAGGGGAAGATTAGGTAACCGAACCCAAATTGGGAACTTATTGAAAGTTTCAGAAGCAGGGTTGAAGTCAGCATGCCAAGGCTTAATCATCAACAAATATTTGTTTTCCCAGCTAAAAAAATTATCACATAAAATTGTATTCCTATCCTAAGCTTTGTCAAACTTGGCAACAAAAAACCCCTTACCCAAGGGGAAAATATGAACTTTACCAGAAATAAGAGGCTCCCACTCAATGGAAAACCAGGAATGCAGCTGAGGAAGGCTAGGCCAAAAACCCTGAAACTGACAGAGCACCCCACGCTCGGAGAGCTCCAATACATTCTCGTCTATATATATAGTTACTCATTAAATAGATTAAAATTATTTCATTTTATTGTTGGAAATTGGTTAGGTTATGTTAGAGTAAAAGGTATTTCCTAATTAATTATTTACTTAATTATTAGGTCCCTTTTCATTTTAGTTACTTAAGCCTACTTAGCTCGAACTTTTATCTAGTTGCATTTATTTATTTAAGTAATTAGTTTATTTGCTATTTACTTTATTTACTCTAGATTTGGATAAGCTTTCTTAGATAAGCTTTCCTTGTTGGATAAGATTTCCTACTTTATTGAATATGTTTTCTCAGATAAGTTTTCATTTTTTATTGCATAGGCTAACTCTAGTTGAACTTCATGTTTTATGTGAGATCTTGGGTTACCTCATGTTTTGCCTTTCTCTATATAAAGCAATGGCTCTTTGTATATTTAACACATGCTCCTCTCATTTTCTATATAGAATACAATTTATTCTAGCATATTGTTTTCTTTGATGCTTTCCTAATCTTTCATTGTATCTTGGGTTTATTTAATGGTAAATCTTACATGGTATCAGAGCCTTCATGATTGATAGGATTAATTTTTAGAAATATTGAGTGCAAATGTATTATTTTTTGGTAGCAAAAGAGTATTCTCTTCTTTTGCATCCTCAGATGATCTAGGGAATTAAAAAATTGTGAAAAAAAGATTTTGGGGGTTTCATTTTCTTTTTTGGTTGCATGTGTGTTGCATGTATGTTTTGTAGCCTCCTAGATTGAATATGGACTCACCATTGCGTTCAGAGCAGCCAAGAAAATTAGAGCATCCTTTTATTTTGCCAAATCAACATCTTTTTTTTTTGCTTGTACTTGCATGTTACTTGCATGTGACTTGCATGTGACTTGCATGAACTTATATGTTGCTTGCATGCCACATGTGAAGAAGAGGTTTTTTATGCATTTTAAAGAAGTCTAGTTCTTTGCAAACATGAAAAAATCCAGATATTCCTTTTTTTTATCACCGAGCCATAAACTTACGCTCATGAGCTTCATTCTTTGAGTCCCAATAGGTGTTGGAAAGGTATTGCAATGCTCTATACAGTCATCTGTGTAGATTTTCTAGATTTTGTACCAAAAGTAAAAAAATCAAACATTTGTATTTTTACTTTAGTTTATAATTTGGCATAACTATAAAATTTGGTGATCTTATTTGTATGAGATGGATACATTTGGTTTCTTGATCTATAATCAGGATGTAAGCATTTCTCATACGTAAACTCGCTGAAATAGTGTCTCAACATTGTACATGTATTTTTGGGATCTTGCACATCATGTTGTGTCATTATTGTACTCACACTAGACTTTATAAAGTGTCATGGGTGTTTATTGTGTGAGCTTCTTATTTACAATCGCAACCCTGTCTACCTTCATGCAAGTGTGCCTTTTTGTTTGCACACATTTTTTAGTTGTTGGTACTTATTCATGCACTATTTGATGTCACTAGTTCTTCATGCACTACATTCTGGCATTCAATTTCAATGGACCTGTCATATCTCTACCTTCTTCACATTATGGGGGGGTATCATACTATTGGTGATAATGCTTCCTTAGTTTTGCGTTGGAGTGAGCTATGTATACAGTATTTGTTCCTATGTACTAGGTGGATGCAGCGTACATCAACTTCTGGTTACCCATGCATTTCTGTGAGATGGAGCATTTACCATATGGACACTCTTTCTTTCTTATTTCTAAAGGTGACCTTCTAGTTTCACTTGATCAGTTCTTCATACTATTAGTACATGTGCCATCTATATCTTCGATTTTCAGATGTTTTACCTTTGTTTTCCATCTGATTTGAGTAGTGTCATTGGGGCACTCATGTAGATTATTGTCTTCTTGATCTCAATCATCATCAGTTTTAGAGGAGGTTCTTCTTTCAGCACTATAGTTCAATCATTCTTCAATAGTGTTTGCAACTTCTTCATGCTTTAATGGTGTTCATCATGTTCATTGTTTGTTCCTACCCTTTTGGGATAATTCTTGTTTGGAGGCTTCTTATACCTTCACTTGTATTTCTCTCTTTTGGAGAGGAGTTTTTCTCATGAGGTTTTCTCTTTTTTCTCTGATTTTGAGAGATCTTTTGTTTGTACGTGGGTACCTCATCAAGCCTTATTTTCCAAGACCCATCATGCATTCATCTTTAGAGTTTTGAGTTTCTCCCTAAGTTTCACTTAAGGGGGGGTGTTAGAGTAAAAGGTAATTCCTAATTAATCATTTACTTAATTTTTAGGTCCCTTTTCACTCTAGTTACTTAAGCTTACTTAGCTCATGTTTTTATCTAATTTCATTTATTTATTCAAGTAATTAGCTTATTAGCTATTTACTTTATTTTCTCTAGATTTGGATAATCTTTCTTAGATAACTTTCTTTCTTAGATAAGATTTCTTGCTTTATTGCATAGGGGTGATCCCACAATAGTGGTTTACAATTTTTGGCCAAACTGGACACTGCAATTATTATTTTTAACTAAATCTTCATATTTGGGCACCTATACCGGCTAAACCGTGAGGAATTTGAAGATGATGAAAACTAGAGTCTTGTCACATTTTGTTTGTAGATTCTAAAAATATTTTTTTCAAAATTTTTGGAATCAGATTGCACTTTTTTTTCCATCTCCCACGAAAACTGGTTTTTTTAGAAAACAACATTTTTAAAAAGTGACGCTCACCGTATACAACATAACTTTTTTTGTATAAAGGATAAAATTCTAATTTTTTCAAATTTAGATTTTTAACTACGATATCTAGCACTTGCATTTGGTCTCATAGTTTTTTATTGAATATTTTTTCCTTAATCAAGTTTCGAAGTCAAACTAATTGCAATTCAGACATAGGTAGACTGTATACAACATAACTTTTTCTGTATGTATCGAAATTCAATTTTATTTTTTTTAATGGATCAAGGACATCAATACCCAGCCTCAACATATTTTAATTTTTTTATTTTGATAATCTGCTATTTTTCCATATGTGCAAAACATAGAGCTTGACTTTCGGTGAAAAACCTATGTTTAATAAAACTAAAAAAACACATACATAACAAAACCAAAACATATCAAAATTTAATTTGTTGGATAGCTCATTCTGAGGACTACCATCTTCCAGTTGGGTTTGTGAAGTCTCCTCCATTTTCATCCCCAACCCGAGCTTCGAAGGGCAGAATTCTGCTAAAATTTGGTGGAAGAGGGGGAGAAGGGCAAAAAAGGGGGGTTTGAGCGAAAGGGGGTTTGTTCGAAGGGGGGTTCGCTCGAACCCTCGTTTTTTTTGAATTCCCCATAAGGGAACATGGCATCACAGGGTTCGAGCGAACCCACCATGCAAAAGGGGGTTCTCTCGAACTAGGGGTTCGACCGAACCCCTCTTGTGGGTTCGTGCGAACCCCCTAGTTTGAATGAACCCTTTAAAACATGAAATTTTCAATGCGTGAGAATTTTCTCAAATTTCTTTCCTCATAAAAATTGTACACCACTATTATGGGTTTACCCATAGGCTAACTCCATTTGAACTCCCTACTTTATGTGAGATCTTGGGCTACCTCATGCATTGCCTTGATCTATATAAATAAATGGTTTTTTGTATACTTAACACATGCACTCGCATTTGTTGTATAGAATACAATTTATTCTAGCACATTGTTTTCTTTGATGCTTTCCTAATCTTTCATTATATCTTGGGTTTATTTAACAGTAAATCTTATAAGTTACATCTATAAGAGCCACCAACCTCTTGATCTCCTCAATTAGGAGGGTCAAACCTCCAAATGAATAATATGATTTTTTTTTGCAACTTCCTCTTAGATATGCCCTTAACAACTACTCACAAATATACAATACACTCACTCATAAATCTGCAATATAGTCTTCAATATTTCTGCTCATAAAAATGCCATGATCTTGCTTTTATTTCTCTGTTCTTCTCACAAAATTGATGCTAAAAACCTCTCATTCACATATCTATTTTAAATCTTTTCAAATATCTTTGTATTTATGCTTTTCATATGAATAATAATCCTTGAAATTGATTTACTTTCCCTCTCTCTCTCAAACCTTCATTTATACTTGTCCACATACACCTCTTCACCCAAGGGAGGTGACTCCTCCAAGGGGTCGGCCCACTAGCAAAACATATTTCTATTTATTTTTTATTTCATTGTGCCCAAGGTTGGAGGCACCTCTCTAAGGGGGTTTGTCCCACAAAAAACAAATTAATTTAATTCATTTTTAATTTCAGAATCCTCCAACATGGGGCAGAACCATGGGGAGCCTCATGTAAAATAAAAATTTAATTTTTAATTTCATTTATGTATCTTTCAAACTCCAAGAGGGGGCGACAAACATGAGAGAGTGAATTTTATTTTGGAGTCATCAACACCACCAAAATACATTTGACATCAATGACAATAATTTTTCCAACAATCTCCCCCTTTTTCATTGATGGCAACCCTACTAAGAAGTAATCTTGGAATGTGATAAGACCATATTTCTCCCCCTAATTGAAATACTTCCCCTTACTCTAATTCTCCCCCTTTAACATCAATGGAAAAGATTTTAGGGGGTTGAAAGATGAGACAGTGAATAGCTCCCTCTGAACACATGTTTCTTTTATTTTTTTTAGAGACTGGATGAGAGTGATATCACTTCTAATTTATACCTTAGGTACTCAAAAGTCTCTTTTGGAAGTGGCTTTGTGAAAATGTCTACAATTTGTTTTTTGTAGCAACATACTCCAACTTCACTTGTTGAGCAACCACTTGCTCTCTTAAGAAATGATATTTGATTGAAATATGCTTCGCCCTAGATTGCATAACCAGATTCTTCAAGATGTTGATTGCACTTGTATTATCACAAAATATGGAAATGGGATGCTCATACTCAACCTTAATGTCCTTCAAGGTTTGCTTCATCCAAAGGACTTGAGTGTTGGAAAAATATTGTCATTGATGTCAAAGGCATCTTGGTGTTTGCAACAGGCCCAAATAAAATTAAATATTATGGAGTGCTAAAGAAAAAACAAAATTATTTTTCTTTTTTATTTATGAGGCCAACCCCCCATTGGAGCTGCCACAAAATTGTGAATTTATAAATTCAAAATAATTAATTTTAATTTTTAAAGTGGGTCGACCCTCTCTAAAAAGGCGCACCCAAATTTTGGGAGGCAAATAAAATAAATAAAAATTAATTTTGTTGTTGGTTGACCCTCCCTTGGAGAGATGCCTTCCTTGGATGAAGAGACATCTTGAAGGTATAAATAGAAGCATGAAAAAAAAAAAAAAAAAAATCAATTTTTCAAGAAATGTCTTTCTATGAAGAGCAAAAATAAAAGGTTATTCAAGCAGATCTGCAAGATATATTTGAGCAATTTATAACAAGTTTGTGAGAAGAGAGTAAGTGATATAAGCGAGATTATGGCGATTTATTGAGCAAATCTTATGAAGACTTTACTACAGATTTAAAGAGGACATTCTTTCCAAATTGGTGGACATTATTGTTGATTTGAGATGATATTATTGTTGATTTGAGAAGACATTATTGTTGGATTTGAAAAGACATAACTGTCAATATTGTGAAGATTATACTATAATTTGTGAGAAGGCATTAGGGCGGATCTAAGGAGTGGCAAGTCAAACTTATTCATATCATTCTTGTGGAGGTTGGAGCCTCATATTTGGGAGATCGTGAGGTTGGAGCCTCGTGTTGAAGAGATTGGAGTCTCTTGTTGAGTTGGTGCTCAGTGGAGGGGATTGGAGTCACCTGCGGGTTGGAGGCTACAAATTTTGTAATAATTTTCATACTAGCAATATTTTTCCATGGTTTTCTCTCGTAAGGGTTTTCGCATAAAAAATTGTATCTCATGTGTATGCTTGTATTTGCTACATCTTGCATTAATAATATTGTTAAGGATAATTAGGGTGTGAAGTAAAATTGCTATATCGAGTTAAGGAGTAAAGTTTTAATCTATACTGATCTAACCCCCTCTCAATATTCATGTGTGTTTCATAATTGAGTGCAACAAGAACTTGTTGCAATATACTTCACTTTCGTTGTGGACAATGAAACCGATGCGTGTTTCTTGCTTAGCCATGATACAAGACTATTGCCAAGAAATAATGCACCTCCACTTGTGTTTTTTCCATCATCAATATTGTCATCCCAATTTGCATATGTGTATGTTGTGAGTGTCAAATCTTCACCTCTTACATACCACAACCCAAAATCCGTAGTTCCCTTTAAATATTTGAATATTCTCTTTACAACTTGGACATAATTTTCCTTTGATGCTACTTGAAATCATACCAGCAAACCAATTGCTTGCATAATATCAGGTCTGGTAGCTCTCACATACAATAAACTTCCAATCATGGACTTGTATAGAGTTTGATTATCATCAAGAGATTCATCATCCTTACTGAATTTACATCTTGTAACCATGGGAGTGCTCACTAGATTGTAGTCCTTCATCTTGAATTTCTTCAATACCTCCTTAATATACTTGGTTTGTGAAATGAATGTCCCCTTATTTGATTAAAAAAATTGTAACCCAAGAAAGACAGCTCACCAAGCATTGGCATCTTAAACTCCTTTTGCATGTTCATGGAAAACTCTTGGCACATCTTGTCACTATTACCTCCAAAAATGATATCATCCACATAGACCACAACAATCAACAAATCATCTCCTTCACTATTGATAAACATATTGATATATGCAATACCTCTTCTGAAACCTTGTTGTTGTAGATACTCGTCAAGTTTTGAGTATCAAGCCCTAGGGGTTTGTTTCAACCCATAAAACACCTTCTTTAGCTTGCAAATATAATCTTTATTTTTTGATAGAATGAACCCATCAAGTTGTTCGATATACACCTCTTCCTCCAAGTTTCCATTTAGAAAAGATAACTTTACATCCATTTGGTAGACTTTGTAGTTCTTAAAATTGGCAAGGTCTAGAAACATCCTTATAGCCACTGGATGAGCAATAGGGAAAATGTCTCTTCAAACTCAATCCCCTCAACTTGAGCATATCCCTTGCATACAAGTCTTTCTTTGTTCTTGACAAGTTGGCTATCCTCATTCAATATATTCCTAAAAACCCATTTAGTACTGATGACATTCTTGTCCTTAGGTCTTGGGACAAGTGCCCAAGTTTCATTTTCTCTATTTGATCCAACTCTTCTTCCATGTCTTTCACCCAGTACTTGACTTCGCGAGCTTCTTCAAAAATCTTGGGTTCCACTTTGGAGAGCAATGACAAGTTCGCATGTTCAGATGTACTGGCTACTCTCCTTATCTAAATTTATGTATTTCTATCACGAATGATTAGATTTTTTGGATGATTCTTTTGAACAAATCTAGATGGTGTCTTGAGTGGTGCTCTTGATGGCTTCTTTGGGTTTTCTTTGTTCAAATTCTTCCTCTACTTCTTCTTTGAAACTATCATCTTTTTATAATCAACTTCTTGTGATATTTCCCTTTGATGCCTTTCTTCACCAACACTCACATTTGCATTCTAAACAATTTTGTGCAATATTTTTTTATAGCATCTATAGGGTTTGCTTCTCATAGAATACCCAAGAAAGATACCCTCATCACATCTAGAATCAAATTTTCCCAAGTCTTCATCATCGCTCCTGATATAACATTTTCTCCCAAACACTTTAAAATACTTCACCGACACAAGCCTTCCATTCCAAAATTCATATGGTGTTTTCCTATTGTTCACCCTATTTTGTGCTCAATTTAGAATGTAGAATGTTGTATGCACCGCTTCTCTCCAGAATTAAAAATATCCTTTATTTTCTATCTCTCTTTTCTATTTTAAATGCCATATCAGATGCCTATGATATGGAAGCATAGATGAGTGGTGTGGTCTATAATTTGCCGTCTATGCAGTGAAGAATAATATATTGATCCTTACAAATTCTTTCATACAAATCAATGGAAATTTTCTTTAGATTCTCTTAAGTTATTTGAAACAAAACAATTTTTAGTTCGATGGCATCTGATATGGCATTTACAACTACATTTTTTATCAAGGTGCACTCCATTCCTTTGTACTTAGTCACCTAGATTATACATGGCCTGAACTTCACAAGTTGGTACGGGATTCAGATCTTGGTAGCTCCTTCAGTGTGGGAGCTGGAAGTTGGTGCGAACAGTCTGATGTGCAACAAACCTTCATTAACCTTTTTCTATGCCTCCACATCACATCCATTTCTCTACACATCTCCATTTCATTTGTAGTTCGATGGTCGAAGGAATGATTGCAGACATTAATAATGTTTTTATTTATAAATAAATATCCTTCAGACCTGGAAGAGCATGTCAATAACATTTGACGATTTCCTATGAAAATAAATGTGTAATTTCTGAAAGTGGTAAATTTTAAAAGATCTATTAAATGCTTCAATAGTTGACATTGAAACTCTACTCCTCATCCTATCATGCTAATTGCATTTAAGTGCAGGTCATATCAATCCTTCATATCTTCCGTAACAATGAGTAGGATAACCACCAAACAAACCTTGGCCGTGTTAAGGATTCTCTTTGCTGAGATACCGTGATTTTCTTTTTCCCCTTTCTCATTTCCACAAAGGGCATTTACTATACCATTTCCATTTCCTGTTGCTTTAAAAAAAAGCTCCGCATAATGCAGAATAGAGAAGAAGATTAAAGGAATATCATACTCACTCCCACAATCTAATAAGCACTAACTTTATGAGGAACGTTGAACAAGATGCCTTATAGACCATCTGCCAAATTTGAACCTCAAGCTGCTTCTCAATATTTTCCTCAATGTGCTATGGAAATTAATAATATTTAGCACCACTCCTATCATGGTGAACTAAGTAGCAGACAAATATTGCAGCATGGGAAGCCAGTAGGTTACAAAAATGCCAATTGTTTAAAGAAGTGGAGTTATGGTGTTAGGAAATAAAATAAAATCAATCCATAAAGCAGCTGGAACTTATAGCAACCTCGTCCTCTCTCCATGAATATTTTATTTAACAGAAAGGCGTGAGATCTTGAAGCCCATTCTTCATTCAGACACCTGCATCAAACATTTACTTCTTTAAGTTGTAGTTTCCAAATATCATTCTTTAAGAATATTGTTGCAATAATTACCGTATGTCTCCATAAAATTCAAATCACTTTCAAATTCTATAACATGTTACAAGTGGGTCATATATAAGAATTTATCATTCCATACATGCTATAAAAATTGTTTACAGTGCAATATTTAGTCAAATAGTGTTTACATCTTTCAGACTATGTCCAAGGGAATGTGATGTAAGTGCTACCCAGGTTAAGATCCCCATAGTGAGACGATGGAAGTCCAGAGGACACATGACAAAGTCGTGGTGTAAAGGTTTATGGGGCACGCTCAAGCATGACCCATGTTTACAAAGCTTAAGAATGTATATATTGTATGTGAGCTTTATAATTACTTCCTAAATGTGTCTTGATGCTTCTTGTATCTATCATTGTGTAGATATGTTTGCCTAGATGGGAACGGTTTAGTTAATCGAGCTGACTGCTCTCTAACCACTTGTCAAAGAATCTAACAACTAGTCTCTACACTTAGTGGAATTGACATGGCATGAGAATTGAACCTAGATTCTTGGAAGTAAATTTATAGAAGTAAATTTATAGGGAGTGGATGAACATAGCAAAATGTTTCTCAACTCATTGTAGCTAGACTTAAAAGTTGAGAAATATTTATCAACCTCATTTGAGAATCTACAAGGCACAAATTCATGTGTTGAATTGAAATTTCTAGGTGAATTTATAATGATAAATGTTGACAATAAATAAATATGTAGGAATGCCTAATACAATGAAGTTTTATAATGCTATTAGATTACTCATCCTTAATAATTTTATTATGATAGCATGCAAATAGAATGAAAAATTTCATTAAAAAATTTCATTAAGTATAATAATATAAGTGAAAATTTTGACATATGATCAAATTTAAATTTTAAAATTTTGATGTTCAAGTTTGTGTGTAGAGATGATTAGGTTTAATTTCACATATGTAGATTTGATCAAGGCTACAAAATAGAAGTAATTGATTTCTTAGAAACAAAAGAGTTACCTATGATAATGATATTTTCTCAAGTAAATTGAACCATAGAAACAAACTAGCAACTCTAGTCAATAGTTAGGAATCATGTTAAATTGAAAGCACCATAGGAATAGTCAATGAATAAGGAGATCTCTTTTTATTTGAGTTTCACCATACTAAAAGGAAAGCTTAATTTATCTCAAGATTTAAAATACAAAATGATCATTTTAGTGGTTTTAATTTCACATTTATATTTTGGTAGTAACCTTCTATAAGGACTTGTCTATGAATTAAGAGTTTGTGCATTAGTATTTTTGGAGTGAAATTTGTATATCCATATCAATTTGCAGTCATTTTTTTTGTGTCTATTCTAAGTGAATTTACTATACTTATTATGTTTATTCAAACTCAACATTTTTTTAACGTAAGTTATATTATGAGCCCATAACCCATAGGTCCTTGGACTCACATATTAAACTAGTAAAATTAAAAAAATCGAGAATAACATAAATTATAGGATATAAACTCATAGGGACAAGCTACTTCTACATATTAAACCTTGAAAATATTGTATTGTTTAAATGCATTGGATGGAATGAAATAATGTTTTTTAGGATGAGACATAGGGACATGTTGAATTTTACAGGGGGAGAGACAACCTCTAAGAAAATTAAAATTCTAAATCTATACTAATTATTTTTCATACACAACCTAATAATCTCATATATCAATAGGTGTCCAAACCTTGGGATATATTTATGGAATGACATAATATTTCCTCTCCTTATGTACCTTACTATATTTAATTTATGATGAGATCCCCAATGTGTTCCACTTTACTATGAGGTCTGCAACATGGTTGGCAATGTGACATCCTCATTTTTATAGCCAAAATTTAATTTAAAAAAATAATTGAACAAAACTTCATCCTAGAAGTAAATCAAGATGTAATTACCCTAGTTTCTTAAAGGAAGATTAAAACTATTATTTCTTTATGAAGTACTCTCTAAGTGGTAATAATTTACTATTATTCTATTGTTATTTAAAATGCATTGTGAGATTGTTTGTATCATCTTTTGTTTTAATTTATGCTTTGTTATTGGACTTGATCAACCCAATAACCTTGTATAATTGCCTTATTATACTAATATTCTATTTGTACTTTGATTTTGATATATGAAAAGAGGATATTCATGTAGTCTGGAATGCATGAATACCATCTTGGAATGTATGTTGAATTTATAGATTATACTTTTATAAATTATGAGTTACCACATAAGTATTGGACATGCACAGTAATTATTGTGTGATTACATTGTAATACTTCAATAATTTAAAGAAGTTGCACGAGTGAGTAAATGATAAAGTTGAAGGATAGGAGGTTAAGTACATGAAATATAATTACCTTTTGATTTATAAATTCATGATATATTTCATAAGACGCCTATATAGTTCTCATCATAAATTGGATTGGAAAAGAGATTTTATTAAGATTACTTGTGAATTTACAAAAGAAAAAAATATGCATAAAGTAAGTATTATGAAAAAATAAAAGTATTTGATTATTGATCATGTGCTCTCTTTAGTTGTGATCTAGATGCATCTTGTGCTACTGAGGACAGTAGTTAATTTACAAGGGGAGAATTGTTATGTGACATTTTCCCCAAGAGAAGAAAAATAAAATATATGAATAACCCTTTGGAATTAAAAAAGAAAGATAGAAAATAAAGGATATTATGATCCTTTTGTTAAAAGAGAGATTAATAAAGAATATGTATGAACACTCTTTAAAAGAGAAGAAAAATTATTTATTTAAATAATTATTAAAAGACAACCTTTTGTGAAAGGGTGTGATGGTATGGAAACCACCCCTTAAAAGGATATATAAATCATTTATGTGAGACTTGGAAAGGAATTCAAGCATGGAAAAATATTCAAGGATGGAGAACATTCAAGGAGAAAAGAGAAAAAGGAAAGAGGAACAAAAAGAGCACAAAGGAGTGAAGGTTAGGGTCTAGGTGGGCACTTAAACATTAGAGAAGGAGGCACACAAAGTGTGTCCAACTCGAGGTACAGAGTGCACTCGAGATTGTCCTGGCCAGGGCCATTTTTCAAGTTGAGTACTTGTACTCTGGAGCATGTTGTGTAGATGTTGAGAAGCATCTTGTTTGGTTTTGTGCAAGAACATGTTCCTTCAAGGGTATTTGTGTTGGGAAATAGCCTAGGTCCATAATGTTGTTGTTTATAGATCAGACATGAAAGTAAACAGAAAATGCAACACATGAGACAAAGAACACAATCAAATACCCTGGGAAAACCCTCCTCCTGAGGGAGAAAAACCCAACAATGTAATTCTCTTATATATTGTAGGAACAAGAGCAGAAGTCTGCTTTACAACACAGGCCCAGCAATGGCTGAATATGATACAAATATTAGTTACACCTCTCCTAGATGCAAAAGATACAAATGAATATGTTCTTCCTTGAAATCAATCTGCTGCTAAATAATAATGATTTGCTGCTAAAGTGCGACCTCCTTCTATGAATGCGAATCTTCTTAATGAACTTGATTGATAACAATGACAAGAGAAGACCTTGTATATATACAAATTAGGTGCCTCTTCAACTTAGGTCGGCCCTCTATAAAGAACATCATAAATAACAATTTACAAATAAGGTTGGCCCAAGTAATAATCAAAGCAAGTGAACCAAATAGGGTCAGCCCTCTACATTTATTAAATGTTATAGTCATGAATTAAATAGCCGAATGGCTATTCATTTAATTCATGCTTTCTTCTTGTAATTCGTGCAAAGGAAGTGCAGCCCTAAGTTGCTATAACATCAACACTCCCTCTCAGCTAGGGATGAACTTCCACCTGCACAAGACACATCATATCAATATGAAAACAAAATAGAATATCACCTCATCATGATATCAACCATCATGGCTACCTCCATAGATGGTATATACAAGTGCTCATCACTTAATGTGATGTTGTCACCTCAATGTGACTTTCACCATGGCTCCTCCAGAGGGTGATACATAAGTAAATCATCACGGATTCCCTCACGTGATGTTGTCATGGAGACACACACATGACATCCACCATGGCTCTCCTAGAGGGTGGAAACAAGGGCTTTCACCTCAAATCTCGAAGAGAAATGCACTACCAAGGACTTGCACCTCAAATCTCTCTCAATAGAGAAATGTATTATCAAGGACTTGCACCTCAAATCTCTCTCAATAGAGAAATGTATTATCAAGGGCTTACACCTCAAATCTGAAGATCACTGATATTGAGACTCCCTCTCAGCTAGGACTTCATTCTCCACCATATCAAGCTTGTCTCGAAGGTACACAAACATTATCCTGAAGAGATGCTTGATGAGAATGACTGTCATCTGCTCATCAGTGCTGATATACCTCAACTAAATATTTTTTCTCAATATCATATGTTGTAATGTACTCGGTCTTAACTGTACTTAGTGCCACAGAAGACTGCTTCCTTCTATACTAAGATATCATCGCAGGCCTCAACTGAAACAGCATCTAGAGCAACACAACCATCATCTTTAGGTTCAGTAGGCTCCCTCTGAATCTTCAATCACTTGCATCAACCACTTGACCTCATTGCCTACAACTCTTTCCTTAGAGAAATGGTTTCCAATGCACACCACTATAAAGATTCAGGGTTGTCCTCTTTGACCGCATCCCAGATCACTCTATTCTGAATAGGTTTGCGGAGCTACCAATCCAGGTTGACTTGAGCAATTCAGAACCCAACTGCTGAAGAGGTACTTCAACAATTTAACATCTAGCCTTGCAACACTACAACCCTTACTTATTCTTAGTGACTCATAGAACTCCCTCTTTGTCTCGACTTTAGAAATTGTAGAGAATACTTCTAAAGGTGCACTTCCTCTAGCCACCAACTCAGTCCCTCTAGTATTCACTCCCTCTTGATCATTTATTTGGTTGACATGACTTCCTCACAAGATGCCTCAATCTTTTCATCACTAAGTAATCTCTCATCATCTTCTTGCCCTTAAACCTGTCCAAGAAGCATTTTAGATGGAGATTACTAACAGTCTATAATTATCCAAAGAAATAACAAGGCTAAGATCATACAAGTTATATCATGAATACATGAAATTTTCAAAGGATCTTATGCTAGTGAACACAACACAATTCAAGAGAATCCACTATCTCTAATTACAAGATCCAAAATAAATAAATAAATGATATAACTCAGCAACCAAAGAATACTTATCTCTTTATTAATCACTGTACTCAATATAATTTACTGCTCTTTACGCTCAAATCAGTTCACGACCTTCCTTCGACAGGTTCATGACCTTCAGACTTGAGTCCGCTTGTGTCTGAAGAGATATTTCATTGCATTGCAGGTTTGACAAAAGGTGGGCGATCATCTCTTGTGGTCGAGCCTCCTACTCTAGCCACACATATCTAGTGAATTTAGTGGAGACTGGAGCGCCACTATCAGAAGTGCAACTCTCTCTACATCAACACACACGATCAATCTGAAGCGGATCATTCTCGATCTTAATCTTCCCTTGCTTCTCGAGAACTAGTGAAGGCAGTCACAACTTTCTGTAATTGGATTCTAGTGTGGCCTAGCACCTTGATCAAGCATTTCCAAGCATCAAACTTTTGTGCATAATAAGGGCTTGAGAAGGCACTAGATTTGTGAAAAACCAAAGATCACACTGATCAGATCGAAGGTCATTCTGGAGATAATATTGCTTCCTAAGCATCGTAATAATATGATTTCCTGAATTTCGAGAGAACATGGTGTTTGTTCGACACCAGATATTCATCTGATAAACACGACTCCTTCTAGTGTATTCCAGAGTGATATGCAGCTAGCGCCAGTGATGTGCAACTTCCACTCAACATATCTCAGTATAAGGAGACTCCCGACTTCTATTTTTGCATCATATAGTTTTGCCTCCATTAACGGCAATAATTGTAGGCTTCATCAACGTATGGCGAGTAATCATGGAGGACGATTCAACTAGCGTTGCAAATGAAGTGAATATGCCTAGAAAATAATGGAGGAACGATGCTTGGAGGAGCTACAGCCGATGGTGTCCACCCAGATCTACCATCCTACGCCAAACATTGTTCCTGATAATCCTGGCCCGAACATCCCCCATAGACAATGGCACAAAAGTGAGATACACAGATATTGATTTAGAGATGTTTTGTTGATCTGATTTACTATCTCAACAATTTTGACTTCATAGTGAGATCTTCCCGACATAGAACATTAATTATGCCAGGATCTTAAATTTAAATGAAGACACGACTTTCTCTAGGTATGCTATTGATTCCAGCATGTTACCCTTATCGGTTCTCTGAAATTTCTGAAGACAAGGTCTGATGAACTTGCTTAACACATCTGATCAAATCCCTCGAACCTGCTCTGATACCATGTTGTTGTTTATAGATCAGACATGAAAGTAAACAGAAAATGCAACACATGAGACAAAGAACACAATTAGATACCCTGGGAAAACCCTCCTCCTGAGGGAGAAAAACCCAGCAATGTAATTCTCTTATATATTGTAGGAACAAGAGCAGAAGTCTGCTTTACAACACAGGCCCAGCAATGGCCGAATATGATACAATAACAGTTGCACCTCTCCTAGATGCAAAAGATACAAATGAATATGTTCTTCCTTGAAATCGGTCTACTGCTAAATAATAATGATCTGCTGCTAAAGTGTGACCTCCTTCTATGAATGCGAATCTTCTTAATGAACTTGATTGATAACAATGACAAGAGAAGACCTTGTATATATACAAATTAGGTGCCTCTTCAACTTAGGTTGGCCCTCTATAAAGAACATCATAAATAACAATTTACAAATAAGGTCGGCCCAAGTAATAATCAAAGCAAGCGAACCAAATAGGGTCAGCCCTCTGCATTTATTAAATGTTATAGTCATGAATTAAATAGCCGAATGGCTATTCATTTAATTCATGCTTTCTTCTTGTAATTCGTGCAAAGGAAGTGCAGCCCTAAGCTGCTATAACATCAACACATAACCATTCCTCTCAGTGTTGGATTTCCTTTGAGTATCATATAACAACCTTTCCATGACTTTAAGATAAGTATTGAGAACCATTGATTCATTAATATTGAGAACATTATCTATATGATTTGGTGTTAATATGATTAATCTATGTGGAGGTGTTATTCCATTTACTATGTTGATTATTTATTTGTCACATGTTTGTAGTTTACATTAATTATTCACATTTATTTTGATAATACTACACATTATAAATTGTATTAACTCTAGTATTGTTACATTAAATCCGTTGCTAATACTTAGATAACTTTGGAGAAAAAGTGACATCACAGTACCTCAAGATAGGAGAAAAATGTAATAGGGAGATTTTTTGTTTTTATTCTCATTTAGTTTTGGGTCCATTTGATAGAATGGTTTAATAATACATATCGACAAATGACACTTATGTAAAATTGGGTTGATTCCTTGATCCTTCACATATCCACACCTCTACATATTCATACACATTCAACCATACTATTATGTGTATGTAACTATTCCCATACTTTAGCAACTTATTATGCCCATTATTTTTCACCCCATGTCCATGTAATGCCCCACCAAGTAACCCTAAGGGAAGTTGTAATTAACGACTTAAGCGAACCAACTTTTTTTTATATATAAAGTGTAATTAGCATACACATTCACTTACTAATTAACAACAACCTCTAATGCTACAAGGTTGGGATTACTTAAACCCACATACATCTTACATATAACCATAGCATTAAATTACTTTAAGCAATAAGTATTGCATCAACATAAATGTATAACATAACATAATGAGATAACCATTCAAGATACAATTTTCATAATCATTAACATAAGCAATAGCTACATCACTCATTCCCAAAATGAGGCAATAGTACAAATGTGTTACAATTACAGAATTTCACCTCATAAACATAAAAGGCATAAAATAACTAATTACAAATTGAAATAATACAATGCTAGAATAACAATAAGATCTGCGAGCTGTCCAACTGGATGTCTCGCCACCAAGTACTGAAGATAAAGGGGGACCCAACGGTTTATGGTGCATTTTCCACCCAACCAAGTGGTACCCGAAGGCCCACCCCCCATGCTAAGAGATAGTAACAACGTAACATGGACAAAGATCTACAACCTCTAACCATAGGCAAACTCATACTGACTCAAACTAACACAACCAACCAAAGAACTAAACAAATACAACTCTCACATCACTGACATAGGTCACATTGCTTCCAGACATAAAATAGATCAAGTATGTTCAGAGAACCATACACATAAAACAAATACCAACTATTGTCATAGACAGAGTGTCATTGCACAGCTCATAATGAGTTACCCTCAGTGGATCTTCATAGGCTCTGGTATTCCTGTTGACCTCTACTGATCCTCGGCCCTCATACTTACTAATGCGGAATCAAATACCTCTCGTATGGAAAAGATAGATGACCTTGTCATTCCAGGCCTTCCCACTCACTCCAAGCCTAAACAAGAACTTGTGACTATGAGTGAGGCTAGAACTTATCTTTTTAGTGTGAAGTATTCCCCAAATTTTAGTACAATTTTAGTTATCACTTGATTAAACTTACTTCCAAAGGTTACCCAATCTTACCTCTTATGGGCTCTAGCCCCTACTGGAAGCCACTCTTCTATTTGACAACACACAAACAAACTATCCACCAAGGGAATCACAAGTGCATACAACCTAGGTATCATAACCACTCCATCTCTAGGAGGAAACAAATAAAGAACTCACTCCAACAATTGGAGGCAACCAAAACACATAATCCACTCCTTTCAAAGGAGGCACAAAACATCCCCGTTTGTGAAAACTGGGTAAATTACTGAAAAGACACCATGCACTACCCAAGGGAAAAACAACTGGTTGACTTAATAAATCGACAACCCTCATCCTCTAAGATCCTCTGGAAGACTTACAATCTAGAACTAACACTTAACCCATTTCCCAAAACATAACTTGATGAAAAATTACAAAAAGCATTCAAGTCATTAATCAAATCTAATATTTGGATTTCCTAAATCCATCCTCAATCAAAAGGTAACATTGACAAAGTCAAAGGCACGATAACAGGGTTAACTCAAATAATCATATAACCCTATTTCCATTTCCATTATAGGAAATCTTAAACAATTTAAACTTACATCCTTTTACAAAAAACGGAGAAAATAAAACATTTAAGGCAATCACAAGGAAAATTTATATTTTTGCATATTCTAAATCCATATCCCTTTCATATTTCATTCACAATAATCTAATTGCTCTAATAGAAATAAATAAATTAAAATAATTAATTGCCTCATCAATATAAACAACTCCTTAATTTACTTTTAAAACAACATAAATCTATGCAAGTAAATCCTTTCAATTTTCTAACCCAATCCTATATTTCTTTCTATTTTCCAACCGAATATCTTATAGTTTACTATTTCCAACTTTATTGCATGCACCTAATTATTCACATTACTTAAATAAACATTCAATTATAATTATTCCTACAATGTAACCTCACATATATTTTTATATATTTAATTATATATTTCAACTATAAATATATATTAAATATATAATAACGTTTATTACAAAATAATCAAATTATTTTAATCCCAAAATTTAATATATTAAAATTATGACATATATATACTATATATATACCATATATATATTTTTCATTAACCATTTATTCCATGTGTTTTGGTGGACACCATTGCTTTGGGCGCCAAAAAAAAATAATAAAATAAAAAAAGACTATATGTTTAGGGAGGGGTCAGCCACAGCCAAATCCCCGCCCCACCTTACACTGCCTACGGCCTCCCAAAGGGGTTGTGCTGCCTCAAGGCAACGCTCCCTCCACTTAGTGGAGGGCACTGTCCTTGAGACAACCGCACCTCCCTTGAGTTGGGGGCGGTGGGGTGTGCATTGCACCCCCACCACAATGCAAGCACAAAACACAGCGAATTAAAATATTCGCTTCTACATTTTTTTTAAACAAATTCACATCCCTTCTACTCAGAAAATCGTCGGTCGTATGACGGCGAAAATAATTTCAAAGAGTATTTTTTTTAAATAATAATCTGTATAGATATATTATTTATTTATATATATATATATAAACGAATTTAACATGATAAATAAATTAGAGAAATTTTGTGAAAATATTCACCTACAAGTGCAATTATGCAATTTCTCAGAGAACAACCAAAATTTACAGAGGTTCAAAACTATTTCTTTTAATCCATTTTCTTGAATTCATAGACAATAAAAGAACAAGAAAACTAAGAGGAATCTAGACTACATCCAGAAGCTTTCAAATCCTCTAGATTTTTCCACTGCAATTTCTACAGAGGTTTTAGAAATAGATTCATTTCTACAGTGAATTAAATCTTCTAAAACAAATATAAATGTGTTGTTTTACCCATAAGTTTGATTTAATAACGAAACTAACAATTTCCTCAAATAAGTTAAATTCAACAGAGGTTTCATAATTTCTCTGAAGAAATTTCAGGGAACAACAGAAGCTTTTAATTTTATTTATTTATTTTCTTTTTTCTAACAACAAATTCTTATATAAATAAATTTAACAAACAAATCTTTAATAACTACAATTTTAAAAGCAAACCAAGAACAATACAAAAACACAAAGGAAACCTGAGTCAAGAAGCTTCAGGAAATGGAAATTTGATGCAGAGCCTCCTCCAAAGCTTCTACAGCTTCTATCCAACAATCCAGTGATTCCAACCAAGAAAGCAACCAACAAAAACAACCAAATTTACCAAAATAACTCCAATGCAATTCTACAGCCAAGAATTTTTTCCCAAAACCAAAACCCCTGTGTCTTTTTCAAAAATCTCCTCTTCCAAAAATATCTCTCTTTCTAAAATATCCTCCCACTCCCGTGAATAAACTTTCCTCTTTATTTTCCATTTCCAAAATTCTCTCCCCTGAATGAATTTTCAACAAACTCTTTCTAATTAATTCAACTCCAACATGATGGCAAAATTAAAATTTCTTCTAACAACCAAAATTAATTTCTATTTAAGTTAATATTTCCAAATACAAATTTAATTCCAAATTCTAATTTAATTCCCACTTAATTGAAATAAAATTCCAAAATGAATTAAATTATTTTCTTTCATTTAATTTTCTTAACATCACATTTAATTAATTAATTTAATTATTTAATAATTAAATTCAACCCCATGGATGAAATTTAATTAATTAATTTAAATAATAAATTCTAACAACAATATAACTTTAATTAAATAAATAACATCATAAAAAGCAATCATTCTAAATAATTATTTCCAAATCAAGAATCCCTTCATAATTAAATAAGATTAAAACATGTCAAACAATGACTCAACGCACACGACTAACGACACACTATGGCTAGGGTGTAGACTTGACACAAGTTACTTAGCTACTATCTCTCGTTCAACTTAACCGTTGAATCGACACGCTCAAACCTGTGAAACCAGGTGGAGTCGATGTCATGTACTTGCAACCTGAAAACATAGTAACCAACATCATATATATACACAGCATAAAATACACACCATGAAGAAGAAATCACAGAATCCCAGGGCGCTCACAAGCGAGTGATGCGAACTCGTCCCCTTCACCAATACAATCATTACAACTGACTCTTCCACAATACTTCAAATAATCTCATATGTAATCACATGTTATATCCACTAACATCATTACACCAATTAAAGCATGTAAAATAAAACATCAGATAAACCACATCACATCACATAAAATAGTTCGTCGCTCTATAAATAGCGATCAAATAACACACACAGAATATAGTATCTGAATATCCAGAAACACAAATCAAAGCAAAACAAGGACACACTGTCCAGTCCAAAAAGCAAAACGGAGGGATTTTACAGTCCACACCTTCATTCTCCACATTGATATTACCATTCTCTTGTCCTAGGTTAATCTTGTAGAGCAAGATCAATCTTGCACCGTACAATCTTGACCCTTAAATTTTTAATTGTCTTAAATTTTATTCTTGCCATTAGCTAACTTTGTACTCATATTACATGATTTATTGTTGAGTACTATTATTTAAAAGCACTTAATATACACACATTTATCATCCAATTAGATCCATTCACATCTAATCGTCATTTGAAGGCATAACACTCATCATAAAAACATTTTGATTGGAGTACTAAAAAGAATCAAAATCAACATCTAGATCATGTGCATGTTTTATTGCCTTCTACCAATCATTTTCATGATTGTAAAGTTAATGCAACAAGGAAGTTAACCTAAGAGAACTTGACCCTAATGATTTGGCAATCTCTCCAAGCTATTTTTTAATATTGTCAAATCCTTAACAACTAAGGAAAAACATGTGTAAAATTGAATAGCAAACACACATTCAACTAAATCAAATCTACATGATCCAAATCATATATGCATAATGTGGATGGTCACAAAAATAGAGCTAACCAAAAGTTAATTATAGTTTTTCACATAATCTAGGTGGCACACAAAGCTAGGATATCAGCTTTTTTGTACCAAGTCATCAAAATCTACATTGGACATTATTCCAAAAAATAAGTGCCTAAAAAAATTGCATTTAATTTCCTAAAAATGACATTTAATATTCTATTTTTTACCCTCTAATTATCTAGGTTAATATTTGTTTATTAATTATATCAATTATTTTCTTTCCCAAAATCTTCCTAATTTAATTGAAGATTTTTTAAGAATTGAATAAAATATATTTTTAGAAAATTAAACAATGATTTTTAAGAATAATTTAAAAGAAAAATAAAAGAAGAAAATTAAATTTATTATTAGATAATTTGGAGAAAAAGAAAAAGTAGAGAATTGTGTGAAAATAGAATTTAAGTGAGAATAAGAAGGATGTTGAGTGAATATTGAAATCATTTTTTAACTTGCATATTGAGAAAAAAGGGCAAGCTATTTGTAAATTAGAGAAATAAAAAATCTAATACAAATCAAAAGTTAAGGAATACAATAATTCAACAATACAAGTAAGCTCTTATGTTTTTTAAAAAAAATGGAATTAAGAATATTGAATGAAATAGTAATTAGAAGTTAATTTAAATATATATTTGTAAATAAATTTAAATTCAATTTGAATAATGAAACCATTAAAATTTCTTGTGAAGAAGGATATCTTCTAAATTTGAAGAAACTAGAAACCTAACAAGCTAATCACATGAATGAAAAAATTAATTGAATTTTAGATAGTGTTGAGTCTTTTTGAAATCAATTATTAAACATAGAAAGGGAAAAAAAAAAGTTGAAAGTAAACCTTAATATCAAAGAAATCGAGGAGAGAATTATAGACCCTACTATGAAATATTAAAGGTTTAGACAATTAAAAACACTATTATGAAAATGGGTTGGTGAACTTTACAATTGTTAAGTGATACGCATGTAAATTAATACATATTGAATCAATTAGTTTTGGCCTTGTGACTTAGGAATTGTTTAGTCTTTCCTTGCACTTAATTTTTTATTTGATAATGATTTGTGTGTGTTTGAATAATTGAAATTTATGGATTGTTGATTGAATTTTTTTAAGTGTTCAATGGATTTGTTTGAATATTTGTGATTGGTCATTTTTCCTTTGTATCTTAGAATTTCTAATTAATCATTTTTGAAATTTGTTGTGCTTCTTTCCAACATATTTGAGGTCAAGTTAAAATTTTGGTCAATTGAGTTGACCAAAGCTTAGTGAAAAGTCAATGAATAAATTTATAAGTCTTTTGAAAACATTATATCAAGACACTACAATGGTTTATAAGTCAATAAGATCTCTACCACAATAAGAGATTGCCACCACAATATATAGGTGAAGACTTGAGACATTTTTTTGCAAAATTGTCCAAAAACTCATTGATTTAAAATCTTAAGAGATTATATTTTGATTTTTATTATTAATTTACCATAAAATAGTGAATACTTCTTGTAACGAAATGTTTGAAAAAAATATGTTGTTGAAGTGATTTTTATGTAACTTTATACCATGATAGCATTTGAAAATTGTTATCGGTTTGTGAATAATTGATTATTCTATAATTTAATATAGAATCCCAAGTTAACTAACATATTATAACTATATATCTATCATAAAGAATCTATGTGTAAAGCATAGATGGCATGGGCATGTTATACACATATATTGCATCTACCACTATTTCCCAAGAGATCTATGAATATGATAAAATCTTGAAACCCAATTGTTATCAATTTGTCTGTGTGTAGTGATAGGGATGCTCTAGAAAGTAATAAATAAAGAGTTGTGGAGTATCCTTTGTTTTAATGAGTATCCATCATTTTTTATGTGTAATTAAATGTGAGTACAAATTCGTGTTAGAACAATCCGTTGTAAGAATCAATACACATTAAGAAATATCTATCGCGGCATTTGCCTATTTGTAAATATTTCTAGAAAAAAATTCCAAGGTTTCATTTGAGATTGTGGTGAGATAATGATGTACTAATTTTAGTCATTCCAAGGCATGGATCGCGATAAGTTTATTAATTGATTTATATTATTTTCTATATTGTCTTGCTTATTTTGTGGTGTTGTGTATTTATTTATTTTTGTCCTATACTCAACTATATTGCTTTCCATAGGGATACTCATGAGAACATGGAGATACTACTTCACTACTATTTATTTATTATTTTCTAGAGCATCCCTAGCCGTTCCAAATAGACAAAACCATGGAATTCGATAACAATCGGGCTTCAAGACTATCATATTCATAGATATCTTGGGAAATAGTGGTAGACACACAATATATGTGTATAGCATGCCCATGCCATCTATAAGAGCAACTAGAGCACCAAAATCCCCGTATACGTATTCGACAATTCGCTGTCTCCTTGAGGGGCACCAATCGATTTCCATTCCTATCTTGAGTTGCTCTATTCTATTCCTGTTCATCTCGGCGAAAGCTGAACAGTCGATGGTTGACCCATACGATGGAGGGGCCATGCATAGGAGCTGCTTGCTTCGGTTTGTCCGCCCTTCAAACTAGAAAAGCTTCTTAAGTGGGTCCCGAGGCCCAATGTTAATCCGCTGTTATTTGTGGGGGAGGTAGTAAGAGATGCAGAGAAACCTCATACAGTTCTATGCACAAAAAAGCATCACAGAATAGTACAATATTACAAAAACGACGCATATGATATACAAGCCTTTATATCTCAGTTTCAAATCACATTTTCACCATCGTTCAATCACATTCTACCTCCCTAACTGCATATGCTACTGGCTTGTCACATGACAGGTTATTCACAACAGCATTTTTACCAATCAATGTACCCCTTCCCATAGATTACAGAGTTCCTTACCTGGAAATTATTACATTAGACAAGGCTATTATAACACACTCAACAAAACATGGTTAACTGTTTCCACCTCTTAACCAAATGGTGAGGGAACAGGGCCTGAGACTGCATCAGACCTCTTGATACTTCCCATGCCACATATTATACAGCCTGGTGATGAAAGAGCTGAGAATTTGGCACCACATAAATCACAAGCATCATGCCCTATTGTAGGCAAGCGACCAAGAGTTGCTGCACAAAATTGTGATGCATCTTCTGCTGGATCAATGGATTTGTCAGTTAGACCCCTTTGCATGCATACATTTATCAAGCTTCGAAGCTCATCCTGTTTGTTGGGAGGGGCCTTTGAGAGGAGAAGATCTAGCATGGATTTTGCAAATGCATAGTTCTGCACATCCATGTTTCTTTTTATAGCAGTTCGAATGCAACTTATTCGGTGCTTAGCAAGAAGAGGCAAAGTACCAAGATGACGAGAAAGCCTGGCCATTTCCTCCTTTGCACTAACAGTACTAGGCCCTTGAACCCGCTGTAGACGAACAATTTCCTGCACACTCCAGCAATCTGTTTTAGAAACATTTCTGGACAGAAATGTTTACATTTACAAATACATTTTTATTTTAGCGATCTCAAAATTTGGTGCATTACCTGAAGTATAGAAACAGCAATCTTGTACTGTGCACAAATTGCAGCTTGAGCCTTAATGTCACGCCCAAGTGACTGATCTTTTGCCAATGCTAGGAAAGCCTCATCCAGACAGGACATGGCATCTGAAAGTTGGTTCTGTTCAAGATGAGCAACCCCAGCTTTAAAGCACTTTGACGCTGCAGCTCCACGAGGCACCTGAAAGATGGAAGGTTAAGTTTCTCTTTCTCATCAATCAAGTATGAATGCAAAAAAATGGGGCAATGAAATCATGAGAATTTTGAAAAGTCAGATATGGCCAAGAATGCGAAGATAAATAAGCAAATCAGCTACAGAGTGTCAAAAAAGTAAAAACCAGATAACACTTGGGCAGTTGATCATGAACTCTTGACCTAAACATACTGATATCTCAAAAGCATTTATACAGCGCTTACCTGGCCTGGTCGTACAACTATAGGTGGTGAGCCAGGACGACCAGGAGTTTTGCTGGCATCTGCTCCAAGACCGGCTAATTGGGTTTCGATGGTATTCTTACTTGTAAGTCCTAAAACAGAGGGTTCGATTATACCAAGATCAGGAGGCGCTGATGAGGCTGACACTGGGGGTACACCACCATCAGGAAGGCCTACAAATTGCAGAGGTGTACCATCCACATACAAACTAGAAGCCATGCTAGTAGACTCTGGCATTTGAGGAGGTACATCACCACCAGGAAGACCAAAATTGACAGGCATTCCTTGATAACTAGGAGGCAGTCCTTGATTACTAGGAGGCACTCTGCTGTTGGGTGTACCCTGATATATTTGATTTTGAGACTGATTGTATACAGCAACAGAAGGTAAAGATGCTGCCGCCTGAAAGGAAGATATTGTGTTTTGAAAGAAGTCCTCTGGAATTGGTCCAGCTGAAACCCCCATGCCCATCATCATTGGTGTTGGTTCTGATATCACTCCAGTTGATGTTCCATTTTGAGGCCCTGAGACCAAAGGTGGGGCTAAAACGATAGAAAGATCTTGAGATCCTCCAGAAGAGGATCTTGTTCTGCTTCCAGGGGGTGGCAAAGCATCCCCAAGCTTAAACTGCTTGGTAGCCTCCTTAACTTTATTGACATCAACAGTTCCTGTGATAGGTTTATCTTGAATTTTAAAACGTATTGTTTTTCTTTTTGATACTGCCTCATCCTCCTCACTGCTACTGTCATCAGCCCCATATAAGGATTTCTTAAATTCCTCTGCAGCTTTTGTTTGCTCATCTTTAGTGGCATCTCCTTCAAAAGCCTTTGAGAGGCTAAATGAACCACTTGCAGAAGTTCGCTTTACACTTGGTTCATCAGATTTCCTTGACTGGTTCGATTCAGAATTAAATAAAACCAGATTTGAGTCCTCGGTCTTTCTTTCACTATTCATACCTGCTGCAAATGTCTCTCGTAAACTGTCCTCTTTGACGTCAATTACAGTGCCCCTACCCTTTGTTGTTCCTAAGTACACTCCAATATTATCAGCAATAATGGATGGAATGGGCCCAGCAGATGTCCTCATGTATGGCATGACTTCTCCAGAGAGTTCCCATTGTGGTATATTCTTTGACTCAGGAGGAGTCTTGATCTCCCAGTTACCTCCTCCCCATTCTGGACCTTTTGGAACCATACTTTCTGCTGCAAAATTCGCAAAAATTCCTTGTGTCCATCCACTAGAGCGAACTCTCAAGATTCTTTCACACTGACGCCTCAGTTCAGATTCTGCATCAGTATCTTCCAATTTCTGAGCAACACGTCGCAAGGAACTTGGGTTTAAATGGCAAATGAATAAGTCCAGCATGCTCTCATAATCAGAGACAACTTCAAATGTCTCCTTTGCACTGTCAAACTGACCATATCTGCACTTTCAATGAGGTTAATCACAACTGATTATACCATGGAATAACTAACTAAATAAGGCTGATTTTTTTTCCAAATCTAGATATATTAAATGACTAAAATGTTTCTGGCATTATAGAAGTGCAAAATCCAAACCTACTTGATGCATGCTTGCCCCAGTTGCCGAAAACGTTGGAACAGACGAGAAGTTGGAGGACACTCTGGGTAATCCCTTGAACGCAAGAATTCATCCTTTAATACAGATAAAGCCATCATAAAACGGTGTGCTTTAATTGCA
Organism: Sequoiadendron giganteum; assembly: GCA_007115665.2. Taxonomy (NCBI): domain Eukaryota; kingdom Viridiplantae; phylum Streptophyta; class Pinopsida; order Cupressales; family Cupressaceae; genus Sequoiadendron; species Sequoiadendron giganteum. The sequence continues at coordinate 189,958,010 of CM021110.1, read as the reverse complement.
TAGTTGCAGCGCAGAACCTGAGTTTCAAAAACATGCAGCACATGAACAAGGATGAAAAATTTATATATTTTCAAAATGAAACTTCCTGCTAAAACAATTTCATTTAAGCCTGTCACCTGCGTGAACTGGGGACCAGATTGTGCCAAGGCCACAGCAAGGTCTCCACAAACAGGAGGACCATTTGCAAGGACATCAACTGACCTTGGAGTAAGTCTAAGACTATCAAACCTTCATCAACCAATAACTTGAAAAATCATAAACTGCAAATGATACTTCTTCAAAGATGTATGGCATATAATTTGAACAAATGACAAAACAAAATACATGAAGAAAGGTGCATAAACATGAACTCTCCATGCAATAAGGGAAAAAAAATGCAGCACATCATATAGTACCAAGATCTAATCTTGAGCAAAAGATAATATGTAGCTAGCAATTGAAAAGCTTGAATGAGATGTACTCTAAGACCCACAACTTCAGAGATTATTTGCGCAGTCAGTGAAAGTATGTACCAAAAACATCTTTTCAATCCCATGTTTTCTATAGGTGAGTTTATTATCTTACCTGGATGTCAGCTGATACAATATCTCAGAAAGATCAAGCTTAGGCTCAAACTTTTGTTGCATCGTAGCCCATCCAATCAGAAGAGGTTCAAGAAGTCCTACAAGGCAAGTTTTAATCTCCACTGCTTGCTTCTGCCGAGGATTTGCCTCCATTGAACATGCCAGTAGTACACGGTCATTCAATGCACCCACTAGTGCTGTACCAAAGAAAAGCAATTTTACAAAAATATCCAGACACAAATGCCATTTCAAACAGAAAATAATTATGACTGAATTTAATCCAATAAATGATGAAAAACATTATAAATTATATATGAAATCACAACCCAGGATAACTCTCTATGACCAATTGTATTTGTTCGAATTGTCACCCCTCAAGGGCACTCACCTGCATATGGTGTGTTGATTGCAATAATGGATCGTGGTATCCCATCCCATCCGAGAATCCCAACTGCTGTTGCAGTGGAAAAGAGAAGTGCAGGACCAACCCACAATAAAGATCTGAAGTAGGAAGATGTTAAGGATTGTTTTAAAGTAAAGTACTGCAAGGAAGTACCAAATAAGTGTCTTTCAAGCAAGCACATGATGTGAATATTAGCAAAGTAGAATTTGAAATCTTGTTTTCATGAATGCAATCAGTTCAGGATATTGAAGGAAAGCCCTTATCAAAGGTAGTTGAACTGCATGCTAGAATCTCCAGATTTACAGAGGTTATCATTATTCTTCTTGTTGTTAAGATGCCTGCTACTTGGCCCGTTTGAGTTTCCTGCCACTGAACCTGAAAGAGAAAATCCATTATGTATAAGCTTCAAAAACACTAATAAAAGACAATTTGTTTTTAAGCATAAAGGCAGGTTCAATGTCTATTGCATCTACAGTCTTTTGTGTTTTGAGTGTTCAGGTAGGTTTAATGTTTATTGCATAGACTGTCTTTCATAAACATAACCTCTGAAGTGCTACTTTATCAAAATGGCAACCTTGCAGTCCCATTAGTTATAATGTTTACACATTATTTAGTTTTGAATATACTAAAGAAGCACTGTAACAAGGAACTGGCTCTTAACTTTCATCACATTTAGTCATGATTTTTGGCTAAATTTGTAACTATGCAAAGTTTGAGGATTGGAAAAGGTTCCCTTAAATTACAGATGATGATTGAAGCATAGAACTTGCCACAAACAAGCTACAAATAAAGATAAGAAAATTGTTCAATGAACTAGATCCATATTCAAGTTGCCATGTACAACTCCCTCAGTAGACCTTTTTCTAACAATACAAACTTAGTCAAGTAATTTTATACATAGATTCACCTGGATTACTGTCTCATTGGCTTTAAGCTTGATATGTTTTCCTGGTTCTGGATTGGTAGAAAGATATAGACCATTGTCCCTAGAAAGCCGGTAAGTGTCTGGGAACAACTTGGCAAATGCAACATGGCTTCCAGAACAAACATACAAAATTGTTGATTCTGCAGTACATCAAGAGTAATTGTTAATATCACAGGAACAACCTTCTTTGGTTATCATTTAGAATTAGATCTGACCGTAGCTCACCTAAAGGTGTGGAAAAAATCCGTTCAACCTCATTTTCAAAAGAAAAATGCAATGGAGCTCGATCATTTACAGAGTTAGGTTCAGTAAATGAGTTAGCATCTATTGCTCCATTATTTTCTACTCTCCCATTTACACCTCCCACAGTAGGATCCTTGATGCCCACATCCAAGAAATGCAAAGTAAGACCAGTCTGATCATCATCAAGAATAGCATATTGATTTTCCATAGGGCCAATCAACGCACCATCACAACCTGTATGAAATGCAAGTTTCACGACTTCAATCAAAACTAGCATGCTCAACATTAAAAGCTTAGAATAAGACAGTCACTTCAAATGGAAACACTTTGTGAGTGCAAAATACAGACCTGTAGTAGTATTCACTTTTTCACTAACTGATTGCAAATCTATAAGGTCTCTATATAGAACCACTTCATCAGGTCCACCATGAACTTCAAAGAAAACAATAAAAAGATGTTGTTTTGCACTATATAGGATGCGCTTTGGATTCCGTTCATTCCCACCAACAGCCTGCAGATCAGAAATGAACAAACACAAGCTAAGATTCAAAGACAGAATTTTCATGAATGAAACAGCCAACTATTCACAGATATAAAGGGTTAGAATCCAAGCGTTCACTGTTCTACCATATTCTTTCTCTAACAAATCTATTATGAGAAAAATCAAGCTGCATGCTAGCATTACCGTTGAAGAAAGTTTCTTATATATATTGTACTCTGCAGTTGATAGGTTATAAGCTGTGAGGTTGCATCCATCCATAAAAAAAGCCCTGACTGGATAGTGCAAAGTTCGATTCCCCTTGTTGAAAAAATTGAGATCTAAGTGGAAAGGCTGTAAAGAACAAAAATTAAATTATTTTCAATGCCAAAAAAGCATCCAACTTACCACACATGAAAATCTTACTAAGAGGTTTAGCACTGGAATCAAGTACCTGGCATACAGGAATGTCCCTAAGTGGATGGTTTTTATCTGCAATACTAAGAAGTGGCAAGCACAATACTGGCCCAATTTTCACATGTCCCCCAGTCAAATGCTGCATATGACAGAGAAACAACTTTTTTTTCATGAACTTAAATAATGGAACATAATGTACAGTTTCCTACAAAATAATTTTGCATGCACTAAAAAAATTTCTTGTGAAGTCTTAACTCAACAGGACACCTTCACTCAAACAAGAAATGTAAGGTTGTTCATCGACTTACGCTATGAAGAAATGCTTTTCGAGCAATATCTGAGGCAGTCAGCTGATTTTGACTGCAAATAACAGAAAGAAATTTCAGTAGAAGCTAAAATGGCTACATAACAGAATCAAGCCAATGTTTGCAAAGAACATGAATTCACCACATCATTGTGAATTTTCTCACAAAGAACAGTAAAATGTGAATGCCAGCATGCAAAAAATATTCCCCTTCCAAACAGACATAATTTGCCATGACTCCAATTAAGATGGCAATACTAACTCCATTAGGCTGGGAAACAAGTCAGGGCAAACTTGTTAGAACTCAACAGTCAACGAGAAGGCTAGTCCTGACAGACTCAGCATCATGACCAGAATGACTAGTGAAAATTTGAAGATATTGAGAAAGACCATCAAGTCTGCAGTAAAACATAGCCAATGTCTAATATAAACAAAAATACAAATTTAGTTAACTTTTGTTATTTTTATTCTGGTGGAAACTGTTTTATGCAGATAAAGACATTAGAAATTGATTGCAGGCAAATTGCAAAAAAGTTCACAATCGAACATGCAAAAATTTAGTAATTTTTAGACCTTTTTATTCTGGTTGAGGCTGTTTTATGCAGAAAAGGACCATAGATATGGACTGTAGACCAGTTTCAAGTTTTCAAAGAGATGAATTAAAGTGCAATGGAGCTATAAACCTTATCTTGATTCAAACTTGGGTAATCAAACGAGAATTGTTAATCCATAAAGATAATAAAAAACTTGAACAGCAGGATGAGCTTGGGAAAAGGGCAGCAACAGAAACAGAAACTTTACAGAATGAGCAGGGACATTTCTGCACTTTTTAGGTTGAATCCGAACTTGTGGCGTTGAACCCACACAGGATGGATCTACACCTGCAGGATTGAACTCACACCTGTAGAAATGACCTCTGAGTGTTGAAAACTCAGAACTGAAACAAAACCCATCATCCTTTCCATTTCCAGCTTCCAGGTTTCCTCTAGGGCCTAGGGGAATGCTATAAAATTATCAGCAACTGTAAATAGAGGTGGAGAGTATGTGTCTTGGCATGAGAGGATTGATTTGAGTGTTGTGGAAGAGAATTAGAGAAATTCAACTTCTCATAGTTGTAAAGGCTTCACAGAGTAGGAGAGGAACAGCTATTATTGTACCCACTTCTTGTACTTTTCTTTCCATTAATTATGTCAAAAGTAGACAAGAAATTGCCACAACCATGCTGATTTTTCCCCCCACATAATTTCCAAGGTAAATTCTTGAGTTTGTTGTGTTGACGAATGTATTTTTCAGCATATTTATTTCTGATTTTTAAACATCTGTGCCTCTTTATCACTGTCATTTGTCGGAGCAAGAACAGTACTTTTGAACTTTATGGTTCTTAAGTTCTACTATTTTGAGAGCTTAAGTATCATTTTGATATCAGAGTGGTTATGATATTAATGGATTGTGGAAATGTATTTTTGAAATCCCAAAAGGAGGAGTAGAATGCACGAGTGACTACATTTTAAAGTCATACAGGTCTGACAGAGAATCAACAACGGTTGGGCTGAGAATGAGAGCATATATCATGACAAAAAATGAGGATGCCACAAGAACAATCTTCCATGGGTGACTTGGTGAAAGCTCTTGTTAAAAAAAATATTTGCGTAGGAAAAGAGGAAGAAAAGTGTGAAAGTTTAAGACGTTTTCAAAAAGCCGTTTGAGGATAAAAAATGAAAAGAACAAACCCCATTCAATGTAGTAACTAAACTAGAGATTAAAAATTCTGATAGGAAAATTAATGCAGATATGTTGGATTCGTAGATCAAATAAATGGAAGTACATTTTAGTGTGCATAAGGTTAATGGGGCAGAAAAAACCTCTTTTGCACACCTCAAAAATGGAAGGTCAAACTCTTATATGGTGGTAAAATCATATAATTAATTGTGATAAGAAGAAAAATCCTATTGTAAATAGCTGTGTTGCAAGGTTCTACCAAAACCCCTTTGACCCCTGATCACACGAATTTCAAACCAAGACACAGATCGACGAGCAAAACCAGATCGCCATTTCGATCATGGAAGGCAACCAAAGTATATTTATTAGCCATAGCCATCCCTCACAAGGCAGCGATGAAGTTATGAGAAGGACATGGTTAATTAATGAAAGGATGCGATTATTTAAATAATGCTGATCGCCCAGACCAAAAGACACCTCCATTTCAACAGCAATCAAGATGATAACTAAGGGCGGAGGACTTGCTGAAAAGGACGGGTGATTGCACAAAGAATATTGTTAATCAAATTAATTATTCCTATCTGCACTTAAGAAGGTATTAACAAGGAGTCATGTCCCTTAGCAAACTCATATCTTGAAAGGTTGTGACCGTCAGCCGTATCATGGTATAAAGGGTGAACAATTCAAGGCTTAAAAGGGCATTGTTCGAAGGAGAGAAAGATACAGATCAGCAATCAAAAGGGAAACCAATCCATTCCAATGCAGCAGATCATTATTATCAGACATACAAATATAATCAGGGGTATATTGGATATTTTCTGCCAATCATTGTTTTACATATGTTTACACATTGCTTATGGATAATAAAGAATATTTTAATATATGTTCTTGTGATAGAATATGTGATATGCTTGATTGTCTAAAACCCACCTTGTGGGAAGGGCCTGGGGTGAAGTGGTAAATAAGGCTAAGGGCCGTTCTAGAGTTGACCATTATGGCTCCTAGGACCAGAGGGCACTTATGCAGAGAGCCAACAATGCCCACTTGCGACCTCTGCCCAATTCCACAAGATGGAAAGTGTCTTTAGAGGGTTGAGACATTGATGGGGAAAGCAGATACAAGCCGCCAAGGGGGAGGGCTGTGGTATACAGCCTCTTAGGCTTGGTGTAGAAATGGCTTCGGGCGGACCTATCATGTCTATTCTCCCCAAACCCTAATATACTTGCATTATTGATAATATGTGGATGTAATGTAGTTGCCTAACTCTAATAAGTAAACACACACACACACACACACACATATATATATATATTGTTCATGTGATGATTGCAAGTTTCAAACCCGGGATTACATCATTAACGAGATATTTATTTGGTAAGGCAAAATCCTAACCCTAATTTGCTGCAATTTGTGATCAATAGGCAAATCCTAGGGCAAATCGGGAGAGGGACACTACAACCCCCCATACCCATATTGGTTCACCCAAGGTCCACCCAAGCAACCCAGAGCGCCCAAAGGCGTGATAAAATCATGTTATAAAGGCGTTTTAGGGTTTCTTTTGCACTTTACGTGCTTAAAAAAATGTTTTTTTTTTTTTTGCTTTTGGGCACCCAAACTCCGCGGGAGCGTCTGGATACACCCGGGCACGGCTGGGAGTGTCCAAGGAGTGCACGGGCACCCCCGGGTTCTCTATGGGTCCGCTCCTAGTGGACCCACAGAGAACCCGGGGGTGCCCAGGCGCTCCTTGAGCGCTCCCAGCCACTCCCCAACAAGAACCCGTATCCAAATGCTCCCGGAGTAGGCACGCGAGGCAAAACAGAGGAACCCAGTAACATAGCTCTAGTTTAGTTGGCCCCAATGTTGAGAGCTCATTTAAATTCGATGCAACATCACCAATTTGGTGACATATGACAATGATAAAACAACTTCCTAGTGGGGGTTATCATTGGCATTGTAGCCAATGTGAAAATGAGTTATAAAAACGTGTATAGTCAAGTGAAAGCTCACCTATGAGCTATTTCCGTCTTGGGAATTAGAATTTGCCCAGGGCCAAATAAAAAGGGTTGCCAAAGCAACAAATAATGAGGTAAATCAAAGAAAAAAAGGATGCAAATAGATCAAAAGAAATTGCACACCCTCTTGCCAAAATAGGATTGCACAAACCTCCTAGTAGCTTATCACAACCAGCTGCCCCACATCCTTTCATGCCATTGCCACCATCTTCTCGAGAAGAGAATGCCCTCTTTCTTTTGCGTAAAAGAGGTCCATTGGAAAAGGCCTTCAAGAATGAAGAGGGGGAGGTTGCAGATGAGAGCATTGCTTATTGCATTTATGGGTTTCCTTTCAACCTTGTTAGGTCACCATATTGGCGAGATACGGTGACAACCATTGCCAATGCACTTGCTAATTACATTAGTTCCAAGTATGAAAAGGTGCACACAACAATATCGGCCAATTCAAATGCTTCCATAGAGGCATCACCGAGAGCAATCAAGGATATATGGCCCATAATAGAAGTGTCCATTTTTTATGGATGGAAAGATTGCAAAAATAGACCACTAATCAATGTCATTGCAATGTCCCCTAAAAGGGCAATGTTTTTGAAGGTAGTAAATTGTGAGCAATGAAAGATGCAACTCTCATTGTCAATATCCTCACACAATCCATTGAAATGGTGGCCAAAACAAATGTTGTCTACGTCACATTATAATGCTAAAATTGTAGGGCAGTTGGTTTTATAGTTGAGAATACGTCTGAGTATTTTTTTGGATACCATGTGAAGTCCACTCACTCAACTTGATATTGCCAAAGATTGGCACAAAGATTGAGTGAGTCAAAAAAATCTACATGGAGACTGAGGAGATTCAATTTTTTGTGACTAATTATCATGTCACAAGGCATCATCAAGACCTCCAACTTGAAGTTGTTGAAGGTAATTTAAATTTTGTTTTTTAATAATTTTTTCAATTTTTTTAATTGTTAATATGTGATTTCATATACCTTCTAATATTTTAATTTATTTTATTTTTTACACCATGCTAGGTTGTCAAAACTCAATTTGCATCATACACAATCATTTTAAGACAACTTGTGAAGGTGTGGGATGCATTGAACGCTATGGTCATCAACACTCATTGGAGTGTATGGAAGCAATCAAGTATAGAGAGCCCAAAAAATCAAAGCATTGATCCTAGATGATGAATGATGAGGTCAAGAGGAACATGTTTTGAGTTTTACCAAGCCCATCATCATTATAATTAGGCATTCTGATACAAATCGCCCATGGTTGAGAGAAATTTATGATGGCATGAATTCTATGGTTGAAAAAATATAGACTATAGTAGAAGACAAGGAGCATGACCATACAAGCATTTTTCAAACAGGTGCAAAAGTTCATTGTCGATCACTGGAGCAAGATGACCATGACCTTGCATCTCCTAGCATTTGCTTTCTCTCTATACTTTTTTTGTATTTTTTTTTTTTTTAAATCAAGAAACAAACTGAAACAGCGAACTAAAAGTTGAAAATAATGATGGAAAATATTTGAACAAACCCTCAAACACTTCATAAGCCAAATCTGAAATTTTGATAAATTTAATGGTTCGTACAAACCTTGGGTCACTTAAAATGCTCAGATCAGATTCAAACATAAATTTGGAAACCCTCAAAAACTGATTTTATTGGTTTTTTCAATGATTGCAAGCTGGAAATTGCTCTAAAACCAAAATCAGATCTGAAAATACAATTTTCAACTGGCATACACCTTATTGGAGTGGTATGGCTGGCTAATCCAACTAGGTTAAGGGCTGTTTGGACTGTTACAGCAGTTGTACAGCTGTGGTAAGAGCTTACAATGACCAAACAAACTATTTTTAACCCTCTTTGCAGCTGATGTAATGCAGATCAGACCCTGGAAACACATAACAAACCTCAAAGTGCCAAATAAGAATCGATGGACTGTCCTCACAACTGGTGCCTCCTAAATCAGCAATAAAATCTGAAACTCAATACATAAACCCTCAAATATGCGTTGGTGATGAAATGATGACTTTTTCTTGCCAAAAACACTATAACGACATGATATCAAAATACAAATTAACCACCCAAGATTAAAAACAAGGATTTTTGTCCTTGATTCCAAATGTGGAATTCAAGAGAGTTTTCATCTTTTCAAAACCCAAATAAACCAAGGGTTTTTGTTTTTGAACCAAATGTGGAATTCCAGAGGGTTTTACTTTTCATCCACTCAAAACCTAAACAAAGAAAGGGCTTTCGTCCTTGGATGCCCTAGATCGAACAAACTACTCAAATCTAAAAATGGAATGCAATGAATATAACTTGATTGATTATGAAATGAGGAAAAGTGTTCCTTTTATAGTTGTCTTTTTTAGGCCATTCATTTATTTTATTTTTTCCTAATTTTATTTTCCCTCCAAGTATTATAAATATTTTATATATTTAAATGTTTAAGAAAAACATTTTATTAAAATAATATTATTTGATTTTCCTCAAAATAAATGTGACAGGAACAAATTAAAAAACATTATTAATTATTTTAATCCGAAAAGGGGGACATGACAATCTCTGAAATATTATAGCTCAGAAATACTTTTTGTTGATGTTATAGCAGCTTCAGGCTCATCCTTCCAGCCACGAGTGAAGACATAAATTCATATAGCCTATCGGCTATTCATTTATTTGTGATAATTAATGTGAAGGGGCGCTTCACATGGCAACAATGTAATTTCTCTTGGGCCGACCTTCCTTGTAATTCGCAATTATTATTTGTAATTATATTTCTCTATTGTGGCCGACCTTGTACTTGAAGAGGTGCGACCTCTCTCTTATTGTGTATTTATACAAGGTCATTCCCCCTTCATTTGATCATCAAGCAAGATCAAGTTCATTCATCATATTCGCACTCCTTGAAGAAGTTCGCACTTGGGCAGCAGACATTATCTTGAACAGCAGATCGATCTTGAGCAGTAGACCATCATCTTGATACAGCGAATATATTTCAAGGAGAAATATATTCAAGAAGAAGTTTGGTCTTGAGCAGCAGATCATCATATGGTGACAGCAGATTGATTTCAAGGAGAAACATACTCATTCTGTGTCTACGCATCTAGGAGAGGTGCTATTGTTCTTTGTATCAAAATCAGCCTTATGTTGGGCCTGAGTTGTAAGCAGATTTCTGCTCTTATCTCTACAATATATAAGCGATATATTTGCTAGGTTTTTCTCCCTCGAGTTGGAGAGTTTTCCCAAGGTATCTGGTGGTGTTCATTGTCTTATGTGTTACATTTTCTGATTGCTTTCTTTTTTTATCCTAAAAACTATCATGGTATCAGAGCGGGTCTGAGAGAAGAAGTAATCAGATTTGACTAAGACCACAGATTTTAGGAGAATCGATTTTGGCAAATTCTGGTGGTATGATCTCAATCCTTGCAAAGAACGATTTTGTGCATTGGAGGACGCCTTTCTTCATCATTGTCTGAGTCGACCTTGCTGGTGTTTAGAAGACATGTTGGAGGCTCATATAAGGCTGGACGCACTTGCTACAGGTGTGATTTCATTGAGAACAGTCAGATAAATTATTAATAGATATTTATCTGTATCACACAGCAGTATAAGGGCTAGGCGCAGCATCCGGAGATCAAACACAGCCATACCAAGAAGTTTTGAATATTCTTATGACTGCTGCAGCACATAATTCCAAGTTTCTTTCATGGCATGTTGAGTCTTATGCATTATTGTTAGTATGAAGTATAGGCGCAGTCATTAGAGCACTTCATGAACATTGATGCATTTAATTTCAGTCTTACGATAACCATTGTAATCAGACTTTGAAGGCATTGGTCATGGGCTGAGTTACTGTATGCCATAGAGTGTGGGAGTTGCTTGAGTCGTAAGTGTTGACAGTGTACATTGCTTTTAAAATCTGAGTCTAATCATTTGTAGAAGCAATGTTAAGTCAAGTTATCATGATACCTTATGTTTTTCAAGTTTGGTGTCATGATGTATATGGAGGTGCTGTGAGAGACTTCTTTGCATGAGTTGAAATGTTGTTTTTGAGTTTACTTTTGTGAAGAATCATATGAAGAAGATCTGAAAAATTATTGAGAGATAATGAGCAAATCCCAAGAAAGATAAGTGCAGCACTTAAGGAGATTCTGATGAGATAAGTATTTCATGTTAAATAATGTTCATGATTTTTTCTTTTTGTAGTTATTAATTCATGCTATAACATTGAGATAGTAAATCATGGATGCTTCTAGCTTTCATATTTTTCTCTTCGAGATAGTTGAGTTCTATGAACTTTTAGTAATCTCTCTCTATAATGCTTCCAGGACGAATCGAGAAGCAAGAAGGTGATGAGAGATCACATAGAGAGGAAGAGTTTGAGGCATCCTGTGAGGAAGTCATGCCGACTGGAGAAATGGTCTAGCATGGAATCATAGCTTACAGCCATGCGATTGAGTTGGTAGCTGAAGACATCTCTCGAAGAGGAAGAACCTATTCAGGTTGTCACTGTGATCAGTTTCTTCGAAGAGGAGGAATTAAACTTCAGAGGGGGTCTGAAGCAACCTTGAACGAGGAGGTCAGGAGGTTGATGTAAGTACTTGGAGATTCAGAGAGAGTCTACTGAACCAAAAGAGGATGGTGATTTAGTTGAGCTTGTGGAACCTACTGATGGGCCTACCAACATTGTTATTGGTAGAAAGAGACCTCTATGGGCTAGGAAAACAATGCATGAGGCAGAAAAGGTTGCAGCAGGAACATTTAGAGAAAGCAAAAGACCTCTGAAGTTTCCAAGGTATGTTACATTGATGAGTCAAATCTTTGAGTCTGAACCTTCCAATGTTGAGGAAGATACTAGTTTGCAAGTATGGAAAGATGCTATGGTTGAGGAGTATCAATCCATCCTCATGAATAATGTTTGGGACATCGTACCTAGACCTGAAAGCAAATTAGTTGTATCTTCTAAGTGGCTCTTCAAGATCAAGCATGCGGTTGATGGGAGCGTCGAGAAGTACAAGGCTAGATTTGTGGCTAGAGGATTCTCTCAGAAAGAGGGAGTAGACTATGAGGTAACCTTTGCCCCAGTTGCTCGTTATACATCCGTCAGGACCATTATTGCTCTTGCAGCATCTAAAGGGATGGAAGATGCACCAAATGGACATGAAGATAGCAATTCTAAATGGTGTAATTGAGGAAGAGGTATTTATTGAGCAACTTGATGGCTTTGAGGTTCATGAGAAGGAGTCTCATGTTTGCAGGCTGAAGAAGGCATTGTGTGGCCTTAAGTAGGCTCTTTGTGCTTCGTATGAAAGAATTGATCCATACCTGATGAGTTTGGGTTTCTCTAAGAATGATGTTGATTCAAACCTTTACTTCAAGGTAATTGATGGCGAAGCATTGATCTTAGTTCTATATGTTGATGATCTAATTCTTACTGGAGAAGATCACCTCATTATCAAATGTAAGAAGGAGCTAGCTTCTAAATTTGAAATGAAGGATCTTGGTCTCATGCACTACTTCCTTGGTTTAGGAGCTTGGCAAAAGCCGGATGGGATTATTTTGAGTCAAGGGAAGTATACTATTGACATCTTGAAGAGATTTGGTATGATTAATTGCAAATCCATGTCTACACTTATGGAAACCAATTTTCAGAAGCTTAAGGAGGCTGCAGCTAGTTCAGATCTGGTGGATCCTACTATGTACAGGCAGTTGATCAGATCTTTGATGTATCTAGTCAATACTAGACCAGATATTCGCTATGCAGTGAGTGCACTTAGTCAGTTCATGTGTGAACCAAGGCAAATACATCTAGTTGCAGCAAAGCATATCCTAAGATACTTGTGTGGCACAGTTGGACATGGCTTGAGATATTCTTCTGGTGTAGACTTGAAGTTGCATGGATATTCTGATTCCGATTGGGCAGGGTGTGTCATTGATCGGAAGAGCACCTCTGGATGTTGTTTCAGGTTGGGGTCTGCAATGATCTCCTGGTGTAGCAGGAAGCAGTCTTCAATGGCACTGAGCACCGTAGAGGCCGAGTATATTGCAGCTTGTGTGGCAGCTAGAGAAGCAGTGTGGGTTCGGAAGCTCCTTGCAGGATTGTCTGGACAATCGATGGAGCCGACTGTCATTCATTGTGATAATCAAAGTTGTGTGAAGCTTTCTGTCAACCCAGTCTTTCATGACAGAACCAAACATGTTGAGATCAAATACCACTATATCAGAGATATGGTATTGAGGAAAGCAATCCAGTTGAAGGATATCAGCACTGATGAGCAGACGGCAGACATTCTCACCAAGTCTCTTGCTAGAGTAAAGTTTGTGTACTTTTGAGACAAGCTTGGTATTGTGGAGAATGAAGCCCTAGCTGAGAAAGAGTCTCAACATCAGTGAACTTCAGATTTGCTTTAATGCATTTCTCTCTGTTAGAAAGATTTGAGGTGCAAGCCCTTGTTAATGCATTTCTCTCTATGAGAGAATTTCAAGGTCAAAGCCCTTGTTTCCACCCTCTAGGAGAGCCATGGTGGGTGTCATGTGTGTGACGCCATGATAACATCACGTGAGAGTTCGTGATGATTTTCTTGTACTTGTGTTTTTCACCCTCTGGGAGTAGCCATGGTGAATGTCACGATGAGGTGACGATATCACAATTGAGTGATGGGCACTTATGTACATTTGTCATACATGGGAGAGCCATGATGGTTAATATCACGATGAGGTGATATGTTCCCTTGCCATACATGGGAGAGCCATGATGGTTAATATCACGATGAGGTGATTTGATACTTTTCCACATATGGGAGTTGCCATAGTGGTTGACATCACGATGAGGTGATGTGTCTTGCAGCTAGAAGTATTTCTCCCTAGCTAAGAGGGAGTGTTGATGTTATAGCAGCTTTAGGCTCATCCTTCCAACCACGGGTGAAGACATAAATTCATATAGCCTATCGACTATTCATTTATTTGTGATAATTAATGTGAAGGGGCACTTCACATGGCAACAATGTAATTTCTCTTGGGCCGACCTTCCTTGCAATTCGCAATTATTATTTGTAATTATATTTCTCTATTGTGGCCGACCTTGTACTTGAAGAGGTGCGACCTCTCTCTTATTGTGTATTTATACAAGGTCATTCCCCCTTCATTTGATCATCAAGCAAGATCAAGTTCATTCATCATATTCGCACTCCTTGAAGAAGTTCGCACTTGGGCAGCAGATCATTATCTTGAACAGTAGATCAATCTTGAGTAGTAGACCATCATCTTGATACAGCGAATATATTTCAAGGACAAATATATTCAAAAAGAAGTTCGATCTTGAGCAGCAGATCATCATATGGTGACAGCAGATTGATTTCAAGGAGAAACATACTCATTCTGTGTCTACGCATCTAGGAGAGGTGCTATTGTTCTTTGTATCAAAATCGGCCTTGTGTTGGGCCTGAGTTGTAAGCAGATTTCTGCTCTTATCTCTACAATATATAAGCGATATATTTGCTGGATTTTTCTCCCTCGAGTTGGAGGGTTTTCCCAAGGTATCTGGAAGTGTTCATTGTCTTATGTGTTACATTTTCTGATTGCTTTCTTTCTTTATCCTAAAAACTAACACTTTCTTTACCAAAGAGGGTGGCACAATATAGGAATGAAGAGGTTGTTGTTGGCTACAAGATTGGATTCAAAAGAATATTCCCAAATGTACATTTACAGAGTGTTATCTTGAGTGAGTTTGGCCACTTCATATCTTCAAAGAATCATAATGTTTGCACTCTTCGAGGTAAGTTCAAAAACTATGCTCATGAATGGTGATAAATACATGGGCAAGGCTCTATTAATTTGCAACTTCTTGCAAAAAGTTCTCTCAATTATGCATCTTTTTTGCTTCTTAACTTTCTCATTTTTCAATTGCTGCTATATATTATCTTTATAATTTATAATTCGTGGTTTCTAATTGTAAATGTTGTATGCAGATTCAAGAAGTAGCAAGTTCTTCAACTGAGTGGAATTGGAGTACATACTCCATCCACTCAATTAAATACAACCAATTGGGTGCAAGAAAAGTTGAGGATTTGGTCTTTGTGCACTCCAACTTGTGTCTCTTGTCACATAAGAGAAATGATTACAATGAGGTGACGAAGAATTGGGATCTAACTCCTAAGTATGCCGACTTAGGTGCCACAGTTGCCTAGCTTGCTGAAGTCTCTATAGACGAGGTAGCTTTTGCCCATGATGTGGCTAATGGGAATGGCACTCCATCTGATTGTGGTTCAAATGAAGTTGAACCAAATGTCAATTTTGATGCAATCAATGAAGAGCAATATGAAGATTATTAAATAAATACTGTAATTTTCACTATGTACTGACATTTGACAAATCACTGAATTATAAATTTTGATTTATTTTTTTGCAATTATGAGGGATTTAAATATTGTATTTATTGGCAATTATGAGTATTCACTATTTTAGTATTTCTATATTTTATTATTTTATAAAGTATACACACACACACACACGAAACCATATGTGTATCCAACCCTTAACCCACCCCATGAGCCCGAACCCCGACTTATTTGTAAATACTAACTAGAATTCACAATTGATAGCTTGTTGTATTTGCTAGACTATCGATGATTTATATTTCTTGATAGATTCACAATTCAATCCTTAAATAATATTTGAATTCTTTATGAATGATTTTTGAGTCAATTTCTGCAATTATATGTGGCTGAATAACTAGTTGTTTGTAATATGAAATTTTGAATTCATATGCTGAAATGCTTGTGAGTTGATTATAGTTTTTTTAATTTCTGAATTGATATTTGAATGTTGTTACTTGGATTATTTATCCTTCGACGAAGTGCTTGGATGAATTGATGCCTGAATGATTTGATGATTGCTTGATTTCTTGATGGATAGATGAGTGATGATTTTTTATTGAATGTCAATGAACTGATTTGTCCTTTATATCCATTTCTTGAAGGAGTCACCACCCTTCATTGCTGCCTTTTGAGAATAATAATTTATTTCCAAATTGATTCACTCATTCATTCCCAATTGATGATTTATCCACAAGGAAATGATCTCCCTTTATATCTTATTAGTGAGGAAGTCGCAATCTTTTATATTTGAAGGAATCACAACGTTTCATAATAGGAGTCACAATTTTTCACATTACGAGTCACATAATATTTATTTTTAATTGATTGATTGAATGATGTTATGCCTCCCTTCTCAAATGAAATGCTCTCCCTATTATATCTTCATGTTTGAGGGAGTCACACCTCTTCATTATTTCTGCCTTTTTGGAAAATTCACAACTATTCCCCTTAATCATTGGCCTAAAACCCCTTCAATTTAATTTTAATCAAATATCTTTAAGTCAAGGAAATCGCTGCCTTTGTTTATTCTTATAATCTTTATCGATCCCCTTATTAGAATTGCTGTCCATGTTTGCTTTATTCGTGCAGACTTTAAGTGCTGCAATTTGACTAAATATTGTGGTTTGTTTCTTTCTTTGACAAGGCATGATAGTTTGTCCTATTAAAGTAATATTGTTATATTTAATGCTCAGCTTAGTCGTTTAGTTTACTTTCAATTAGTTTTTAGTAACTTTTTGTTTATTGCTTTAGTTCACGATTGTTTCTTTTTAGAAACATCGTTCTTGTTATTTATTATTAAAGGAGTATTCCTCTCCTTGTTTAATACAAACAATCAATTACCATTTCATGGTATCAAAGCACAAGTTATTTTTTGGCAAATTTTTTGTGCAATGAAAATTCGTGGCTTTTTACCTAGGAAATTTTGAAAAAAAAAAAAAATGGAAGTTTTTTGTTTGGTTTTTTCTTTTTTTATTGCTGAGAAACATAGCACTATTTTTTTCTACAAATCTCGAGGGTTTCATTGCTGAAAATCATGCCAAGATTTCTCTGAAAATCGTAGGTTTTCTTAGACATTCAAATAGTGTGGGTTTAGACTTACGGCATAGGAGAATTCAGGAATCTCTGCGTTTCGTAGACCAGTGACTTTAACATTGGGCATTGGAGTCAGGACTTTCTTTCCTAATCACCTAATACACTTGGACTTATCCTAATCACCTACAACAAGACTACCTATTTTAATCACCCAAAACACGACAAAACATCACTGAACGGGGAAACACAATACGACATTACGATAAAGCATAAAAAGTATTTACAAAAATTTACAACAATCACTCCTCCCCCGGAGGGTTGAAGTGCTTGAGATATTGTCCGCTGTAAGGTAGCGGGAGAAGCCTTCCATTTTGACATGAGAGAATGTATGTGTTCTCTCCTTTTGATTCATGTATCTGGAAGGGTCCTAACCATAAGGAATCAAATTTACCATGCATTCCTTTAGGTTCATGTCTTTTGTCCCATAACAGGACTTGATCTCCGATCTCGAAGTCTCGCGGACGAGCTTTCTTATCAAAAATCTTCTTCACTCGCTCTTGATGCTGAGTGATTCTATCGACGACCTCCACCCTTTCTTCCTCTAGCTTCATCAAGTACAAAATCCTCCTTTCGATCGGATCTTTGAACTCACCATCGTCTACTGTAGATGCCAACTGCAAAGCGGACAACTCCAATGTAATGGGTAACATTGCTTCTGTACCATATAAAAGTATAAAAGGCGAAGTGCCGATGGCTCGTTTGGGAGTGATTCTATCAGCCCAAAGAGCATCATATATTTTCCTGTGCCAAGCTTTCTGATTTGCGTCAACTAGCTTGCGCACAATTGTGACTATGTTCTTATTTGATGATTCGGCCTATCCATTACCTTGAGGGTAATAATCTGATGAGTGTGACAGCGTGATGCTGTGATCAAAACAAAAATTAAGTATCTCTTCTGACGAGAAACTTGTTGCGTTATCAGCCACAATTTTGCGAGGAACCCTGAAGTGTGAAATGATGTTCTCCTTTAAAAAGTCACAAACAACTTCCGAGGTAGCTCGCTTGGTAGGAACCGCTTCAACCCATTTTGTGAAATAATCTGTTGCTGTAAGGACATAAATATGCCCCTTGCTAGAATGTGGGTTGATGGGACCTATGAAATCAATACCCCATTGCTGAAATGGAGCATCAATGATAACTGGCCTGAGTGGAGTAGCCGCCAATCTGACTTTACCAACAAACTGTTGACAAGACTAACATCTATACACCCATTCATATGCGTCACGAAACATGGTTGGCCAATAGAACCGTGCTCGTAGGATCTTGAATGCAGTAACCCTCGATGAGAAGTGACCACCGCATGCTTGACTGTGAAAAGCATCCAACAATCTTTGTTGTTGGTCTCTGCCGACGCATAAAAGGAAAGTTCCGTCAAGGCCACGCTTGTACAGAACGTTATTGACAAGCACAAAATTTTGTGCTTTCAACTTCAATGTTCTCTTCTGCTGTTTGTCCATGTGACGTGGACATTCTCCATAAGTTGAATAATACCACAAGGCTGTGTACCATTCTTCCGCAGAATCAACTAATAGGACCAAAGGAAGGTCCTCTTCTGGTTCAGGTTCAGTTCCGCTATTGCTTTTCTTCTTTTCATCACCATCATCCGCCAATAATTGACAAAGACCTTGCCCGCGAACGAGCTTGGTTGGCTTGATTTCCAAATCATACTCTTGAACTCTTGCGATCCAGTTTCCTCTTTTTGTGCCCATCTCATGTTGAGTTAGCACACCTTTTATTGTTGGATCGGTGACAAACACCGTAGTATGTGAATTCAAGATATAGAACCTGAAATTCTTGACTGCTCTAACGACAGCATACGCGTTCTTCTCAATTTGAGAATAGTGCGATTCACAATCTTTAAAACTGGTATTCATGAATGCGATAGGAGATTCTCCTTCTTCACTGAGCTTCTGAGTCAATATTGCAGACAACGTGTGCTCCGACGCATAACAGTAAAGGATGAAATCCTTCTGAAAGTCAGGACGAACCAACGTTGGTGCGGTAGCAATAGCTTCCTTGATTTTGATGAAGGCTTGTCTACCTTCTTCTGTCCATATGAAATTGGACGTCTTTTTCATCATAGCCGAGATTTCCTTCGTCAGCTCCGAAAAATCTGGTACAAACCTTCGGATAAAGTTGACTTTCCCGAAGAAAGAATGCACTTGTTTCTTACTTGTAGGAAGAGACAGGCTCTTGATTGAATCCACCCGATTTGGGTCAATTTTAGTTCCCTCCTTGGAAACGATGTGGCCAAGTAACTTGCCCTTTGTCACCGCGAAGATGGTCTTTTTAGGATTCAATGAAATTCTATGATGCCTGCATCTTTCGAAAACTTTTGCGAGGTGCAAAAAGTGATCGCTTCGTTTATCTCAGAAAACGGTTAAGTCATCTAGATAAACTACTATTATTTTATTTTTTAGATCCCCAAACGCCAAATCCATGGCTCTCTGAAAAGTAGCACCGGCGTTGATAAGGCCGAAATGCATCCTCTCATAAGCAAACGTTCCCCATGGCGTGGTGAAAGCTGTTTTGATCTGCTCTTCCTCAGCCACTGCAATTTGATTATAACCAAAAAAACCATCAAGAAGTGATAGCATTTCTGATCCGGTGACTGTTTGCAATGTATGCTCCATGATCGGTAAGGGATAATTGTCCTTCAAGGACGATAAATTCAAGTTCCTGAAATCCACGCAAATTCTGATTTCTCCGTTCTTTTTGCGCACAAGAACAATGTTAGACACCCAGGTGGAGTGATGGATTTCCGCGTAGATAGTATCTTGAATCTGCGGATTGTAATGTCTCTGCTTTTGCCTGAAAGGCTTAACATCAAACTTCAGAGGAATTGTATGTGACAATTCTATGGGTGTGAAGACCTTCAAGTCTTCGTATGACCAGGCAAATACATCCTTGTATTGTTTGAACAAGGCGGTAAACTTCTCAGCTTCTTCTGTAGTACAACACTTGCCTAGATTCACAAACCGAGGTTTGTCTTCGATGCCGATGTTCACTTGGAAATGTTCAGCAGAAGTATTGACACCTGACATCTTCTGATTTTGGATGAAACGGTCATGCCGGTCAAAAATATCCTCTAAAGATACGAAACCCTTAGGAATCTAATTTCCTTTCAGTTGTATGATTCCGGATTCCATAGCTTCAGAGTCTTCAGCAATTGACTCTTTGAAAGGAATAGGATTCCCTTCAAAGAACAATTCTTTGTAGTTGTCTCCCATAACGAGAAACTCTTTGATGTCATAATCGTCATCAAAGACTTGCCAGTTGTCTGCATTATCTGGTACAACTGGCCTGTGTTGGCGTAAGAACTAACACCTCTGAAGTGTAAGTTTGTACGGACAGCTATGCACACTACGTAATGAGTGCTCTTCAAATTAGGAGGGGAAGCTCCCTCGTTGTGCTGGAATGCATGAAATAGAAAACTAAACTAATGTCCTATCTTTTTGTTCTCAGCTGGTAGAGGCACAAGGTTAAGAAAACTTAGAACGTTGCAGCTAAATATTTTCTGGTTTCGCAGATCATCTAACTACAACTAAGCTAACTTCTTTAAATCTATCCAGTTTCCTCAAGAAACAGAGCATGAGGAAATGGAGCAGGAATGTATTATACGATAAACTTCAGGTGCGGGCTCACAACATGAAGGCAAGAGAGGCGCAACTATTTGCTAATCCGGTAAGAAGTTTATTAAAACAAACAAATAAACGGTAAACCTGGTACAACTTCACAACATGAAGGCAAGGTAGGCGCAACTATCTGCTTGGCTGAATGAGTCTACTATCACACACATCAAACGATAAGCTTTAAGTACAGTTTCGCAACATGAAGGCAAGGTAGGCGCAACTATTTGCTCTTCTGAATAGGCTTATAATAAACAAAACAAAAGGTAAGCAACTGGGACAGTAGATTGTATAGACGCAACACGCATGCAATAACGATCAAACCAGCAACCCCATTTAACTAAGATCGAATAAACACCATGACAATAACATGAAGGCAAGGTAGGCGCAGCAATTTATTATAACAACAATTACTCTTTGAACAGATACAATAATAGCAATACTACAGGCAAGGTAGGCGCAGCATGTATGCTATCAAGCAAAAGTTCTAATTTACAAGGGTGAACCAATCTTGAGAATAGGCATGTTGCCGACAACGCAACAATTCTCTATCACCAGGAAAAGCTAATTACAAATGAGCTGAAAGGTCTTATTTATAGACTTCAAGGTGTAGGCAACCCTAAAATCACCTTGAGTCAACTACAGTCTTGCAAGACATGCAAGATCTTATTCTTAAACCCTAATTAAATGAAACTATACAGTTAACTGGGAAACTATCATCAGTTAACTGAAACATCTAATCTAAATGGACAAGGTGCAAGCATGCACGTCCTTATTGAAAGCAAGTTAACTGGAATGCTATCATCAGTTAACTGAAAAATCTAATCTAATCTCCAAGTGTACGTAGATGTTTCCAAGAAAGACATGCATGCAATGTATAACAGCAAGTTAACTTGGAAAGAAGCCTCGAGTTTAACTCCTGTGTCTAATGTCTATTTTGGAAAAGGTGGGATGCCTTGAACTGAAGTTCACTGACCCTGATCTCGAGCAAGTATCCCCTCCACGAGGTTAGTAACTGCATCACCATCTAGAGGTCATCACATGTCTCAACTGTCAATCAACTGCTTCTTAGCAACTCAAGCAAAACCGAAAACCTCTGCATACTTAAACTGGCCCTTCATTGGTTGGTAACTCTGGCGGCTCTGTAAACTGAAGTGATGGCCACTATTTCTTCTGCAGCTTTGACGTTTCTCACGTTTTTCATGCTTATCAACCCTCTAAACTGGCCTTGGAAGACAATCAGCTATACGAGGCATAAAACCATGTGGACTTGAGTGACTACGCTTGTCAACCTTTCTGATGCGCTTGATACAAATCAATGTCAGCTTTTTTGATGAAATCATGAATTAAGACTGACATCGTCTTGAATTTGATTTGTGTGAATTGCATCCGGAAAAACTCGCCTGTTGACTGTGAACACAGCTACGTTTTGACAACTTCTCCGAAAAACCAAAAATCACTCTAGATAAGGCTAAAAATACCCTGTCGAAGGGCAATTTTCACAAAATATTCTGAGACGTGGGTTTTGTGCATAATCAAATTCTAGGATGGCCCACAACGTCAGAAATTCGGAAAAATGTGATTTAGGCCCGAATGCAAAAGGTTTTCAGTTGAGATCTGAACTGGCAGTTAGGGGCACTGGGGACAATTTTTCTCGCGAAAAACTGGAACATGGGTTTTGCGTAGAAATGAATCCTGAAACCACCCAGATCAACAGATTTGCGAAAAAATGTGATTTAGGCCCGCATGCAAAGAGAATTCTGGAAAAAAGCACAGTGCTTCTAGAAAAGAGGCAGTGGGGCAATTTTCGCAAAATAATCTAAGACATGGGTATTGTTGTTGATGCTGAAATACTCGAACCCAGATGATGCTTTTCTGAAAAATCTATCCTTTTCTTTGACATGCGAAGAAAACCTAAGACGAGAATAGAAGAAAGTAAGACAGAAGAATAGAAGTTTTATTTTTTGTTTTCTCTCTTCTTCTGTAAAAATTCGCCTATGCTTGAAGTAGAACTGATAACACCTGCATGCAAAATAGAAACCAAGTCTGAAATAATCTTCCCTTGAACAATCTGAATCTGTAGCTACGAAGAATACTGAAATCTGACACCTGTAGCACCTGCAGATCAATTTTATGCTCAAGAAAGATGTTTCTTGTCAACTCTGATGAAGAATAATGGACGCCATTAGCAAAATATATAGCAAAATATCTTCTAAGGCGTGTGAAATGCATGTCAAGCATTGGAAATGGCGCTTGAAGTACAACTGGTGCTTCAAAACTCACGCATGGCCTATATTTGGCTTCAAACTTAGTTAACTGGATGTAGAACAACCCCAAATTAGGGCGCCACCTTGAAAGACTCAGTTAACTAATGCATGCAAACTAGTTTTTGCCAGTTATGACTAAAAATAGGTAAAATAGAAGTCGACTTGCAAAGAGTTTAACTGAAGATCTAAATTTGGTAAATTGAAAACTCTCTTCATGCGCACTTCTACTTTTGAATTTCAAAAAAGTCAACCTTTGACTTTAGGCGTCCTTCCTTACTTAGACATTTTTTGAAAATTTAGAATCTAAAACCTCAAACGAAGCTCATGTTCGATCACTGATTCTGGTTGACTGTCACGTCGGATCAACTGGCTGACAATCTCGATGAAGAGCAGGACCAAATCTGACAAGAAGATTCCTTGAGGTGGCAATTCAAAATTCAACCATCTGAGGCTTCAAAAAGATGGGCGCCCCTGGCCTCCAGGGGCGCTTTTGACCTCAGTGTTAGAATATTTTCAGGCATTTTCATCATTTTCACTGATAACTTGACCATATTTCACTTGACGTTTCCCGGTATTTGACAAAACTTCAGAACACGCTGACTGGCTCACTGCGGAGCAGACTGAATTCTGAGCAAAGGCTCCTGATGAACACTTTGTATAAAAACATCTTTAAACCTTCCTAAATCATGGGCGCCCCTGGCCTCCAGGGGCGCTTTTCCCAACCAATGTCATCCATTACTTCAACTGGCAAAAATTACTCAACTTCCGACTGCGGATTGCCAAGACATCTTCTGAACCGGCTGAGACAGGGAACGGAAAGCTGAAGCTGACACGAACGAGATGAGTATCTGAAATCATCAAACAGATTTCATTAAAGGTCTTAAAACCTTGGGCGCCCCTGGCCTCCAGGGGCGCTTTTGTCCTTTCTGAATAGTTTCTGATCAAGTCTGGAACCTCAAGTTTGACCACTGATGGCGGCAACTCGGCAACTCAGATTCACCTGCTGACAGATGCGTCGCGGAGCTGGACCAAAAATAGAAACAAACTTCCTGGGTGTCACTTGATCAAAAGACTTCATTTGAATCTTCCAAAAGATGGGCGCCCCTGGCCTCCAGGGGCGCTTTTTCTCTTCAAAGTCATCTACTTTGCATTTCCCTCGTTCTGTATTGAATTTTCGTTTTCAGGCGTTTTACTCCTCCGTCGGACTGGCTGGCTAGCTCATTGCGAAGCTATCAGGAAACTGAAGAAATCATCTTGGTAGAAAATCTCACAAAAAGTTGAATACAGCTTCCATAATGATGGGCGCCCCTAGCTGAAAGTGGCGCTTTTGAACTCCAGACTTAGAATATTTTCAATCCAGACTTAGCCAATTTCACAGTACTTTTACCTCGTTGAAAATCTCCTCCGTCAAAAAGCATAATTTTCAACATCTTTCATCGTAGAGTGTTCTTCTTTGAGTTTCAGGCTTAGATATTAACACCTGGTACTGGCCAACTGCCATTAATGACCTCAGAGGTCCTAACTTTTCTCCTGAAAAAGTTATAACTACCCACCAGCCTTAAACTGACTTTTAACTGAAACTGACTTCACCACTGTGATCGTGATGTGAAATAAGCCAATCAAAATTAATTTCAGCTAATTCTGACAAGTTCTTATTTTTTAGGGTTTCGGGCTAAAAATAGACTTCAAAAACCCTAATTTTCAAAATTTTCAAATTTTGCCAGTATCTTCCTGGCATCACACTGACTAAAAGCCCATACTTTATTTGCCCAAAAACTGAGTTTTGACCCCACTTTTACAAGGTTTAGACCATTTTAAGCAAAATGCCTTAATGAAGCAAAAATTTTGGTTTGGGTACAACAGCCTATAGATCAACTCAATAGCAAAAGAATTCTGACGAAAGTCAGAATGCGGCATGAAAAGAACAGCTGACACTGCAAGGGCATCAGTTCTGCTATTGTCTGTTCTTGGAATATATTGGATGTCAAAAGCATTGAACTAGTCGATGGCATTCCACACCCTCTGTCTATAGGATTGAAGGCGATTCTTTCTAACTTGAAACTGCTCCCTGACTTGCTTGACAATGAGCTCTGCATCTCCTTCAACTCTAAGTAATTTGATCCCCATATCCTTCGCGTTCTTGAGACCCAATAAAAGCACCTCGTACTCTGTAGTATTATTGGTACAATCAAATTGCAACCTATATGCGAATGGATATAAGCAACCTTCGGGAGAGATGATTACTACTCCCGCTCCTGATCCTGACGTTGAACAACTACCATCAAACTGCATCCTCCACATTTTTGATTCTTCATGTGATGTAGTCGTGGAAAGTGCAAAATTTTGACAATCTTCATTGACATCAGATATCATAGCATATGTCCCCGGTCCCGTGTCTTGATATAACACTTGTGCATCCGGAAACTGGGACTTAACCACCGTAAACTTTGATTTCACCTCAGGCTCCAGCTTGAATGTTCCCTTCTTCAATGGAATTGTCGCGAACGACCAATCCAAATGAATTTCTCCTCCAAGATCCTTGCAAAAACTCCTACTGAGCAACATTCCGTAACTTGTAGGAATGTCAGCGATCAAGATAGTCATCATAATCTTCTTTTCTGGACAAGACGCTAGCCTTACTTGCGCATCTTTTAGTTGACCAACCAACGGCACCGGCTTTGATTCAAGTGAATAACACTTTTCCTTGGTTTCGGTGCACGAAAGTCCCAACGCGTTCATGATTTGTAAAGGCATAACGTTGTCCGACGCTCCGCTATCTATGATGCAATTGCTGAGTTTGAAACCTCCTATATACAAAGATATATAGAACGGCTTTGGCTTGTCTTCTGCTGGAACAGAGGATTCAAGTAATGTAGGCTGAATTACAGCCTTCTTCTTTACCACCTTGAGGATTCTTTCCAACTGCTCTGGATGATCCTAAAGATACTTCAGTTGTGAAATTTGTACCTTCGTCTTCATCATAGAAGACACAATGTCGAAGTTTGCTGAGGATGGATCCTGAGCAGCCGGCACGGTGTTTACTTGTGAAGACCTTTGATTGGAAGTGGAAGCCACTTCCTTTCCTTTTTCATCAGACTTCCGCTTTTCCTCTTCTTTTTTCTGTGCTTTGAAGTGTTGTGCATGTGTAAACACAGGCGATGAGATATTCTCATGATTGACTGCAAGGGAGTATCGGCAGTAGTCTTCTTCTTCTTCTTCTTGTTCATTAACCGGTTCTCTATCAAAGTACCCCGTTGCGGAGTCGCCATCAAAGTTGTCTGTCTGTGGTGAGACAACATTTGTAGTTGGTGAAGGTACGAAACTTGAACTAGGAGCAACCTCAGCAAATCCCATGAGTTGACTCATTCTTTGATTTTCCGGACATGTAGATCCGGTGTGTTCAACTGTGTCATGGAAAGTGCAATAAGCTGTAGACTTCTCAACTTCAACATGCCTTTGTTGTCCTTGTGGAAACTTTGATTTGTAGTTGTTGAAAGGCTGAAAGTTATTCCTCTTCGGCTGATACGGCTGTTGAGGTTGATATGGCGGTTGATATGACTGTTGTGTAGGCAGTACTTGCTGCCCTTGTGCGGGTGATTGCCTCTTGTGAATGGTCACCTCGTTGGCTACTTTCTGAAGTAGCGGATCAGAATACGCTTGAACAAGCGGTCTGATTGAATCATTCCTCATCTTGCCCGTCGTGATCATATTGTCTTCAATTTTGATAGCTTCCTCTTGGTGAGTTGTAGATCTACTCCTTCACTTCCCTTTAAGAGAAAGGCTATTTCTGACTGTAGTGCATTGATGAAGCTGCTCATCAAAATCTCATCAGATGGATTTAATGTATGGGCAAGACGTGTAACAAGGCGGTTAAACCTTGCTATGAATTCCCTCATTGGTTCAGTAGGCTCCATCTTTGAGTTTGAGAGCTGTGCAAATAATTGGTGATTATCCTCGGCCGGCTTGAACCTTGCCAAGAATTTCTCACTCATGACTACCCAACTTGTGATAAGACCAGGTTCAAGATTATGAAACCAGTCTAATGCGTTGCTTTCCAGGGTCTCAACAAAGAGACGAACAACTATGTCTTCATGTGGAACATGCAAAACGGAACAAGCCGCTGTGAACACTGATATGTGTTCATCCGGATGCTTAGATCCATCGCCATGGAATCGAAGAAAGTGCTTTCGTGATCCCTTAGGTAGCTCATGATGTCCTTGTAAGGCCAACGGTCCGATGTTATTGCCCCAAGGTAGTGGGGTTGGACGTCTCACGTTCCTTTCGTTCCGACCGTTGCCGTTGTTGTTGTTGTTGTCGTTGTCGCCCATTGTGACAGGTGGGGTTGGAGATTCTTCTTCTAATCCTTCTAAAAAATGCTCAGGAACCTCCTCAAAGTGCGGCTCTTCTTGAATAGGAGGATTGTGCCTCCTTCTGTAGTAAACTTGGTAAGCCAGGTTGCTTTATTCCCACGCGGGTGGTGGCAAAACTGGTCTACCTGCTGCAAGATCCGCCTTTTCTTCTTCTTTATACAGAGTAGTAGCTGCATTTCTCCACTGAGTGGTAGATGTATGATTTTCAAAGATGAAACTTCGCAAGCTCCTAATGATGTCTGACTACTCGCCTTGAATTAGCACAAAATTCGGCTGTAAGGCAGCCGGAGTAAGTCCCGGTTGTTGAACTGGAGCAGTAGGACGCCAAATGGTCATTCCTGTGACATAAAGTGTGAAGCTTTCTTGAATGTTTTCTTGCCTCGTGCCCCACGGTGGGCGCCAAAAAACTATTGGCGTAAGAACTAACACCTCTGAAGTGTGAGTTTGTACGTACAGCTATGCACACTACGCAATGAGTGCTCTTCAAATTAGGAGGGGAAGCTCCCTCGTTGTGCTGGAATGCATGAAATAGAAAACTAAACTAATGTCCTATCTTTTTGTTCTCAGCTGGTAGAGGCACAAGGTTAAGAAAACCTAGAACGTTGCAGCTAAGTATTTTCTAGTTTCGCAGATCATGTAACTACAACTAAGCTAACTTCTTTAAAATCTATCCAATTTCCTCAAGAAACAGAGCATGAGGAAATGGAGCAGGAATGTATTGTACGATAAACTCCAGGTGCGGGCTCACAACATGAAGGCAAGGGAGGTGCAACTATTTGCTAATCCGGGAAGAAGTTTATTAAAACAAACAAATGAACGGTAAACCTGGTATAGCTTCACAACATGAAGGCAAGGTAGGCGCAACTATCTGCTTGGCTGAATGAGTCCACTATAACACACATCATACGATAAGCTTTGAGTACAGTTTCGCAACATGAAGGCAAGGTAAGCGCAACTATTTGCTCTTCTGAATAGGCTTATAATAAACAAAACAAAAGGTAAGCAACTGGGACAGTAGATTGTATAGACGCAACACGCATGCAATAACGATCAAACCAGCAACCCCATTTAACTAAAGTCGAATAAACACCATAACAATAATATGAAGGCAAGGTAGGCGTAGCAATTTATTATAACAGCAATTACTCTTTGAACAGATACAATAATAGCAATACTACAGGCAAGGTAGGCGCAGCATGTATGCTATCAAGCAAAGGTTAAATTACAAATGAGCTTAAAGCTCTTATTTATAGACTTCAAGGTGTAGGCAACCCTAAAATCACCTTGAGTCAACTAAAGTCTTGCAATGCATGCAAGATCTTATTCCTAAACCCTAATTGAATGAAACTATACAGTTAACTGGGAAACTATCATCAGTTAACTGAAACATCTAATCTATATGGACAAGGTGCAACATGCACGTCCTTATTGAAAGCAAGTCAACTGGAATGCTATCATCAGTCAACTGAAAAATCTAATCTAATCTCCAAGTATATGTAGATGTTTCCAAGAAAGACATGCATGCAATGTATAACAGCAAGTTAACTCGGAAAGAAGCCTCGAGTTAACTGCTTCTGATGACTCATCATTGTAAAAAACTATATGGTCTAACTGAAATTCTACTCCAAGTTTATCATCTCCTCCAGGAATTTATCAATAGTATCATCATCTGGCACTTTGACGCTGTCCACGATGATTAACTGCTTGTCCAACTCTTTGTCTCCATCTCGGATCTCCCTTTGACTATCTCTAACCTCTGTGGTCACCTTTTCGAAACTGATAGTCAGCATTGTAAACTCCTCCATCTTGGACGCCTCTAGTCCTCCACATAGGTTATCACGAACTAACTCTTCGAACTCAGCTTGAACTACCTCTAACTCGGCGTATGTACCATCCTCATGCCGATAATGACATGGGATCTGAGTGATGTACTCGCTAATGAAACGAAGAGCTGCAACAACCTTTTCCTGAATCATGCTCATCTTAGCAAAAATCCTGCCATATGTCTCCACCCTGCAAAGATATAACTCTCTCCAAGTGAAGACCTTCTTTTGATCTCCATCTGCTGTAATGGCGTCATAGATTCCTGCAAGCTGTGATATCAGAATCAAATCCTTCGGCTTACGCTCGGCCATGAAAATCTCGAGCTCCTGAATTCTCTGGCAAAGACTATGTGCGTCAACCCTCAACTGATATAGCTCTGTGAGGAGGTGTCGACCAGCAACAATAAAGTCTTCAATCCAGGTATCCAGTAGCTTTCCTCGATTAACCAAGTGTTGAATCCTCTGCTGTTTTGTGGCGGTCTCTCGAAGTTGTGGAAGTAAAGGTGCTTGCCCCTCGCTGCCATGAAGTAAACTCGAAATATACATGCGGAGTTGCCTGATTTCAGCCTTGAGAGCTGCTTTATCCTCACCATCCTTCATGACACGTTCCTCTAGATTACTCGCGACGACTCTGAATAGATTCACGTCGGTGTGTCGAGTATTCTTACCCAGATTAGTTTTGACGAAGGTAAAATCACCAACATCAACTTCATCCAAGAATTTGCCTTCTGGAGGAATAGCAACCTCTATGACGATCTCTGCCTCAAGATTCTTCTCAATATTTATCTGCTTTCTGGCCCTCTTATTCAACCTGTTCTGATAAGGCTCACCAAACTCAAATAAATCAAGATTATATGAAGGCATACGCCTCTCCCTCTCCAATGACTTCTCGAGCCAAGATGAATAAGGAATACTGTCCTCTCGAGGTGGAGCTGTTTCTACTGTATCAGCCGCTGGCGAATCCACTGGTATGAAGGTCTCATGTATCGGAGTCTCACGCTCCGAATCAATATCTATGGGAGACGACTGTGGTGAAAAAGGTGAACCTGGAGATGACAAACCGGCCTCGGTCTGAATAACTGGTTCCGATGAAATAACTAGTTCTAGAAGTACTGTCTCTGAAACTGGTAGCGTTGGCTCTTTCTGAACTGGAAGTGCTGGCTCTTTCTCAACCTATTTCCTTTTGGTGATGCTTTTTCCTTTTGAATTAATTCCCATCTTAACCCCTTCAAGCAGCCTCATAGTAACCTTGACTCGAGGTTTAGCTCTAGAAGTAGAAGGTAAAGAAGAAACTACCACTGTTGGCGGCTCTGTAACTGGAATCACCCTTCGCTTCCGCTTGCTCTCAAGGAAGTACATGGTGGTTTTGATAACAGACCTGGATAAATCTTTCACTGAAGTATTCACTGGAATATACCAATCAGGTTGGCAAAGTGGCTGGCGAGCAACTTGGTCTCTAATGAATGAATGAAGTAGTATCTCGCCATCATCATCAGACAAACCTTCCACATCCTCTGACAAGAAATCAGCAATCTGTGGAACAGTAAGCCTACAATAATGACGACGGCACCTCAAATTCATCCTCACAATTGACCCAAAAGTCCTCAAGCGCTGCCGAATGTGAAACATTTCGCTCCAACCTTGCTGAATAATGACCCAACGGATCATAGGCACGCTTCTGAGGAAAACACCCAAGCTGAAGTTTCTCTAACTCGTGTGCCATTAACTTGCAATCAGCAGCTGTTTTGCATTTGTAAATACCTAACTCAAACGGAAAGGTGAAAGCTGGCTTATGTCGATTGCGAAGAAAAGTGTGAACCTCATGTGCCTGTCTCATGAACTCCATGAAAAGAACCTTATCCGATGGGTACCTCGGTAGCATCAGAGGCTCTCCTGTATATCCATATACACGAATATATGTGAAAGTAGGAAATTGGATAAACCAATCTGCCCAACTCTCCATTGCTGATTGTGCCTCTGTAGAAATCCTCACATGCATCTCGTTATCTAAATTTCTGACTGTCCTCATAAGAAAGTGATCATTCACTGCTGTAAACTCCTATTCAGCTTTTGAAAACTCCAACTGAGGGTAGTATTCATGCACTCGCTGAACACCCAGAACTCCATCTGTCTTTAATAATTTAAAGCTGCCTTGAAATGCAACTAAGTAAACCAGAAAAGTTACCATATGGAATTCATGAATCTTTAAGAACTCTGTAATCTACTAGTGAAGACACTCGCTGATAAACATGGCCCAGTCAAATGTTTCTTTTTTATCAATAACTCGTGAGATGAGGTAGAACATCCATGTTCGGAAAATGCTTGCGTCTTCAAAACCTGCTAACCGATTAAGGAAAGTTATCAAAATAGCAATCTCGTCCTTGAAATCCCCACGTGCAATCTTCCTTGGCATGTTGGCTTTCTGAATTTTCAACCACCGTTGAGCTACTTTCTTCTGTGATCTATCCTTGTCCTCCTCCCATATTCTGTCACAATCTGAAATGGATACAGCGAAATGATCTGAACGTGGAGGAATAGAAAAAGATTTTTCTACATCCCTCGGCTTAAGACTACAAATAATCCTTCCATCTATCAATCTGATTTGTCTGGTAGATGAGTCATAATGCTTGACACAAGCAAGTACGAACTCGAGATCAAAGACTGAGATAGGAATGGACGCCGCTGCAAGTATCCCTGAACGTTCAAGATTTTTGATTGTAGTACTGTTGATACCCTCCAATGAGTTCAGATTGACGATGGGAAAAACATGACTTAAGTCGGTATCGGTAGTTTTCAAAAAGTTATGAAGAAAGACCTGTTTGGCCTTATAGTTTATGGAATTATACTGCATTCTGAAAAACTAGACTTTTGACTGTAAAGTCAGGTATGTTTGGACAACTTTGGAAAAACTGAAAAAGCTCGAGGATAGGCTAAAAATAGCAAGGGGAAGTGATTTTTTTTCGAACAAATTCTAAGATATGGGTTTTGTGTAGAATCAAACTCTAATACAACCCAGAATGTTAGAATTGCGAAAAAATGGGATTTAGGCTTGCATGCAAAAGGTTTTCGGTTGAGATTTGAACTGGCAGTTAAGGGCACTGGGGGCAATTTTTCCCGCGAAAATCTGGAACATGGGTTTTGTGTAGAAATGAATCCTAAAACCACCCAATCAACAAATTTGCGAAAAAATGTGATTTAGGCCCACATGCAAAGAGAATTCTGGAAAAAAGCACAGTGCTTCTAGAAAACAGGCAGCGGGGCAATTTTTGCAAAATAATCTAAGACATGGGTATTGTTGTTGATGCTGAAATACTCGAACCCAGATGATGCTTTTCTGAAAAATCTGCCGTTTTCTTTGACATGCGAAGAAAACCTAAGACGAGAATAGAAGAAAGTAAGACAGAAGAATAGAAGTTTTATTCTTTTGTTTTCTCTCTTCTTCTGTAAAAATTCGCCTATGCTTGAAGTAGAACTGATAACACCTGTATGCAAAATAGAAACCAAGTCTGAAATAATTTTCCCTTGAACAATTTGAATCTGTAGCTACGAAAAATACTAAAATCTGACACCTGTAGCACCTGCAGATCAATTTTATGCTCAAGAAAGATGTTTCTTGTCAACTCTGGTGAAGAATAATGGACACCGTTAGCAAAATATATCGAAAAATATCTTCTAAGGCGTGTGAAATGCATGCCAAGCATTGGAAATGGCGCTTGAAGTACAACTGGTGCTTCAAAACTCACGCATGGCCTATATTTGGCTTCAAACTCAGTTAACTGGATGTAGAACCAACCCAAGTTAGGGCGCCATCTTGAAGATTCAGTTAACTAGTGCATGCAAACTAGTTTTAGCCAGTTATGACTAAAAATAGGTAAAATAGAAGTCAACTTGAAAGAGTTTAACTGAAGATCAAAATTTGGCAAACTGAAAACTCTCTTCATGCGCACTTCTACTTTTGAATTTCAAAAAGTCAACCTTTGACTTTAGGCGTCCTTCCTTACTTAGACATTTTTTGAAAATTTAGAATCTAAAACCTCAAACGAAGGCTCATGTTCAATCACTGATTCTGGTTGACTGTCACATAGGATCAACTGGCTGACAATCTCGATGAAGAGCAGGACCAAATCTGACAAGAAGATTCCTTGAGGTGGCAATTCAAAATTCAACCATCTGAGGCTTCAAAAAGATGGGCGCCCCTGGCCTCCAGGGGCGCTTTTGACCTCAGTGTTAGAATATTTTCAGGCATTTTCATCATTTTCACTAATAACTTGACCATATTTCACTTGACGTTCCCTGGTATTTGACAAAACTTCAGAACATGCTGACTGGCTCACTGCAGAGCAGACTGAATTCTGAGCAAAGGCTCCTGATGAACACTTTGTATAAAAACATCTTTAAACCTTCCTAAATCATGGGCGCCCCTGACCTCCAAGGGCGCTTTTCCCAACCAATGTCATCCTTTACTGCAACTGGCAAAAATTACTCGACTTCCGGCTGCGGATTGCCAAGACATCTTCTGAACCGGCTGAGACAGGGAACGGAAAGCTGAAGCTGACACGAACGAGACGAACATCTGAAATCATCAAACAGATTTCATTAAAGGTCTTAAAACCTTGGGCGCCCCTAGCCTCCAGGGGCGCTTTTGTCCTTTCTGAACAATCTCTGATCCAGTCTGAAACCTCAAATTTGATCACTGATGGCGGCAACTCGGCAACTCAGATTCACCTGCTGACAGATGCATCGCGGAGCTAGACCAAAAATAGAAACAAACTTCCTGGGTGTCACTTGATCAAAAGACTTCATCTGAATCTTCCAAAAGATGGGCGCCCCTGTCCTCCAAGGGCGCTTTTTCTCTTGAAAGTTATCTACTTTGCATTTCCCTTGTTCTGTACTGAATTTCCGTTTTCAGGCGTTTTACTCCTCTATCGGACTGGATGGCTAGCTCATTGCGAAGCTATCAGGAAACTGGAGAAGTCATCTTGGTAGAAAATTTCACAAAAAGTTGAATACAGCTTCCATAATGATGGGCGCCCCTAGCTAAGAGTGGCGCTTTTGACCTCCAGACTTAGCCAATTTCACAATACTTTTACCTCATTGAAAATCTCCTCCGTCAAAAAGCATAATTTTCAACATCTTTCATCGTAGAGCGTTCTTCTTTGAGTTTCAGGCTTAGATATTAACAGCTGGTACTGGTCAACTGCCATTAATGACCTCAAAGGTCCTAACTTTTCTCTTGAAAAAGTTATAACTACCCACCAGCCTTAAACTGACTTTTAATTGAAACTGACTTCACCACTGTGATCGTGATGTGAAATAAGCCAATCAAAATTAATTTCAACCAATTCTGACAAGTTCCTATTTTTTAGGGTTTCGAGCTAAAAATAGATTTCAGAAACCCTAATTTTCAAAATTTTCAAATTTTGCCAGTATCTCTGTGGCATGACATTGACTCAAAGCCCATACTTTATTTGCCCAAAAACTGAGTTTTGACCCCACTTTTACAAGGTTTAGACCATTTTAAGCAAAATGCCTTAATGAAGCAAAAATTTTGGTTTGGGTACAACATAAATTAGTGGGCGTTTTTTAGGGCATTGTTTCCTAGATAACTGCATTTTCTCTTCCCTACGACTTGGCGTTATTCTTTGACGTCTTTTTGCAAACTCGTGTCTGTAAGCATCACGGCTTGGGTTTTTGCAATGTTTTCATGATTTTTTGGACAAAATCATGCCTGTTCAGAAGTAACCTTTTTTTTGACAGATATTTTTAAAAAAATTGTGCCCTCTTTCTAATGCCTAGGGTTTCAGACCTAGGTATTTAAATTTTTGCAGGTTTTTTTTCACGATTTTCGAATTAAATCGTGGGTTTTTGAGCCTATGATTTTTTGATGATTTTTTTTTAAATCATGGGATTTGTGCTAGCTAATTACCTCATTTTTTGTGCATTTGGAAAATGAGAGGGATGGCGTCTTTGACCAACATCATGTTGGAAAGTAGCCAGAGATTCAACGGGAAAAATTATAATACCTGATGCTCACCATTTTTTAGTATCGATGTCTAGATTCAATTGTTCTAGGTACAGAAGCACGTCCCACAGTTGTGGGAAAGGACCAGGACAAATATGATGGAAGTAATCGCAAGGTGGTTATGCTTCTCAAGTTATCAATCATTGATGAGATGCTTCCAGAAATACCATTTGGTAAGACTGTTGCAAAGATCTAGAAACACTTGAAGGATCTGCATGAAACCTTAGACAAGGGCAGAGCTTTCTTCCTTAAAAAATGTTGTTCTCCATTATGATGGATGACAAGATGTCTTTGCAAGATCACCTCATGAAAATCAAAGACATTCACGATCAACTTGAGGTCATTGGTCACAAGATGGAAGAAGAGGATATGGTGGTCATCACATTGAAAAGCTTACCACAATCCTACGAGCACTTCATCAAAACTATCAACATTACCTCCACCAATGTTGACCTGAAGATTGGTGACCTATGCAACAAGCTCTTGCAGTAGGATAGGTGGAAGAAGTAGTTTGGGAGCAGCAACAACACCCAATATTGAACAGGCTTTTACTACCAAAAACAAAGGCAAAGGCAAGTCCACTCAACAGAAAGGACAAGGCAAATCTAAAGATAGATCCAAGAAGTCTATCACATGTCACTATTGTGGTAATCTTGGCCACATGAAGAAACACTGCAGGAAACGGTTGGCTGATTCGAAATCCAGCCAGGGAGGGTCTCAAAAGAAGGCCCACGTTGCAGAGCATTCCGAGTAGAAGGAGTCTGCCTTTTATGCATTGATGGCCAAAAGACCAGCAGATCACGTCAAATCATCTGCATGGTATATTGATTCTAGAGCATCTCAACATTTCACGCACAGGAGAGATTGGTTCACGGAGAATAAGGCATGCTCTAATTCTATGATCTTTGGAGGTGGTGAAGAGTATACAGTTGTCGGCAAAGGAAACGTTCAAATTACATCTGGTGGGAAAAATCTCATATTTCTTAACGTATACTATGTTCCAAGCATTGAGCTCAATTTTCTCTCTGTGAGTCAAATTATGTGACACTACCCAAAGTTGGACATCATCTTCAGTTCACACAAGTATCACATTGTTGATAAGGAGTCCAAGAAAACTGTTGCAGTTGGGCTTGAAGATCATGGCTTGTATCGGCCGGTTGATATTGGAGAGTCTCAAGAGCATGCAATGGCTACGAAGAGTTCATCCATCAATACTCTTTGGCATCAACGATATGGGCATCTCAACATAGCCTACCTCTCTTAGCTAGCTCGATAAAATTTGGTAGAAGGCTTACTTGAGATTTAACAATAGACACATGGTGTATGCAGAGCTTGCCAAGCAAGGAAGCAACATCGAACTCCTTTTACGGACGAACAATCTTGGAGAGCATCCAAGTTCCTACAACCGGTTCATGCAAATGTTTGTGGACCAATGAATATTGCATCAATCACTAGTGCCAAGTATTTTCTATTATTTGTTGATGATTTCAATAGGAAAATGTGGGTGTATTTCCTCAAGGCAAAATCAGATGTGTTCAATGAATTTCAAAAGTTTAAAGCATTAGTTGATAAAGAGTCAGGATGTCAAATCATAACTCTTAGGTTAGATAATGGGGGTGAGTTTTGTTCCAACCAATTCACCGAATGTTGTGCTAAACATGGTATCAAGCATCAGCTTACCACACCCTATACCCCTTAGCAAAATGGAGTTGTTGAGCGGAGGAACCATTACAGAAATGCCCCGTTGTATGCTGGAGAACAAAAATGTTCCAAATAAATTTTGGGTTGAAGCAGTGTATACTGTTATATACCTTCTTAATAGGTCTCCCACATAGGCCATCAAGAAGATGACCCTAGAGGAAGTATGATCTAAGAGGAAACCACAAATCAGCCATCTCAGGATTTTTGGTTCTACTGCGTATGTTTGGATTCCAAATGCAAAGAGAACCAAGTTGGATTCCAAAAGCCATAAGTTGATGCTAATAGGATACAATGACAATCATAAGGCCTATCGACTGATTGATGTGGACACTGATCGTTTGACATTCGGCAGAAATGTTGTTTTTGATGAAGAAGGTGGGCCCTTTCAGCTCACTTCTCCCATCAAGAGTCCTATTGATCAGCCTCTAAAAACTAATGATTTGGGTGTTAGGCTTCCATTAGCTCCACTTGAAGGGAGGGATTTTGATGATTCTGACATTGTGGAATCTCTTAGGCATGACCATATACCAACAAATTTCCCTCAAGACAACCTAGACCAGCCTCCATATGATTTCATTCCTGGCAGCCCAAGTCATGATGATCATCCTGATTTGGAAGAAGATGCATCTCCTCCCCGTCCTAAGTGGTGGGCAACGCTCATTGGTGATGTTCAAGATGATGAGCTTGTTGAAGGTAAAACGTCTAGAGGCAAGAGCAAACATAATACTATGGATTTTGCTCTTATGGCCAACATTCAAAGTGTTTATGAGCCCCAGGACTATTCAGAGGCGAAAGGTAAACCTGAATTGGAAAAGGCTATGGAATCTGAACATCATAGTCTTTTGAAGAATAATACTTGGGTTTTGTCATATCTTCCACCATGGAAGAAACCCATTGGCTACAAATGGGTCTACAAAGTGAAATACAAAGCGGATGGAACACTAGATACATACAAAGCTCAATTGGCTGCTAAAGGGTTCTCATAGAGAGAAGGCATTGACTATGAGGAGACCTTTGCACCCACAACAAAGATGAGCACTATCTGACTTGTCCTAGCCATTGCAACACAATTTGGTTGGAAGGTCCATCAAATGGACGTAAAAAGTGGCTTCCTCAATGGAGATTTGGAGGAAGAGGTATACATGACACAACCTCCTCGTTTCAAGGTTGCAAGCAAAGAGCATCAAGTATGTTGCTTGTTGAAGGCTCTTTATGGCCTAAAGTAGGCTCCTAGGGCATGGTACCTGAAGATTGACAAGTATTTGGTTGCACAAGGGTTTCAGAGGAGTCCTTCGGATGCAAATTTGTATGTCAAGAGCACTAGTAGTTATATCATTCTTCTCGTCATCTATGTGGATGATATCATCATTACTGGCAGTGGGATACATTTGCTTGAGCAGATCAAGTTGAATTTGTGTCAAGCGTTTGATATGACAGATTTGGGTCTTCTACACTATTGTCTTGGTGTAGAAGTTTGGCAGACAGGTGACAGTATTTTCATTTCTCAGTCAAAGTATGCCAAGAGTTTGCTAGAGAAGTTTGGGATGACAGATTGTAAAATCTCATCTACACCAATGGAGAAAGGGCAGAAACTTTCAACCAAATAAGACTCACCAATGGTTAATGAGTCAGCTTTCAGGCAACTAGTTGGCAGCCTCATTTATCTTACATCCACTAGACTTGATTTAAGTTATGCTATGAGCTACATTGGGTTGCAACGAAGCAAGTACTGAGATATGTGAAAGGGACATCTAACTTTGACAATTTGTTGGTTTTACAAATTCAGATTCAGCAGGTTCTATTGATGACCGTTGATGACAAAAAGTCTACTTCTGGGTATGTTTTCAGTCTTGGTACAGGTGCAGTTACATAGACCAGTAAGAAGCAGCAGGCAATAGCTCTTCCTCGACAGAAGCAGAGTATCGGGGAACTATTGTTGAAATCCAGAATGATAAAAAATGTTGCATCCTTCATCATGATGAATCACGGAAGTTTTGTGAATATCAAGATCCTACTCCTTATGCAAAGTCAATTTTGCATTTGAGTAAAAGGATCTAGGTGTCCTTTACTACAAATTGTATCATTCACTTTTTCTCCATGGTTAGAGTACTTTTCATGATGAAAAAATGTTGAAAGGATATAATGAAAAGTAGATCCACACTATTATTGTCTTTTTCATTCTTTGAATTGTATTTGTGGAGATGATTGGAATGCTCCCCTTCATCAAGCTTCAAATACCTCAAGGTAACTATGTCCTATGGTGTCCATGTTGGCCTCTCCAAGATTCGTTATGTACAAACCAAAAGTCTCCTCATGATTACAAACTAACTCGTCAACAAGCTCATCGATCTTTGAACAAGGGAGTTCAAATGTTACATGTGATTGGTGTGTATCATCATGGAGTTTTCTTGATAATCTTGCAATTCCTCCTAAAATTTGGGCATCATTTGTAATTATGGATACATCTTCAACACATGGTATCAACTCTTCTTCTTCCTTTGGTTTAGCAACTTCTTGTGGTTCTAATTTTAAATTTTTGTTCTATTGTCGTTAATGATTCTTTTGGAGTTTGCTCCTTGATTTCTTCCTTAGCCCTTTTTCTTATGTATTCATATAGATTTCTTTTGTGGGGATAATGGATCCTGAGTACCTCCAAGTACTCTTCAAGGGGAACACCATCTTTGAAATCTTTTGACAACCTTAATTATTTGTCAATAATTTTGGGGCCTCAAGTTTGTATAATAATTCTTGAATAGGAACCTGATGATGGAGGAAATGGAAAGCTAAATGTAAGCTTTATTTTGTCCCAACACCACACAATGGATCATTAACCTGTAAATGCTAAAATGAAACAACAAACAAAATTACACAAAAGCAATAACAAGCCTATTTTAATCCATTGCTCTCCTATTCACAAGATTTTGTGAATTCAAAATCATGCTCTCAGATTTTTAGCACTTTGCACAAAAAGCTATGTGAAATGGAGAAGGAATTATTTCTGAAATAATGACATTTACGAAATTGCAAGAACAGGATTGAATGAGTGTGAGAGAGCCAAATGTGTTGAGAGACAAGAGATTTATAAGCGTTTCCATGGGTGATTTTCCATTGTGAAATGAATGTGGGATTAGTTGAAGGTAGTTAGAAATAGATTTATCCCACATTGGTTGAGTGGATGAAATGGATGTGAGATGAGAGGATAAATATGATATAGCATGGTTATGAAATAATAAATAAGATGAAATGATAATATAATATGATGAGATATTAAATACTGAATAAAATGAGAATATGATAAAAATGGAATGTAATGAATAATCAAACAATATGATAAATGAAATATAATGAAAAGTGATGAATACCATAAAATATGAAATAATGATAAAAAGGAAAAGAAAGGTCCTTTTATAGTCCACGATACCAAGTGGTCTGTTTTTGGGTCTACAGATGGCTTGCAATATATGGGACTCCTCGTACTCCCAATATGAGGGAGGCACCTAACTCATGCTCCACAATACGAGGTGTACATACCTTACCCCCTGCAGGATTTGAACTTGTGACCTCTCTTTCAAGAGTAAAAGTTCTCCACCATTAGGCCAATGGAAATAATAGAGTGATGAATGATTATGAATATGATATTAGGGAAATTTTATGAGGAAACATTAGGTAAAATTTCGTGTCTACAGAACCATGTCATCTTCTTTTCATAGACCTTCAAATCTCTTTAATTAGAGTGCGTCTATCATTTTATCTTTACCCCGAAGGCTGGCAAAATCAATGTTGTGATACCAATTGTAATCCCTTTTCAGGATATTCTTTAAAATAACAATACTTACTCAAAATATGACAATAGTTTTATCCAAAATTAAGAATTTATGATAATAATCAGATCAATAGATCATAACACAATACCCAAGGTGTCAAATCGTGAATTCTTCGGAAATACTTTGCAAAACAATTGAATTAAAGGACCCTCGTCCCTAACTCATCAATGTCAATACTAAGGACCCCATCCTTCCAACCCTTACCCCACCCAGTGAGCCCAAACCCCATCCCTTTGCAAATACTACCTAGAATTCATAATTGATAGCTTGATGTATTTGCCAGATCATTGATGATTTATATTCCTTGAGAGATTGGCAATTCAATCTTTAAATAATACTTGAATACTTTATGAATGATTCTTGAGTCAATTTATGCAATTATATATGGTTGAATGGCTAGTTGTTTGTAATATGAAGTTTTGAATTCATATGTTGAATTGCTTGTGAGTTGATTGTAAATTTTTAATTTCCGAATCAATATTTGAATGTGTCTTACTTGGATTATTTATCCTTCAATGAATTGCTTGGATGAATTGATGCCTAAATGATTTGATGCTTGAATGATTTGATGATTGCTTGATTTCTTGATGGATAGATGAGTGATGGTTGTTGAGTGAATGTCAATGAATTGATTTGTCCTTTATATCCATTTTTTGAAGGAGTCACCACCCTTCATAATAAATGAGTCACCACCCTCCATTGCTACCTTTTGAGAATAATAATTTATTTCCAAATTGATTCATTGATTGATTCCCAATTGATGATTTTTCCACAAGGAAATGATCTCCCTTTTATATCTTATTATTGAGGGAGTCACGCCTCTTCATTATTTCTGCCTTTTTGAAAGAGTTACTACTGTAAGAGCTGAAGATTCGCTCAACGCCCAAGACCACCTGCAAAAACAATGAAAACCTTCTACAAGAGGATATGCAAGAATATGAGCTTGCTTGATATTAAGATCTATCAAAATGATGATGAGCTATGAAGTATGATACATATGTGTACAATGACCTTCCTTATATAGGCAAGGTTGAGAATAAGATTGAACATGATTGTGACATGTGTCTTAATCCTATGACATGAGATGACTAACAAACTAACCACCTAAGAAATGATGCATAAAGCTAGATAAGATAAGTTCTAGAAAAGTCAACTAAGACTTCTAGAAAGAATCTTATATCCTAAGTAAACTTAATCATGTGAATAAGTCCCCTAATTCCCTAGTAAGATAAATTACTAGGTATAAGACTTTAATTCACACCAACAACAACTATTCCCCTTAATCACTAGCCTAAAACCCTTTTAATTTAATTTTAATTAAATATATTTAATTCAAGGAAATCGCTGCCCTTGTTTATTCTTATAATCTTAATTGATCCCCTTATTAGAATCGTTGTCCATGTTTACTTTATTCGCCCAGACTTTAAGTGCTACAATTTGACTAAATATTGCAATTTGTTTCTTTCTTTGACAGGGGCATGACATAAGTTGCCAAATTGGCAATCTAATAGTAGATAAAATGACCCTGATTATGAAGCTCGGAAGTTTTATGAGTATCTGCATGAATGGATTTCGGTTTAATCTCAATTTCCTGTTAGGATGTTTGTTATCATCACAAACCCTGATTTGATTTTGTTAAAATGCATTAAACACGGTCATGCTTCCATTTCTTATGTATCTTTCTTTGTTCTTTTGCCTTGATGGATGAAGGCATAGAAAATAGGGATATCTGTCTTTAGTGTTTGTATATACATACCTAGGAATTGTGAATGATTCAGAGATCTAGCTATTCGTATATACATACCTAGGAATTGTGAATGATTCAGAGATCTAGCTATTCATAATGTTCACAGGCTAAGTAACCAAATCGCTCCATTTCCCCTACAATTCTAGATTCGAAACGTACCGGAATCGGCATCAGAATCGAATCGCTCTTGCTATGCACAGGGTTCGATTTTTTTCCTGCAGAAAGGATTCCATGAATGGTGTTTCGATTCCGGCCGTTTTTAAACGTGATGCAGCAAATCTGGATCGATTCTGAGCATCATTTTCCTCATCGTTTTTTTCCCTCCGCCATCAATGTCAGTGCGATTAGGGGCACAAAAGAAAGGGAGGGCAAAAAGACAAAACAGTGCGATGAATCGTTTCTGCATTCCACATCATGAAGGAAGAGATTAGGGCATGATGTGTAGAGTAGAAGACGCGACGAACAAAGAAGGCATTTATTTATTTTTCTGCATTTTTTAACCTAGGTTTCAGTTCAAATATTTAAATATTTTAATTTATTGATTAAAACTAAAAAATTTAAATATTATATTATAATATAAATTATATATTAATATATATAAATTAATTAATAATAAATCTATTAAATTGTATATTATATTTCAAATCTGAAATATATTTAAATCATATATATAAATAAATAATTTATATTAATTTCTTTATATGTATTAATATTAATGTACTTATTTATATCATATTATCAATATATAATTTAATAAATTTATTTATAATATAAATTATATATTAATACATAATAATATATAACCAACCAAATATATATATATATATATTAACAATAAATGACAAAATGTATTATATTATATATTAGTTATTACTATTAGAAATTTCAAATTATAAATTATAAATTTAGAAATAATATATTTACATAGTTGTTGGGAGATGCGTCTCCCCCCCCTCAGAGACGCGTCTCGGAGACCGATACCGTCTCCGGAGACGCCTCCAGGAGGTTGGAGACTTCTGCCGGAGTTTCCCAAGTACCCTGCCGTCTCCTACTGCAGAAAATGACGTCTCTCGCTAAAATACCTAAAAAATATTTAAATTTTAAACATTTGAAACTTTAAAAATTAAAGCATAATGTATTTGATGCGTCTAAGAGTGATTAAATTATTGTTTTGAAAGTTCAATGTCATCATATTTTCAGATTTTCTATTTGGATAGCATCATAGGAACCTGAGTTAGAGAGTGATGAATATTTGGAGAGCATCATAGCTGA
Source organism: Sequoiadendron giganteum (assembly GCA_007115665.2). Classification (NCBI taxonomy): domain Eukaryota; kingdom Viridiplantae; phylum Streptophyta; class Pinopsida; order Cupressales; family Cupressaceae; genus Sequoiadendron; species Sequoiadendron giganteum. The sequence continues at coordinate 189,914,313 of CM021110.1, read as the reverse complement.
GGACCTTGACATGGATGATGTGGTGTAGATGATATGAGATATCAGATAGATTTCTGATTTTTGTTTTTTGTTTGCATATCAACCAATCAAACTACCAATATTTCTGAATTTCAATATGTAATCGAATATGTAATGTCAAATGTGAACTATGATTATAAAATTTGAAGTATGAACTCTTTGACTCTTTGATACAATGTGACAATGACATTTGGATTTGAATTTTGTGTATTTAAAGTTAATGTTCATTCTTAAACTTTACTACTACTATTGTTTTGAAAGTTCAATGTCATTATGTTTTTAGATTTTCTATATATTATTATTTTTTATATTAAAAAAAAATGGCATCTCCAAGTACCCCCGTCTCCTATTTTCAAAAATGTCGTACCGGTACCGGTCTCCCGTACCAATACCAGTACCAGTCTCGCGGCAACTATGTATTTTTATATTAAATTATATATTTCATTGTTCAATGTTTTATTAATTTCTAAAATAATAATATTATAAATACATTAATAATTTAATTAATATAATTTAAATTAATTTTTATATTTCATTGTTTTATAATTTTATTAATTTTAGTAAAATATTAATTGTACATGTAACATACATTAATTATTATAATTAATTTATATGTTTCAAAATGTTATTAATTTCTAAATTTGTATATTATTATATTATTAATATATTATACAATTATTATATTTTTTATTTATTTTTTATTAGACTGCAGGAATCGGGTAGCACAACCCCCTATAAACTGCAGTGCGCCTGGTAAACTTTTTAACGTGACCGGCGGCGTTGGCACGACACGCCCACCGGTACCACAGGGGTGGGGGAGACTAGACCTCGTGACCAACCTCCTGCAACAAGAAAGATTTAGCCAACCGAGCTAGGGCCCCAACCCCTTTATATTTATATTTTATATTATTAAGAAATATGTATATATTTATTATTTTTATATGTTTTTTGTACGGACGTACCCGTACCCGTACCCAACCCCCAAATTTTTTTTCCATACCAACATACCGTACCCATGTACCCGATTCTAATTCTAATTCTAATTCAGTAACTTAGTTCACAAGGATACAAGTACAAATAAGAGGACGAAGATTCTTCAAACACAATTTAGGAATCATTTAAACTTCTTGCATATGACTGTGTATGATAATTGTTAAGTTCCAAAAAATATCAATGGCATGCACTATCTATGGCATAAGATGTCAACTCATTCCAGAATAACTGCAAGGAGGTATGACCAAGTGGAAGCTAGATATGTCTCCTAGGCCCCTAATTTCTTGATTAATAGGAGTTTTATTTGCCATAAGAGTTGTCTTCTAGATTGACGTGTGTGGTCATGTGATGGATGTTTTTGATAGTGTCTTGGTGCATCAAAGCTTTTAACAAATGACAAATCAATATTTAGTGTTTCAATTTCAAACTAGTGAATTGAACAAAGAACTTTAAACAATTGATGGCAAACAAACCTATATAACCTATTGAAGGAGACAATGGAAAATTTTCATTTTCACATTTGAAATCATATCAAAGAACTCCTTTGTTTTATTTCCTGAATTATAGTAGTTCAATAACAACAGAGAAATTGATTAAAACGACAAAAAGTTCTTTGCACTAGAGCCATCTTGTTTATGTTTTATATGTGTTTCTCCTTTCTATAATTGTGAAGATCTAAAATTTGCACAATACTCTCCTCAAAGATAAGTTTAGGAAGCATTTATGCGTCCCTTGCTTCCTTTCATGTGATATTAGAGCCTAATCACCTTGGATTCTAGGTGTTGGGTAGAGAGATTTTTGTACTAATCTTTGTTTGAATGCGAACTTGCACATAAAGGTTTGATCTTATCACAGAAAGAGACGACAAGCACATCTAAAATAGAAATGCAGAAGTTCTTAGGCATAAACTTTGAACTTTGAAAGTTTAAAATGAAGGATATGCTCATGGATAGAGATCTATGGGCTGCAATAATCATTGCTATGTCACAAGAAGACTGGGACAACATGGACAAGAAAGATAAGGTATCATTAGACTCTCTCAGGCCAATTCAATATTGTTGAAACTTGAATGTACATGAAAAGACCGATGGCAGCACTTATTTGGAAACCACCATAGAACTTATTTGGAAGAAATTAGGAGATTTGTATCAAGGTAAATGTCTAGTTAACAAACTAATCTTGAGAAAGAAGTTGTACGAACACCTAACTACATTTGGCATAGTTGTTATCCAATTGCACTTTGTTGAAATAAAAATGGAGGAGGTTTGCTGCGACTTTGTTGTGTTTTTGCCAAATTCATGGGACCACCTTCATATGGCTATTTAGAGCAATGCCACCTAGTTGAAAATGATGAGGTGGTGGCATCATTGTTTTCCAAAAAGATGTGAAGAAAGACATGAATATACAAAGAAGGCCCTTGCTGTTCATGGTAGATAACAAGAAGTACAAGAAGCAAAACAAGTCTAAATCTAAATCTCATGGGAGATCTTAATCTCCTAGTAAGTCCAAGGCAAAATGTTGGAATTTTGGCAAGACTAAACATTTTTGAAGAGATTGTAAGGAGGAAAAGAAAAAAAAGAGATTTTGATGATGAGTCTGCGAAATCCTCCCAATATGATGGTGATGCCTTTGTTGCAACCTTGGCTACACATGCATTAAAAAGGTGTGTGACTAATTGACTGCAATGCATCTTTTTACATGACCTCACATTGGGTTTGGTTTACAAAATATGAAGAATATGATTGTGGGAAGGTGTACCTTGGAGATGATCATAATTTCAACTTTGTTGGCCATAGAAGAGTCTCAATTTGATTTCCTGATGACCAATTGAAAGGGATCAATGGTGTACTACATATCCCTAGTTTGACATGTGTTGTACCCAAACCAAAAATTTTGCTTCATTAAGGCATTTTGCTTAAAATGGTCTAAACCTTGTGAAAATGATGTCAAAACATAGTTTTTGGGCAATTCAAGTATGGGCTTTGAGTCAATGTCATGCCACAGAGATACTGGCAAAATTTGAAAAAAAATGAAAATTAGGGTTTCAGAACTCTATTTTTAGGTCAAAACCCTAAAAATTCAAACTTGTCAGAATTGACTGAAATTTGTTTTGATTGGTTTATTTTGCATCGCGACCACAGTGGTGAAGTCAATTTCAGTTAAAAGTCAGTTTAAGCCTGGTGGGTAGTTTTCGTTTTTTCAAGTGAGAAGTTAGGTTTTCTAAACTCATCATTGGCAGATGGCCAGGTACCAGGTGTCGACAGCTAAGCTCAAAACGCTTCAATGATATTTCTATGGCAAGTTTCGTCCAAAAAGTTACTTCGTCTCGGAGGAGTTTTTCAACGAGGTGAAGATACTGTAAAATTGACTAAGTTTGGAATGAAAAGCGCAACTATGAGCTAGGGGCGCCCATCATTCTGGAGGCTTTAATCAACTTTTTGTGACTTGTCTCTTCCAAGATGACTTCTCTGGATTCTTGATAGCTTCGCAATGAGCTAGCCAGCCAGTCCAATGGAGGAGTAAATCGCCTGAAACCAGAGATTTAATGCAAAATGAGGGAAATGCAAAAATGATTACCACTGAGGTCAAAAGCACCCCTGGAGGCCAGGGGCGCCCATCTTTTTGAGGCTTCAGATGGAGTTTTCTGAACGAGTGACACCCATGAGGTTTGTTTCCATTTTGGTCCAGCTCCGCAACACATCTGTCAGTAGGTGAATCTGAGTTGCCGTATTGCCGTGGTCAGTGGTCAAACCTGAGGTTCCAGACTTGTTCAGAACTGTTCAAAAATGTCAAAAGCGCCCCTGGAGGCCAAGGGCGCCCAAGGTTTTGAAGCCTTTAATGGAATCTGTTTGATGATTTCAAATACTCGTCTCGTTCGTGTCAGCTCCAACTTTCCGTTGCCTGTCTCAATCGGGTCAGAAGATGTCTTGGCAGTCTACAGCCGGAAGTTTACTAGTTTTTGGTCAGTTACAGTGATGGCTGACACTGGTGGGGAAAAGCGCCCCTGGAGGCCAGGGGCGCCCATGATTTAGGAAGGTTAGATGATGTTTTTATACGAGGTGCTCTCCAAGAGCCCTTGCTTAGAATTCGGCCTGCTCTGCAGTGAGCCAGTCAGCACGTTCTGAAGTTTTGCCAAGTGTCGGGAAACGTCAAGTGAAATAAGGTCAAGTTATCAGTGAAAATAATGAAAATACCTGAAAATATTCTAACACTGAGGTCAAAAGCGCCCCTGGAGGCCAGGGGCACCCATCTTTTTGAGACCTCAGATTTATGAATTTTGGATTATCACCTCAAGGAATCTTCTTGTCAGATTTGGTCCTGCTCTTTGATGGAACTGCCAGCTGGTTGATCTGACGCGACAGTCAAACAGAATCAGTGATCGAACGTGAGCTTCATTTGAGGTTTCTAGATTCAAATTTTCAGAAAAATGTCTAAGTATGGAAGGACGCCTAAAGTCAAAGGTTGACTTTTTAAATTCAAAAATAGAAGTGCGCATGAGGAGAGTTTTCAGTTTACTAAATTTAGATCTTCAGTTGAACTCTTTTCAAGTCGACTTCTGGTAAACCTATTTTTGGTCATAAATGGCTAAAATTAGTTTGCATGTATCAGTTAACTGAATTTTTCAAAGTGGCGCCCTAATTAGGGTTTATAGTACATCCAGTTAACTGAGTTTGAAGCCAAATATGGGCCATGCGTGAGTTTTGAAGCACCAGTTGTACTTCAAGCGCCATTTCCAATGCTTAGCATGCATTTCACACGCCTTTGATGATAAATTCTTGTTTATTATGCATATGGCATCCATTATTTCTTATTCTGAGTTGATAAAACACGCCTTTCTCAAGTAAATTTTAATCTGAAGGTGCTACAAGGGTCAAAATTCAACGTTCTTCGTAGCTACAGATTCAAAATGATCAGAGGAAGGATATTTCAGACTTCGTTTTCCATTTGCATGCAAGTTTCATCAATTCTACTTCAAGCATAGGCGAATTTCTACAGAAGAAGGGAGAAAACAAACAAATAAAAAACTTCTATTCTTCTTTCTTATTTTCCTCTATTCTCGTCTTAGATTTTCTTCTCATGTCAAAGAAAAAGGCAGAATCTTCAGAAAAGCATCATCTGGGTTCGAGTATTTCAGCATCAACGACAATACCCATGTCTTAGATTATTTTGTGAAAATTGCCCCACTGCCTCTATTCTAGAGCACTGTGCTTTTTTCTAGAGTTTTCTTTGCATGTGGGCCTAAAACACATTTTTTCCAAAATCTATCGATCTGGGTCATCTTAGAATTCAGTGCTACATAAAACCCATGTTCCAAATTTTCACGGAAAAGATTGCCCCCAGTGCCCTTAACTGCCAGTTCAGATCTCAACTGAAAACCTTTTGCATGCGGGCCTAAATCACATTTTTCCGAATTTTTGACGTTGTGGGTCATCTTAGAATTTGATTATGCACAAAACCCACGTCTCAGAATTTTTCGTGAAAATTGCCCTTCAACGGGCTATTTTTAGCCTTATCTGGAGTGAATTTTGGTTTTCCAGAGAAGTTGTCAAAACGTAGCTGTGTTCACAGTCAACAGGCGAGTTTTTCCGGATGCAGTTCACGTAGATCGAATTCAAGACCAAGTCAGTCTTAATTCATGATTTCATCAGAAAAGTTGACATTGATTTGTATCAAGCGCATCGGAAAGGTTGACAAGCGTAGTCACTCAAGTTCACATGGTTTCATGCCTCGTATAGCTGATTGTCTTCCAAGGCGAGTTTAGAGGGTTGATACCATTGGGTTTCTACGTATGCAGCAAGTTCATTTGCATTTCTCACAACCAAAGTGTTCACAGTCAAATTTTGCGGTTTCATCATGCAACACTCTTCCATAGAGAAAAGCGTCAAAAACATGAAAAGTATCAAGCTGGATAAGAAACAGTGGCCATCACTTCAATTACAAAGCCGCCAAAGTTACCAGCCAGTGAAGGGCCAGTTTAAGTATGCAGAGATCTTCAGTTTTGCTTGAGTTGCTGAGAAGCAGTGAATTGACAGTTGAGACATGTGACGACCTCTAGATGGTGATGCAGTCACTAACCTCATGGAGGGGTTACTTGCTCGAGATCAGGGTCAGTGAACTTCAGTTCAGGGCATCTCACCTTTTCCAAGATAGACATTAGACACAAGAGTTAAACTCGATGCTTCTTTCCGAGTTAACTGGTTGTTACACATTGCATGCCATGTCTTTCTTGGAAACATCTACAAACACTTGGAGCTTAGATTAGATCTTTCAGTTAACTGATGATAGCATTTCAGTTAACTTGCTTTCAATAAGGACGTGCATGCTTGCACCTTGTCCATTTAGATTAGATGTTTCAGTTAACTGATGATAGTTTCCCAGTTAACTGTATAGTTTCATTCAATTAGGGTTTAGGAATAAGATCTTGCATGTCTTGCAGGACTGTAGTTGACTCAAGGTGATTTTAGGGTTGCCTACACCTTGAAGTCTATAAATAAGAGCGTTTAGCTCATTTGTAATTTAGCTTTTCTTGGTGATAGAGAATTGTTGCGCTGTCGGCAACATGCCTATTCTCAAGATTGGTTCACCCTTGTAAATTAGAACTTTTGCTTGATAGCATACATGTTGCGCCTACCTTGCCTGTAGTATTGCTATTATTGTATCTGTTCAAAGAGTGATTGCTGTTATAATAAATTGCTGCGCCTACCTTGCCTTCATGTTATCGTCATGGTGTTTATTCGATCTTAGTTAAATGGGGTTGCTGGTTTGATCGTTATTGCATGCGTGTTTCGTCTATACAATCTACTATCCCAGTTGCTTACCTTGTGTTTTGTTTATCATGAGCCTATTCAAAAGAGCAAATAGTTGTGCCCACCTTGCCTTCATGTTGCAAAACTGTACTTAAAGCTTATTGTTTGATGTGTGTTATAGTAGACTCATTCAGCCAAGCAAATAGTTGCGCCTACCTTGCCTTCATGTTGTGAAGTTGTACCAGGTTTACCGTTTATTTGTTTGTTTTAATAAACTTCTTCCCGGATTAGCAAATAGTTGCGCCTCCCTTGCCTTCATGTTGTGAGCCCGCACCTGAAGTTTATCGTACAATACATTCCTGCTCCATTTCCTCATGCTCTGTTTCTTGAGGAAACTGGATAGATTTAAAGAAGTTAGCTTAGTTGTAGTTAATGATCTGCGAAACCAGAAAATACTTAGCTGCAACGTTCTAGGTTTTCTTAACCTTGTGCCTCTACCAGCTGAGAACAAAAAGATAGGATTTAGTTTAGTTTTCTATTCCATGCATTCCAGCACAACGAGGGAGCTTCCCCTCCTAATTTGAAGAGCACTCATTACGTAGTGTGCATAGCTATACATACAAACTCACACTCCAGAGGTGTTAGTTCTTACGCCAACAACATGAAACCTACTTTTTGTAAGTAAATTGAATAATTTGGGTGTGCAAGCTGTTTTCTCAAGTGGAGGGTGCAAAATGATCAAAAGAGCTATGATATTTGCTAAGAGTGTTCGGATAGGCATTCTATTTCAGCTAGATGAATGCACAATTCAATGCAATTGTTCTTATGTTCCTACAATGAAGAGATTTGCAAAATCTTCACCTTCACCATTGAAACTTCTGATGGTCATGCTTTTTAGATAACCAAGGGTGCTCATGCTTTGGAGACTAAGCTTCTTGCAAAGAAAACTATGTTATAGCACCACGAGATGGATCATATAGGTGAGAAGGGTCTAAGAACCTTGAAACAAAAGCCTTGTTTAGGGGCTAAATGATTGTAATCTTGAGCTCCATTTTGCAAATATTATGTTTATGGAAAAGAAAACTATGTTTGATTTTAATCTAGTTCTCATAATTGTTTTGGGCCATTAGACTTGATACATTCTAATGTGTTTGGTCCTATTAATGTTCCTTTGATTTCAAATTCTATTTATTATGTTTTAGTCATTGATGACTATAGTAGAAGGATGTGTGTATATTTGAGTAAATTTGAAGTCTCCAATTGGTTTAAAGAGTTTAAAGCTCTTGTAGAAAATCAAATTAAAAAAAGATTAAAATTTTGAGGATTGATAATGATAGTGAGTTTTGTTTAGCAAATTTGATAGGTTCTATGTGTGTCATGGAATATTAAAACTTAAGACAACTTTGTACACCCCTCAACAAAATGGAGTTGCATGAAGAATGAATAGTACGTTGATGGAGAGGGTTAGAAGTATGCTCAGTGGAGCCATCCTAGAACAAAAATTTTGGGAAAAATGGTTGCTATAGCTTGTTATCAAGTAATCAAGTTCCTACATCAACTTTTATTGATAAGACACCTATGGAGGTGTGGTCAAGAAAATATTATCAAGTAATCAAGTTCCTACATCAACTTTTATTGATAAGACACCTATGGAGATGTGGTCAAGAAAATAGCCTTTCTTCAGACATCTTAGAGTTTTTGGTTGTGAGGCATATGCTCATGTACCTAGAGAGAGGAGGTCAAAGTTGAAGAACAAGGTTGTAAAATGTATTTTCATTGGTTACTAACACTAGTGAGCATATGATAGTAAAGGAGGCTATGTGTATGAATGATACAAAGTCCTAGAAAGTGGTCGTGAATGAGATGATTGCGTTGAAGAAAAAATGACACATGAGACCTAATACATTTGCCTGATAAATGTAAACCCGTTGGATGCAAATGGGTGTTCAAAATGAAAATCAATTCAAATGACATTATTGAGAAGTACAAGGCCAGATGAGTTGCAAAGGGTTATTCCCAGATTGAAGGAATTAGTTATGGTGAGATATTTTTCCCCAGTTGTTAAGCAAGCATCCATTTGATTTCTATTATCTATTGCAACAATGTCTAATCTTGAGATTGAGTAGATAGATGTGAAGACAACTTTCCTTCATGGTGATTTGAATAAAGAGATTTATGTTACAAACAAAGCACTACGTTGAAAAACGTAAAGAAAATTTTGTTTGTAAGTTGAACAAATCTTTCTATGGTCTCAAGCAATCTCCTAGGATGTGGTACCAAAAACTTGATACATTTGTGTTGAGATTCAGATTTTTGAGGTATAAATTGGATCATTGCATATATTATAAGAGTGATAGTTATTGATTCCTTATTCTTGCATCATATGTTGATGATATGTTGTTTTTCAGTGACAAGAAAGGTACGATTTGTGAATTGAAGTCTTAGCTTTCAACAAAGTTTGAGATGGGCCTATGAGTGGTCAATGCCTAAGTACACATAACACTCTTTCCTCGTTCGCCTCCAATCATTTATCTCCAGCTCCATTCACTTCCTTCACAATACAGTTGAATTTGTCTTTTTTCATGGGCATTCTCTGTGTTGTCAGTTGTTTCATGGATTTTCTCTATGCAAGTTCTGCAGGTTACTCAATCCAACATGAAAATGGGGTATTCAACCATAGACCTTCCTTATAGCAGCTTGGTCTCTAACCACAGCTTAATGAAGACATTCAGTATTCCAAAACATTTTGATCCTACATTTTGTAAAAGAGTTGCTAGGGGAAAAGGGGATTGCTGACTCTGGTGTTGTTCAAACTAGGGCATCTATCACTGACGATTCCATCGAAAAAACAGAAGCTCAGGTAACAAGTGTTACCCGGGGACGCGTCCCCGGTCTAACCCCCCCCCCCGGTCCCCGTCCCGAAAACGTCCCCGTCCCGGAAACAGCTAGGGGGACGACAACAGTGTACCATGTTCTTTTTATTTTGATTTTCATATTGTAATTGAAAAAAAAAACTATATTAGCAATGAATTCTTAACAAAAATGTTATATGCTAAGTTTTTATAATGTATATATGCATGCTTTATCCATGTTTTCATATGAATATTTAATGTTTCCCTATATATTTTAAATTTTTCTATATTTTATATAGCCATCCCCTGCCGTCCCTAAATTTGGCCTGAAAAATCGGAAACTTGGGGACTCATTCTGCCGTCCCCTGCTGTCCCCGTCCCGGAAACTTGGGGTAACACTGCAGGTAACTGATCTGATGGCCAGGGATTCCTGGTAGAATCCTCCCATGTGATGATCTCATCCTATTGGGAGATAATCTTATTGTCGGTTTGGTTGTGATGACTCACCTCCAACAGAATGTGGAACAATTGCAAGTTTGAACACAGACCCCGATGAAAAAGAACATAGATTTAGCTTTGTATAGTCAAGAACTTAGCTTTATGTTTTGAAAATCTGGAGGTGCTGAAGAGGGAGGGAAGTCTGGAAATTTGTAGTTCCTATTACCTTCCAACTATTTTGAAAAGTGGGATGTCTAGAGCTGTTCGCAGATTTTCCTTGGAGCCAGGTATCTTGGAGGTTTCTAAGGATGATGTTGCACTGGGTCCCTCTAGCTGAGTGGGACTCTAGGGGGAACTGTCTGTTAGTTTAAGAAAGTTTTGTGTAGTTTTGTTATACTCTTTCTAGCAAATTGGTTGACTTGTTTTTGTAACCTTTTGAACACTCCTTTAATTTATCAAAAAGAAAAACATCACATTTATGAATTCGTTTTCCCGCTCAATAAGAGAGACAACTCTACAGTTACAGTTCTGCTTTGTTAAATCATTGCAGAGTTAGATTTAATCGGCATCAGCATATGTCATTCCAAGTTTCAGATATTTTCCATCCTAATGTGTAGGAAGCCTGTAGTGTTTCAATTTGTGACAATAATCTCATTTTAAGCAGATTAATACCAAGAAATGCAACCAACTGGCATAATAGTAAAGAATTATTTTTTGTCTACATGTTCCAATTGCTAACTCCTCAAGAATAAATTTGAGAATATGCATAGCAAATGTCATCAAGTTGGACATCATTGAGCTAACATCAAATTGCATGGTTGAGACCATAGTTCCACGGAGTTTCCTGGTGGGGGGATGTGGGGATGTGGGGACGGGTTTCAGGAACGGGGGGACCAAGGGCCTAAGTTAAGGGATGGCAGGGGGGCGGTGACGGGGTGACAGCAGGGTGCTGAAATACATATAGTCCTTGAAAAATAATTATAAAAAAGATGCATAAGAATTATACATCTTGGAGACAACTAGGAGTCCCTTAGACGTCTTGAGGACACCCCGACGTCCTTGAAATTCTAGCAGTATCTTAGAGATGGCGACGTTGGTGGTGGGATGGTGGCGCTGGTGGTGGGCTGGTGGGGGGGATGTCCCCCCCAAGTCCCCAACTCTCCGAGATGGGAACGTCTAAGAAATGCGGGGTTTTTTGGGGGGGACGCGTCCCTGTGGAACACTGGTTGAGACAAAAGAAGCTGCTCACAGCAATTCAGATAGTTGCTACAAAAGAGGCTGAATTTAGAGGTAAGGACCTTAGCTGTCAGATGCTAAGAGAGGACCTGAGAGACTGATTTAGAAGTAACTTCAAACGCAAGGGCAAAATGGCTCTAGTAGCAGTTCCAATAAAACAGTCCGTACAGGTATATCCAATCAAAAACAGAATAGCCAAAGAAATATGCATAGATGAAACAGTTGCCATAATCTCTCAAGTTGAAATGGCTCATGAGTTACTCACAGTATAACTCAGCGGCAAGTTATTGCTCACAACTTTGAATTAAAAACTCACCTGTGGTTCCAAAGTCCATTCTGCCTGAAAAAACCATCATTTTGCATCATTTTGGTGTTGGTGTTTTTGAGCTGGTCCTTGAGTTTGCAGACATATGGTACAAGAAATTTTCTTTTATCGGCTCTCACTTACACATTCAATAATATGCATGCTTTTGAAGAAACGAATCTATATGTTCTTTAATGTTTGGAAAGTTTGATGAGTTTTCCCCAAGTTTTTGCTGAGTGAATTTTGAAAAAAAATTGGGTCAGCCGAGTTATTGCCAAGTCCAAGTTTTTCAACTATGGAAATATTGATAGTAGTTCCCATTTTAAATCCATACCGGTAACTCTATTTGTTACAGATGGGAACACTTTGATTCAGAGCTTAGAGATAAGCAAGCTAATTGGCTAGACACTAAATTTCTGGAAGTATTACCTTTGGAAACAAGGAAAAGGTAGTACTGATAGTAGTTCTCATTCCCAGTCTCTCTGTGTAGTAATAAGGACTGAATAAGTGGTGATTTTAAATGAGAATTATCAATGACACTCAGTTTATTTGATTTAGCTTCATGCAATACTCCATTGTATCTGAGTCTGAGATTTTGGTTCTATACATGATTTGCAGTTTCTTTATTTTTATCATGAATGCATATTTCACTATTGAATGTTTATATTTGATGTCTACATAGTGTACTGTCATGGCAATCGAAATCTCTAATTCTTTGAAAAAAAATTATTTTGCATCATCTCTGATATTCAACTCGCTGGGATTTTTCCAAACTCATTCTCCTATTACTTACAGATACTAAGATAGTAATTTGTCAAAGAAAGATCCTGAAGCCACTCCAAACCTTACCCCTTGGCCTGTTGTACCTGCAGCTGCACCTGCAGATGATGACCAGTTAAATTGCCTGCTGAACCCAATGATGACAACTTTTCTTTAAGAACAGCACCTGCACAGCATCATACACCTAAACATTAGAAAGATTAACATATATTTCCAGCTTCAGAACTGAATGAAATTGTTCAAAGCAAATGCCAAAGCATATCTCTTAGCAATAAGTTTCCAAACAAATAAAACAAATGCAATCCAAAAGGCTTGGGCAAATAAAAAATGAGTCTCCCTTCTTAAATTTGCAAATACTAGTTAGCTGAGATATATCAATTTATCATTACTGCTACAGTTTATGTCAGCTCACCATATGTTTTCTTTATGTTTGTCAGTTGCACAAACTTGGATTAATACATAAAAACAAGAATCATCTATTATCCTGCATTATGAGGACAGCAATAGATCTGGTGAGCCTATACCCAATCCAGTATGTAGATGGCATCCCATCTCCTAATATATGTAGCTTAAGTGTGTGTGTAAACATATGTATGTAAGTAGGTATGTATATATATATGTATTTATGTATCTATTTATGTGTGGGCTTGCATGTACAAAATCAAAGCAAATATGTGTCACTGACTAGCCAAAGTCTCTAAATGTATCAGATTTAAGGTTAGGGTGTGGCAGAATTACAAGTATAAAAGCACTTCTTGTATAAAAAAGTATTGATTGACCATAAGAGTCAATGAGTAGAAGCTATGTACAAGAAAAGTTGACTTTTATTTTTGCTTTGTTATCGTATTTTAATATATTTCATCAATTGCAGAACTATTCAAGTTGTAATTTTAAACTTTGGGGCAACAAAACGAATTCTAAAATAACATAAGTCAAAAAGAATTATAATCACTGCAAATAGAACATACAAAAGTGAGACTTATTTTTGATAAAAACTTACTAATAGTTAATTATACTATTACAGAGTTGATTAAAAAATATTAGGAAACCTACTGGCAAGCAAAGGAGTCTGAAGGAGATGCTGTGAAGATCTTCTGTAGAAAATTCAATACTGTGGTAGTATAAAAACCTATATTCCAGTCACAACATTATGCATTCAATGTTCATATCAACAAATATTTGCAATAGACGACATTCCAGTCACAAAGACATCGAATTAAATAAAATACGAAAAATGAACCAGCAGTGATGTGATACAACATAACAATATGTCAATTATATAATTATTATTTCAAACCCTAAACATTATCCCTCAACCCTATACCCTAAACCCAATACCCTCAACCCTATACCCAATATCCTAAACCATAATCCCAATACTCTATACACTTAACTCTATACCCTCAACCTCGAACACTATCCCTCAACCCTCAACCCTAAATCCTACACCCTCAACCCTCATCCCTATAACCTATGTGGCAAGATGGTGTGTCCCTTGGTCTCCTTGGTGCAGCATGGTGCTTGGGTTCGTAACATGCCTTAACCGCCTTTTGTCCCTTGGTCTCCTTGGTGCAGCATGGTGCTTGGGTTCGTAACATGCCTTAACCGCCTCCTATGGATCTTGTATAAATCTGGCAGTTGTATCGGGCATTAACAGGTTGATCTTTTGGTGCAACGACAACCACCAATATAACAATTGGTATTAGAGCTGAGGTCACAGGTTCGAACCCCTCACTTGCGTTGGGGGGAAGGGATTGTTGCAAGATGGTGTGTCCCTTGGTCTCCTTGGTGCAGCATGGCGCTTGGGTTTGTGGCATGGCTTAACCATCTTTTGTAGATCTTGTATAAATCTGGTGGTTATATCGGGCATTAACAGGTTGATATTTTGGTGCAATGGCAACCACCAATGTAACAACCTATACCCTACACATTATACCCTAAACCTTGAACATTATCCCTCAATCCTACACCCTCAACCCTATACTTAAACCCTAAACCCTACACTCTCAACCCTCAACCCTATACCCTAAACCCTACACTCTCAACTCTCAACCCTCAACCATATACCCCAAACCCTAAACCCTATTGTCATGTCCCCGAAATTGTAACACTAAAATATAAAGCATTAAAATACAAATGAATAAATAATTTTAAAAATATATAAATAAAAATATTGACAATTTAATATCACTATAATTATAATTATTATAATATAATAATGACTAATATAAAAATAACTAGCAATCGCACCTTTGTGTGCAATGGGTACGCCGAAGAGGTATGGAAGGTCGATTAGGGAAAAAATTGGTACATTTTTTCATACATTTGTGCAGTACATGAGGTCAATTGGTTAGCAAGTAATGTTGTTTGTGCAAAAAAGGTTTTAATGGAGAAGTGATAGCTTCAAAACAAATATGCATCCAATTACAAGTATCCAAACACAATTGAAAAAAAAGCCTCTGAATTAGGGAGATAATCAAGCTCCATTACCTATAGGCTCATGTTATGTTGATAATAGAGAGAGAGAGAGAGAAGGGTAAAGAGATAGAGATAGAGAGGAAGATGGATATGGAGATGTTGAAAGAGAGGGATATGGAGAGAAGGAGAGGGGGAGATAAAAGTGAGAGAGGGGAGAGGAATAAATAGCTATGGAAGAGATGAATATAGAGAAAGGGAGAGAGAGAGGGAGAACATGAGAAAGGGAGAGATAGAAAGGTAAAGATAGAGATAGGAAGTGAGATATAGAGAGGGAGATATGGAAGAAGAAATATGTAGAGATAGAGATAGAAATGCAAAGAGTTATAAATATAGAGGTCTAGGAAGAGGGAGAAGGAGAGAGATGGATGGATAAAGAGAGGAAGACATGTCTAGTGATAGAGGGGGGTAGAGGAAGATAGAGGTGGAGATGAAGATAAAGTGAGAGAGGAAGAGGGAGACATATAGATAGAGAGAGGGAGAGGGAGAGGGAGAGGGAGAGGGGGAGATAAAGATGAAGAGAGACAAAGAGATATAGAAGGATAGATAGAGAGGAAGAGATGAAGAGAAATATAAAAATAAATAATAATACAAAACAATTTCTATACAAAACAAATCATTTTACATGCTACTTAGTACATTAATAACTATCTAATCAACTCAAAATATAAAGAATTTTTTTAACATAATAATAACATAAAATTTATTTCACACAACTAATTAAAATTTTACCTTATAACCATACTTACAAACCAATTTCTTTTTAGAAAAAATAGTTATAAACTCTGTTAATTGGAAAACTATTTTTTAAGCTTATATTTAGGTTCTAGTAAACTTTAGTGTAGCAAGGGATTCAAAATCTTTTCTCAGCCAAGTAAGCATATTCATAATAAATAACCTCATAGGTTTTACATATTTTGGGGAAATTTTGAAAAAATTCTTTCATATCAAATGAACACTCAACTACGGTTAATCATGTGACAGATTATCAACAAAAGCTTCTAGAATACACTTTCCAATATTATATTGTAGCTCTAGCATTGAAGCAATTGGGGAAACTACCTTAAGGTAATATTTACAACCAACTGCAATTTTAAAGCAAATATCAAATAGAAAAAATACTACAACACTAAGTCCAAGGTTAAATAACTGGAAAATGCAATTGTTAGTCCCTACTTGTAAAGACAGAGACTTATGTTTTCACCTTAGTATTAGAAAATAATTTCTTCCTAGGAAACCATGTTAGCAAAGAAATAAACACCTTTTCCTATTGTCTCTAATGATTTAATTTTTAAAATGGAATTTTTGTCAGTTTTTCCCTTTTTTTTTATTCCAATTTTTTAATTAAAAATGGAGAAAAAAATTGTTTGGTGAATGAGCGATGAGTAGAAGAAAAATTGAAAAAATTCTCTAATGCTTCATTTTAAACAAATTTTTCTTTGTTGCTCTTTGGGCTATGAGGGTTCTGGTGGGCACATGGCATTCGATAAGGCAGTCTATGCGTCTTGTCTTTGCTATCACATTTTGCATACATGTGTTAAAAGGGAGCTCAACAATCTAGTAGCTCTAAAACCCAATATTTTTAGATCTACTTTTTTTTAAATTGTGAATAGATTGAAGCAATAGCTATCGAGAGATTGGTTTTGGTTCATCCCATTTTAAAAAGAATTATGTTCTACTTGGTTTTCAACACTATTTGGTTATGTTGGGCACTACTGTTATCAACCCCTCACTCTTTGTTCCTCATATGGTTGGCTCAAATGTAAGTAGAAAATACTACACACTCCTCCTATAGTCTCATAAACTCTAGAACAATCCATTATGGAACTTTGTATGCATTAATTTTTTTATTAATTAAATATATATTTTTAAATTTATTTATTTGGTATAAAAATAAAGAAAATGAAAAAGATTTGAATTAAGATAAAATAAAAGTTTTTTTTATTAGATATTTTTACTATTTAATGTGAAATGGTATAATAAGTAGTAAGTATATATATAAAATTATTGTAATTAATAATTATTATTATATATTATATTCTATATTATCTTTATGTATGTTATATTATATTATTCATATATAATTTGTTATATATTTATATTTATATTATATATTATATAATACATTATGAAAATAATATAGTATATATTAATATATATAATATTTATATACTATTTATTATATTTATATTTATATTATACATTATATAAGTTATAAATAATATTATATAATATATACTCTTATTTATTATTTATATTTTATATAATATAATATATAATATAGTATCATAAAATATAATAATTATTATATAATTCTATTTTATTCAACTTATTAATTGATACTAAATATGTTGTAAATTTTATTAAATATTTATATTTATATAATACAATATATTATATATTATTATCTCAATAATGTATAATATATTATACTAAATAATAAATAAATAATATTATATAATATATTATGTTATTTATAATTTATATAGTATAATATATGATATAATACAATCTATAATATATAATATAATTTTATATAATGAAAACAAATGTATTTAAATATTTTTTTAAATCAAAGATCAAATTTTAAAACCCATTACCAACTATTTTTTTATATATAAATTAAAAAGTTGTCATTACATTTTTAAAAAAAATTATGACAAAAATATAATATAAAATAATAGACAAAATATGAATGAAAATAAATATAATATATAATATAATTTTATATAATGAAAATAAATGTATTTATATATTTTTTAATCAAAGATTAAATTTTATTTTAATCAAAAATCAGATTTCAAAAGGCATTCTTTGAAACCAAATAATTATATATATATATATATATATTAAAAAGTTTTCATTATATTAAAAAATAAATAAAAATATATAATATAAAATAATAAACAAAATATGAATGAAAATAAATATAATGTAACCATTAATATTGTGTCATAACCTTGCTTGAACAGTGCGGAGGGTGGAGCCGAGAAAAAAAAAGGAAAGCGTGCCGTAAACGATGCCGATAAAAGGGCAGTTTTTGCTGGAAAAACATTCGGAAATCACCATTTTCTTTTTTATGAAAGCGGAAAAATGATATCAACGGGTATAAACAGTTCAACCGTATTGCATTCTTTTTTGAGCAGATCCAACCGTTGATGGACAAAATCAGCTCGTGAACTTCAAATAGGTAACGCCTTCGGCGTAAATATATAATATACTAAAGAGGATAAGCAGCAGCAATTTGATTAGCATGAAATAGCAATCGTTAGAATTATATTTACAGAGGCAATCGACTCCCTAATGGTCAAAGGATGTTAATAATGCAAACGAATAAGGTCGACTTCCTAGTCTTTAGCACTCCCACATAAAGACCAAGTCATCTCATTCAAGGGTGTTATGGAAGAGTTGTCTCCTTTTACAAAATGGTGCATCCATTCATCAAGTCGTGGCTCTTGAGGAAGGATAAATAGAGGTTGAGAAAATCAGGAAGGAATAGAAAAAAGAAAGCAGATATGAATCAAGGAAAGGGATGATGGAAAAAATGAAAATGAATTATTGAAATAAATCAGAAATCTAAATAACAGCAGATTGACAGAAATAAATATCATTTAGCATCAAGCACATATCAAGAAGACGTGAAATGAAGAAGTTGGCAAATGATAAATCAATAAGGGAAGTAAGTTGAATATAATTACATATATATATAAATTCATATAATGTGATTATTGGAAGATTGAAATCAATTAGAAATATATATATATATATATGCAATTATTGAGCCCTATCAGTAATTATGATTCTTTAATATGAATATGAACATGAATAGATGTAGTTTACGAGCTCTCCCATGCTAAGTAGGCCACCTCAAGGGTGGAATTGTCTTATTTTGGGCATTCCTACCACTTGGGCCAAGAGGTGGGTTGTCTTGGTTAGACGTTGTGCGCTCTTGGGCTTAGATGGATTGAGTAGTTCACAAGCACCCTTTTCAAGGCTTTCCTATTAAGCCAAACTATGACTGATTGTTAGGATGGATTCAAGGAGTTTCAATCATAAGAGGGATGGACGAGGCAGCATGGATAGGGAAAGCAGATACAAGTGTCTCCACTAAGTAGGCCACCTCAAGGGTAGAATTGTCTTGGTTTGGATGTTTCTGCCACTTGGGGCCAAGAGATGGATTGTCTTGGTTGGACGTTGTGCGCTCTTGGGCTTAGATGGATAGCTTCAAGCAGACTTATCATGCTTCTCATCCAAGTCCTATTATGAATAAACTTCCACTATGCATTATGGATATTGGTAGTTTATATAGTCTTGAAATAGTTATGTATGTTTGCACAATGGATAAGGCATTTATTATATATGGTATTGATCATAGGAATTATATTTCTAATATTATCTAACATGATTGCAGGACCTAAACCAAGAATTATCTTGCTTGAAGTATTTAAGTGGTAAGTTATAACCCTAGCTACATTAAACTTGTGATTCTCGGGAAAGATTTAGGATAATCCCAAAAGGGGACATTACGATTGGTATCAAAGCCTTAATCCTGCCAGCCTATAGACAAATAGACTTATGTGTATCCATGAGTATACTTTGTGACTTGTGTGTATTCAAGTGTATACTTTATGACTTATGTGTATTCATGTGTATACTTTGTGACTTACGTATATACCTCGTGACTTACGTGTATTCATGCGACATACGTGTACACTTTGCAACTTACGTGTATCCATGAGTATACTTTGTGACTTACGTGTATGCTTCATGCTTCCCATGTATACTTCATGTATTACATGTATTCACATGTATACTTCATGCTTCTTGTGTATACTTTATGTATTACATGTATTTGCGTGTATGCTTCATGCTTCTTGTGTATACTTCATGTATTACATGTATTCACATGTATGCTTCATGCTTCTTGTGTATACTTTATGTATTACGTGTATTCAAGTGTATGATTCATGCTTATTGTGTATACTTCATGTATTATGTGTATTCATGTGTATGCTTCATGCTTTGTGTCTTACGTATACTTTGTGTATTACGTGTATGCTTCATGCTTCATGTGTATACTTCAAGTATTGTGTATGCTTCAAGCTTCGTGTCTTACGTGTATCTATGTATTACATATATCTATGTGTCTACTTCATGCTAGATGTGTCTTCACTTGCTTCACTTCTAAGTTCTCAACTCTACATGAAGAAGTAGTGAAGCCAACATCATTCATCCTCACACTATAACTCAGTAGCGATGTTCATTTTAAAGGATACAAGAGGTTCAAAAAACCATGACATAGATTCCTTTCCAAGTAAAAATAACCAAAATATGTAAAACTTCAAATAAAATTTTCAATTTAGGGCCAATTAAAGTAAGAGAGTTAGGCTCAACATTGACCTAAAAGATATAAGTCTTATTCTTTGTCTCATAACCCTTGCCTTGCCTACTTTAAAGATTTTAATCTCAGTGCATGACCAATAAATTCGTTTGCAACTGAAGTGCCAATGATTGTATTTTTCCTTCTCCATCTGCCTTGGCTACCGGTTCATTGGGACAAATTTCAAACATGCAAATCAAAAATCATAACAGATCACATGTCACCCCTCGTCATTCTCACCAAAAATATTTAGCAATTCTTAAAATCTGAAAACAAATTAAGATGTGATCAAAACAAAGTAAGCTCCTCTCTTAGACGTATGAGATATCCCACATGACCACTGCTTCACTTGAAAATAAGACCAGTTAAATAAATGTTGGCATAAGAACTAACACCTCTGGAGTGTAAGTTTGTACGAACAGCTATGCACACTGCATAATGAGTGCTCTTCAAATTAGGAGGGGAAGCTCCCTCGTTGTGCTGGAATGCATGGAAAAGAAAAGTAAACTAAATCCTATCTTTTTGTTCTCAGCTGGTAGAGGCACAAGGTTAAGAAAACCTAAAACGTTGCAGCTAAGGATTTTCTGGTTTTGCAGATCATTTAACTACAACTAAGCTAACTTCTTTAAATCTATCCAGTCTCCTTAAGAAAACAGAGCATGAGGAAATGGAGCAGGAATGGTTTTATACGATAAGCTGGGTACAGATTCGCAACATGAAGGCAAGGTGGGCACAACTATTCGCTTAGCTGAATAAGCTTATTATCACACACATCATACGATAAGCTTTAAGTACAAATTCTCAATATGAAGGCAAGGTGGGCACAACTATTTGCTCAATTTGAATAGGCTTATTGATAACAAAACACAAAAGATAGCCAACTAGGACAGCAAATTGCATAGGCGAGACACGCGTACAATCTACGATCAAACTAGCCACTATATCTAAGGCAAGCATTCACCATAATAATTGCATGGAACCCGAGTGGCATAACAATTCATTATCAAGACAAATGCTCATGAACAGATACAAAAAGACAATATTACAAGCAAGGTGGGCACAGCATATATTAATCTCTCGTGCAAAAGTTATTTGAACAGATACAATAATAGCAATACTACAGGCAAGGTAGGCGCAGCATGTATGCTATCAAGCAAAAGTTCATTACAAATGAGCTGAATGCTCTTATTTATAGACATCAAGGTGTAGGCAACCCTAAAATCACCTTGAGTCAACTACAGTCTTGTAGTACATGCAAGATCTTATTTCTAAACCCTAATAATGGAAACTATACAGTTAACTGGCAAGCTACCATCAGTTAATGGAAAGAGGCATTGAGCTTAACTCTTGTGTCTAATATCTATCTTGGAAAAGGTGGACGCCCTGAACTGAAGTTTATTGGCCCTGATCTCTAGCAATCAACCCATCCACGAGGTTATTGACTGCATCACCTTCTGGGGAACTGAAGCTTTGGCAAAGAATCCCATGTCTATGCAGCAGTCTTCTCCATTAGTTATTTGACACTGAAACTCGCCTTTACTCCCGATTGCCTCGTCAAACAATGTTGACATGACTGTAAGCTGATTCATCTTACAGCCAATGGTCTCACCACTAAAAATATTGTGAATAAGTGCTTGGAGCTCTGCCTGAACATCAGCAAGCTCAACATAGTCACCACCCACACGCTGATACAAGCATGGTAATTGAGACACAAAGTTTCTCACATAGCGGAGTGCATTGGTAACATGCTCTCTGCCCTCAGCCAACTCAGATGCTATCGTTTCTTCTATCTTAGCCTTGAAGATTAACTGTGTTCTCCAAACGTAGACATCTTCCTTATCTTCTGCATTTGTGAATGAGTCAAATGACAACCCCAGGTTAGCAATCAGGATCTCATCCCTGGGCCTACTAATAGCCAAGTCACGCTCCTCATCTTGAAGTTCAAGACGATGTTCACGTGCATTATACCGTAACTGATATAGCTCTAAAAGTACAAAGCGGCCTCTAGCAACAAACTCCTCCTCCCACTCTTCTAACCGCTTGCCAGATGCAACCAAGTGATCAAGTTGACCCTGTTCTACTGGTGGTTCTAACATATGTGGAAGTGCGGTAACAGCATCCCCTGTCCTATGTACCAGGCTAGAAATATATTGGCGAAGCTTTTGTATTTCAGCCTTGAGGGCTGATTTATCTTCTCCATCCTTCACCATCCTATCCCTTGCACTATTTGTAGCAACCTGTAGGAGGTCAATGTTCATCTGACGAGTACTTCTACCGAAGTTAACTGTGATCACTTCGAAGTCTTGAGCTTCCATCTTGTCCAGACTCTTATCCTTGGGAGGTGCAGCGGTCTCAACAATGATCTCCTTACCTACATTCCTCTCAATGTGGACTTGTTTCTTGATCCTCTTGTTAGGCGCATCTTGATGGTCATGATAGAAATCTAAATGATCAGGTACATAAGATGGTTGTCTCCTTTTTCTTCCCAGCTAACTCTCAAGCCAAGACGAATCTCGACTAATCCCACTAGAATGATCTATACTGGTCATAGGAGGATCTGATGAAAGTGAATGTGTAGAGGGGTTACTGCGAGGAGGTGAATCCATGTCCAAATCAATGTGAATTGGAACTGGAGGCTGCTCTGGTGTCGGTGATGGTAAATGTGGCTGAACCTCAGGCTGTGGTGAACTCTAAACAACTTCCCAGACAGGCTCTACATGTGGAATAGCAACAGGTTCCTTTCCCTTTTGAGTTACTAGGCGCTGGATTCTTTCTAAGAGGGTTACTCCTCTTCTTCTGCTTGGGTTTTGATGAGGAAGGTAGTACAACTTCTACTGGTGGTGGCGGCTCTGCTCTAGTACCTTTCTGATCCTTCTGCTTTCTAGATAAAGCATACTATTCTGGATGACCCTGCTCGATCTCTCCTTCACCGATGACAATTCTTTGGCATACCAATTCA
Organism: Sequoiadendron giganteum; assembly: GCA_007115665.2. NCBI lineage: Eukaryota > Viridiplantae > Streptophyta > Pinopsida > Cupressales > Cupressaceae > Sequoiadendron > Sequoiadendron giganteum. The sequence goes on along the minus strand of CM021110.1, from coordinate 189,891,131 downwards.
CTAACGGCAGTGGTTGTCCATCAATTTGTTCTCTATAAAACTGAGGAAGTGCATCTCCCTCATCCTCTGACAATCCTTCCACATCTTCTACCAAGGAAACAGAAATTTGTGGCAGAGAGAACCTGCTATAGCTGCGTCTACGCACTTCGAAGTCATCCTCGCAATTCACCCAGTAATCCTCTAATGTAGGTTTGTGATAAGAGCGACTACCAAGGCGTGCTGCGTAATGACCCCAAGGATCATATGTGTGTGTGTCAACCAGGTACTTGAGTTTGCAATTCTCCAACTCTTGTCCTGCAGCTTTAGCATCGACTGCTATCTTGCACCAATATATCCCAAACTGCAAAGGAAAGTTGGCAGCTTGTTTACGCTTGTGGCACAGACATTTGTGAACCTCATACAACTGCCTCAGCAACTCCATGAACACTGTCTTATCCGAAGGATAACGTGGTAACATAGCTGGACTTCCTGTATATCCATAGACACAAATATAGGTGTATGTAGGGAACTAAATATACCAGTCTGCCCAACCTTCCATTGCTGCTCTAGCAACTGTTGAGATACCAATGTGCAACTCCCGGTCCAAGTTTCTCACTGTATAAGTCAAGAAAGCCTCCTGCACACGTTTGAAATGACTTTTAGCCTTCGTGAACTCGAGCTGATCATAATAACGATAGACCTTTTGTGCACTGAGGATGCCCACCGTGTTCAACTCGTTAAACTGACCTTGATAGGCGATCAAGTACACAAGATAGGAACACATATGAAACTGGTGTGCAACTAGGAAACTGGTGATTTGCTCGTGAATAGCATCGCTGATGAAGGATGCCCAGTCATAATGCTCTTGCCCAGAGATGATTCGACCAATCATATAGTACATCCATGGGTGAAATTTGTTTGCACCTACATGACCTGAGACACAATTAAGTAGTGTAATCAGAATCCCATACTCATCCTTGAACTCGCCACAACCTACGTTGTTTGGCAACTTGGTCTTTTTCTGTTTCAGCCACCTCTTCGTCATCTTACTCTAACACTTATCAAATTCAGCATTGAATGCTTGCTCACTCTGATTCATGGAAATGACCAACCCATCTAGATGTTGAGGAATACCTAGACTTCGCTCGATGTCAAGGGGTTTGAGACTGCATATGACACGCCCATCTACTGACTGTATCTCTCGTGCAGCAGAGTTGTAATGCTTAATGCAAGACATTACAAACTCTACGCAATGAACTGAGATAGGTATGGAAGCGGCCTCAAGTAACCCGGACTGCTGAATGTTCTTGATTATCGAATCTCTGATCTTGAGTGGATCCAAAACTGCTTCTGGAAGCACCTTATATAGATTTGAATCAACTGTTCCAATGAAGTCATGAGTCGAAACTGACTTGGTCTTGAAACTGAGCTGTGTGAATTGCATTCTGAAAAACTCGCCTGTTGACTGTGAACAAGGCTATATTCTGACTACTTTTCTGGAAAGCTAAAAATAGCTCGTCGGAAGTGAATTTTTACGAAAATTTATGAGATATGGATTTTGTCCAGAAAGTGATTCTAAGACAATCCAAAACATTAGAAATGTAAAAATTCGACCTCTACTCATCCATGCAAAGGAATTTCGGTTGAGAAAATTAAAGCTTCGAGAACTGCTGTTCTAGAACAAATTTTCCTGAAAAATTCTAGCACATGGGTTTTGCCGAGGAGATCGTTCTGAATCAACCCAGTTATTCTATTTCGCCAAAATATTGCCAATTCTTCGAACATGTGAGAGAATCTAGACGAGAAAATGGAAGAAATCTAGAAGAGAAAAAGACGTTTTTTATTATTTTTAATTATTTTTGTCTTCTTTCAAAATCGCCACTCTGCCTTGAATCTGATGTTGAATCTGAATTTGTACTTGCAAAAGAATGTTTCTATCGCCTTTGAACTTGATTATCTGATGAAAATTCGCCAACCTCTTGAAGAAATTCGAATTTTCTAAGCTGTGTGAATGAGAAAAGGCGCCACACTTGTGTTAAATAGACAAAGTCATACCATCATGCATGCATGCTGAAACCCTAATTCTAAAAGAATTCAATTGGCCTCTCATCAGATGAACTACCACTGACTCTGAGTCTCAAACTAAAAATAACATTTAATTTAAAACATGCAAATTAAAAAGAGGCGCCATATTTAGCTCTTTGAAGAAATTCGTCACTTTTTAATGCTCTGCATGCAAAAATATTATTTTAATCATTTCGCTAAAAATAGCATCTGGATGTGTTCAGTAAACTTTACTGATTCCAGAAAGCTGGAATTTGACCTTCTAGGCGTCCATTTATGAGATTTTTGAGTATCTCCTACTTTATAGCTGACTGCAAAGTTACATCTGACCCTATTCAGCTCTGATTTCCGGGTGACCGAATGATCCTGCAACTGATCTAAGATATCCACTACGAAGCCTGCATGACAAGGATGAAATGTCTGTTGGAAGCTACAACTACTAAAATCAACATCTGACACCTTGGAAAATTAGGCTCCTTTGATTAAATTGATGCACTGATTCCAGACTTAAGTCATTTCTCCGTATTGCCTTCTGATGCTTCAAACTACCGCTGACAGTGAATGATGAACCCTGCTGACTGAATAATAGATTCATTGCGTGACTGGAAGTACTCTGCATCCAATGACTGTATGTAAGGTATCTAAAAACTAAATCAGGAACCCCAAAAGGATGGGCGCCCCTTGCCCGTGGAAGCACAAATACCATTTTGACAAAAGTGTGACTTTCATCTGAACACCATACTTTGACCCCTGATACCAGGAGCTGGAATGCTCTGATTCGCACGCCATATGTCTCTCTGCACAGTTGAGTCAACTTACAAGAGATGTCTTTGGAGACGACGAAGACAGAAAACTGCTTCTAAGGCCTCAAAGAGAAGGGCGCCTTTTTCAAGGAGATTGGTACTCACCATACTTAGCCATTTTTTTGGTTGTCTTAAGTCACTCTCACTTTTCAACATCACCATCTTGACCCCGAACGTACGAGCGTTCGCCAAATCCCGGAGGCTGACGGTTGAACTCATTGAATAGCTGGAGTAATCGCACACAAGTCTTGTAAAGACTGCGAAAGCAAATAACCCCATCTGGCAGGCCTAAAGGTTGGGCAGCCCTAGCCTACAGATATGCAGCTATGTGTAGCTATGTTTCACCATCCTCTGTTTTACGTGCTTGGTGGAACCTCTGTCATGGTCACTCAGAATGTCGGATCATCTCGTGAACGGGTACGCTGCAAAGCTGAACTAAGCTGGAAAAGATCTCAGGAAGACCCTATCTGCAATTTCATCCATCTGGGTAGCCATATTCAAGGGCACCCCTGAGCTACAGAGGCGCTCAAACCATCAACTGGCAATTCCTTGTGACATGTATCACGCCTGCAGTCTCTACTTCTGACACCGATAACCGGAGTTCTGCACTATGTATGCCTCCGCTTGATAATACGTTGAAAAGCTAGACTGATCCTGAAGAGACTGAAACCAACAATGAGCACATGCATTCAAATCTGAGCCTTCAAAAAGAAGGGCGCCTCTGGGCTACAGGGGCGCAGATCTGCATTCTTTGACTGTCTTCATGATGTATACACTCTTTGTAACTTTTGCTTCTGCCTTCGCTTGCCAGAGTTCTGCATTTCAGATGAACTTGCTCCATAGCTAGTCAGAAAGCTGACTGAAAACAGAAGAGAATGAGTGTATTCGCAATCCAAAGCAGCTGAATCTTGACCTTCTAATGGAAGGGCGCCCTTGGACTACAGGGGCACAGATTTGCTCTGAACTTCATTTTTTCATCCATTTCGTGCTCTGTGAACACTATATTAACTGTTGAGGTTGACCATGTCAAAGTACTACGACTGTCGAGGTGTGTGTATGACTATACTTCATCATTCTCACATGTACAGACACTGTAAAGTTGATTTGCACGTTGATTGCGCAAGTATCTACTACGTTACATGGTAAAAATGTTCCCAAACTTAGAATATTTTAGCACTTTTTACCAATCTGAAAAACCCCTCCGTCAAAAAGCACATTTTTCAACATCTTTCATCATAGAACGTTCTACTTTGAGTTTCAGGCTTAGATTTTGATACCTAGTACTGGCCAATTGCCATTAACGACCTCGGAGGTCCTAACTTTTCTCCTGAAAAAGTGAAAACTACCCACCAGGCTTAAACTGACTTTTAACTGAAACCGACTTCACCACTGTGATCGTGATGTGAAATAAGCCAATTCTGACAAGTTCCTATTTTTTAGGGTTTTGACCTAAAAACGGGGTCCGGAAACCCTAATTTTCAAAATTTCCAAATTTTGCCAGTATCTTCTTGGCATCACACTGACCAAAAGCCCATACTTGATTTGCCCAAAAACTGAGTTTTGACCCCACTTTTACAAGGTTTAGACCATTTTAAGCAAAATGCCTTAATGAAGCAAAAAAATTGGTTTGGGTACAACAATAAACTAGAATGATATTAAATGAAGAAAGGCATTTAACCTAACATACTCGAGCAAGTTATCCCCTTGCTGGGAATCAAGAAAAATTTAGCACAGATAGTGTTGAAATATCAATTATGAAACAGAAAGAAATTATTTAATGTCCATAAAGGACATATTTAGGTCAATAGAGATTGAAAACAAAACCATTTACAATAGCAAGAAAAGTAGAATAATAAATATTAATTTCTCAAATTTATCTACTGTTCAGTAAAACATAAGCAATGGAAATCCCAATTTAGTAATCCATTGAGAAATAGGTCTGACAAACCTTAACCTAACAATCTATGCCTAATAACAAACCCCCCATGTGCATTGCATATGCATATGAATTTATTAGAACATAGCATTATAAACTTATAACATCCTGTAATTTTATGACAAGAGGCTTATACACATAATAAACTAAACATTACAACACATTACAAAAAGCATATCTAGTTTAACAATGTCAAATGTGAAAGACAATTAATATCTCACATATGGCATGTTTACATAATTCCAAAAGAAAACTTTTCAGATGCATTCTCGAATTGTAGTGTTCCATATATTTGTAAGTAAGTCCACATACAGATGCTAAAATTACCACACATCTCTAGCATACACCCATGGAGGGAGAGATAAATCAGAAAAAAGGACCCATATTATGTTTCAAAATAGCCACACAACAAGATTGATGCCACTCGAATGGACAATTCAATTTTCAAGTGGTTAATTCATTTTATCTAAAATCATAGTACCTCAAATTGCAGAAAAGAATAGTTAATGTGCATATTTCATAGTCCTTCCAGTCTACATGGCATGTTTGATAAGTGGCAAACACCAAGCATCTACTCAAAACTAGAATCACACTCATAGGCACATTAAAGGCCATTCCCAGAAATGTTTCATGCTCACTCTCTTAGTATAGATAATACAGTTACAAACTTTCACATAGTTAGGACTATCACATACTACTGAATGAAGGATTTAGAATTCTCTTTTGGACAATACAAGTAGAAAGAAAACTGCATAGGAGCTGTAACTATTTTTACTAGACTTTAAAAAACACTTCCATAACAGATTTTGACTGGCTGATGTCCAATTCCATGTTCAAAAATCTGTTCTCAATTAATAGCTACATACCTGGTGATCCTCTTGCACTTTGCAGAACTGCAAAAAGTTGTTTCCTCGCTTCCCGGGAGAAAGAAACGCCTCTTAGTTTTAAATCATCTCCTATTGTGTCATTCTATCACAGAATTCAATGAAGCTTTAAGATATCATCTCAACTAGAGCTGCTGGAAAGCACACAACATACTAACCAAGTAAAGTCTGTCATAAAATTCAACTCATACTAACCAAGAAGAGGACTGTAGCTAAATTCAATTTAGGATGAAGAAGAAAATCCTTGATACGTGGAAGCGGATGCACTGTCTCTCCACCTTGTTGAGAAAGTATCTTGGCAATGTCCATTGATTCAATTCCTGCATTAATTAACAAAACATAGTTACAACATAAAGTTTTCACCAAACAAATGTACAGTGCAAACACGCGCTCTCTGTACCCATTTAATTTTTGAAATAGTGAATGTAAAGAGCTAAAATGTTAAACATAACTTCGTAATCACAATGGTAAGGACTAAATAAAAGATTCCTTTACTTGGAATCTGTAAACAAGAAATAGCAATAACTTTCTTGTTATCATCACAAGAAAATTTATATTTTCTCCAAGCCAAATAGAAAAGAAGATTACAATTGGCTACAATGAAAAATGATGGGGCCAACAAAAAAACCCTAGGTTCTGAAAAGTAACTGAGCATAAAAAAGTTAACTAGCTGTGGAAACTTTCACTAGTGACAAAAATTGAGGGAATTTTCCAAGAACAAAACTTCTCACAAGCTTAATTTTTATTAATATTCACGCAAAATAATCTATGCTTCACTCCAAATTTTGTTACAGTAATAAGAATCATTTGCATAAGAGTTATGGAGTAGTTTTCCACTCAAGCATTCAAATCCACATATGTCCATCACATGGAACCTATTAAAGTTTGTAAAAGACTATAGAATTTTGGTTTTACAACCACTTCAAAGTGCTCTGCTCTCCTTAAATGTCAAAGAGCACAAATGCAAGAACCTCAATTTCCATGAGGAAGATGTGTGTATAAAACAAACCCTCCCTTTAAATGGCTTAAATAAAAAAGAAAGGCATTTCTTCCATTGTCCAATTGAAGTAGAGTTTAAATGGGGTAATTCTTCGAGAAACTCTTCAAATTCTTTTACAAAGTCTATAATGATAAGAAATTGCTAATATGGCCTACAATAAATAAAGGTGAAGCCAAGAAAATGTAATATAATCAGTAACCTGTACAGATGATGTGCTTCATGATGATGATGTTGACATGATTAGCAAAGATGATAACAAAGATGAAATTCCTAACAATGTGAATAATATGGAAGCGAATGAAGAATATATAATTATTCCTGCTAAACAGCGTTCTATTGCTGATGAGTCCAAAAATGTGTTAGCCCCAAAGATATTGTCCCAAAGAAAAAAATGTTCTCCCCGTACTGTTGTAAACATAAACACAGAGGGTTCAAATAAAGTTGGACAAACAATATCTATGGGAAAATCAAAAAGGAAGATACTTATTCTTGATTGTGTTAATTCCCTATATCAAGAAGATACTCAGATCTAAAACAGTGACATGGAAACATGGGAAGAAGCTAAAGATGATGGTTAAAAAATAAAACAAAATGGAAATGGTGGCCCAAGTCAAAAAACTCATAAAAAAGGAAATGATGAAAAAAACACCCAAATGTGGGCCTCTTTTCCCCAAAGGTGGACAGGGGGGGAACCAAGGAACCTGGTAATTGGCGAGGTTCTATGGAAGAGTGCATTTTTTAATGGGAATCAGCAAAATTTCAGCACTACTGTTGGTTAAGGGAATGGCTCATCGACCCTCCCTGCAGTTTATTCAGATAAAGGTCAAACATCAAGAGTGGGGCTGAAGGACCAAGTTGATCCAAATTCAGCATGGGTGTGCAAATTAATATCTAAGGGGAACCACCTTAGAGGGAAAGGCACAGTCTCTTCTCCTATGACGGTGGTTCTAGGATTAAATAGAGGTGAGTTCTCCATTAATATTCCAAATACTATTGTGGATAAAGATGTCTCTAAAATGGAAATGTCTTCTAAATGAAAATCTAAGGGACCTAGGCCAAACATTGAGTCAATTCAATTGTGGGCCTCTAAGAAATGGTGTACTAAAAGACAACTAGATGTTGCAGTTATGTCAAAAATCTTTTTTTCTTTCTCATTTGCTTGCAAAGAGAACCTAAGCAATGTTATTGCAAGGGGTACATGGTTCCTAGAGAAATCTACCCTAGCTCTTCAAAAATGTGATAATGGGTTCAACACATCACAAGATGCATTTAATGTTGCTCTGGTATGGGTTCGACTACCAGGGCTTCCCATGGGATTCTAGGATGAAGAGGTGTTATTGCTAGTGCCTTCAACCAATTGCTCACCATTGACCTGGTCATAGCTCTAAGAAAATGGCTGTTTATGCGAGGGTGTGTGTATCGATCAGGGAATGGTGCTACCCTCCCAAATCTCTATAGCGTTCAAGCTTGAGGTGTGGAAACAAATCTTGGAGTTTGAATCTTCACGTTTTGCTTGCTTTAAGTGTAAGAAAATGGGACATTGAGCTAAACAATGTCCATCCAGAAAGAAAGTAAGGTTTGGAGATAGAAAGTGGTCAATTAAGTTAGTAAGGGTGAGAAGAACATAGGAAGAGAGCAAGATCAGATCCCTAAAGAAGAAGGTAAGGTGTGATAACCCCAAAAAAAAATTAATGAGATGGAAGAACCTTAGGTAATTGATGAGGGAGATTTTAATAATTTGAAGATGATTGAAGTGAATGTGTCACAGTTGTAGGCGAATGAAGAGAATGTGCCACATGATGATGTTGAATTAGAAACACAGGAGGAATTATTCAAACAGATTCATTTGACTCATCCAGTTCAAGAAGAAAGGGCAAGCAAAGAAGGCTCAATAGAAGGGAAGAATGAGGTTATTTGTGAGGGCCTGAATAAGGAGGAATAAGAGGAACCAGTCCCTTGATTCCCACTCATCGGGGGAAAAGAATAAGGAGAAAATGATGGATACCAAGTCTAGAATGCAAACTAGGAACAGAAACTTAGCAGATTATGATGCGGACCCTAAAAGTTTTGGAAGATTATCAATCAAAGATGGAAGGGAAAGAGATGCCAGAAAGAATTTATGACCTCTTCTTTTATCTTTTTCAACAGCATCCAATTGGATTTGTACATTCCTCATGATTTCAAACATTTCTTCTATCCTTCCAACACTATTGACAACACCTTGGCCTCTACCCATTTTTCACGGAGGCATCTTGACTTTGAATCTGATCCAAACTACCTCGATTTAGAAATCTGTTTGTGAACTGCATCAAATTCCTGATATGCTTACAAGAAAAACTCCCCTGATACCTTCTACCCAACACACAATATTGGGAGATAACTCTTACCACTTGATATACATTCAAGACTCAAAGCTTGATACCAATTGATGTTCTCATACAATCTCCTCCCGAGGATTAAAAACAATGCTCTGATACCACTTGATGCAATCATGGATGGAGAATCCAGTTAAGGACTATCCAACCAACCATGCAGCCAATACAACAAACACTACATAGCAGAAACAAAATGACACAGCCATGATATGAAGCAATAATGTTATTGATTCACAGTCTAAAGTACATTCACAATATTGCTGCAAAGGCTTACAACAGCATGAATGTATCACAGGCACAATTAGTGCATAGAGTTCAATCACAATCTTCTAAGTTGATGTATAATATGATTCTCTTCAAAATGCTATCGAACCATCATGAGCTAACTCTCCATTGGAGATAACTGCCCTCTAACTTAGAATGAAGGATGTTTTTATAGTGAGTGCAAGCAAATAGAATGTTATGCACCAACCAGCAAAGTCGTACAATGCTCAATGCACAATGAAACATGTAGAAGAACCAGCCTGGAAAGAATATGGTAAGATATAATCATTGGAACACAACACAGTCCTACTCATGAACCTCCCCGAAAGCAATTAGATTGGTTGTGTTCAAATGGTGCGAAGCTTGAATGTTTGTCACAGAGCTCAATTGGGTCTTCATTAAGAAATTTGGCATCATTGACCAAAAGCCAAATGTTTGGTGCTGACATGACATATAAGAATATCATCCTAGGAAGTTTTGATATCAATTTGAAACACTGGGATAAATATGTGGAGCCGCACAATAAGATCATTGTATGGAATTCTGATGTTCTGAAATGACAACTGGAAAACTAGAATATGCCTCTATAGTATGAATATTTTTCTGTGGTACCAGTATGATGAGTGGAACTTCATTTGGAAACCTAAAAAACGAAATAAACATGAAAAAAAAAAAAAAGTGGGTGATGCAAAATCACTCTTACACCATGGATGACCCTGCATCACTATAACTGTAGCATTAGAGTTTGTCACAAGACCCTTATTGCGAGAGCTATGAATGAAATTTTCAGAAACCATTTGCAGATCAAAGGATGCAGTTCTGCATCTTTTCTGGTTTCACATTTTGATCCCTCAAATTTCAATTTCCCGTTGAAGGTTTGTACCTATTTCCCTCCAAATTCTAAATCTCAAGATTTCAAATTCTTGGAACACTTCAATCCCCATTTTTCTTTTTGTTCTTCTACACACCCACAGCTCGGAGCAATGGTTCAAAGGCTCTATTTCAATGGTCCTCTTTTTTTGTTAATTACAAAAATAGTATTTAGTTGGTACCAGCACCACCACCAATGGCAACATCTTGCACCACTGGTGGCATTTCAAAAAAAATGTACAATGCAGCACAGCGCATCATGAGGCAGTGTGTGAACTGGCAAGTGTGAGAGCTCTAAAGCTGCCTGCGACAGCAGGGACCAACTGTAGAGAAGTGGAGTTGACGCTTGGAATAGTGGGGTCAATTTGTCCTGGCAGAGAGGCATCAAGCATGGCAAAGGCTGTGTAAGGAGAAATGTGTTAGCAGTGCAGAGTGGGGCAATTAAAGAGTTCAGGCATGGAGGATACAACACACACAAGGCTCATGTAAGAGGGACTATGATATGCAAGCAAGAGTGCAGGAGCAACACCAAGCACAGTTTAAAGGTTCACAATAAAACTTGTTCAAAAAAATGTCACTGAGATGCCTGATGAGATTATTGCTAAATCTTAGAACCTTAAAAACCTTCCTAAAAATTTAAAATCATGACTTGTCGGATAAATCTTCCCTTGCCCCGATATCACATAATTCATTCAAAGATTGTCAATTAATTGGCAATTTTCATAAAACCCATCTCTATTTCTCAGCTTCCAACAAGGATAAAGGGATAAAGACAAAAGATGCCTCCATAATATAATTAAAACTTAAGCAACATTGCTAAGCTTGAGAGGAGAGAAGCATTATCATCCAACATATATAAAATAAGAAAACTTACCTGCAGCTTCAAAGAAGTTAGCACGCATGGGTGGTTTGTTTGAATTGATTATGACACGAGTCCTCCACACATATAAAGAGCCATCTTTAGAGAGTGTAACAAGAAATTGCAGCATAGAATGCCACCCAACTGCAACGATTGGAGCTGAGCCCACTTGTGTTCTGCATCATCAGAAGAAGCTAATGTGAGACTAATTCTGTCTCTTATAATCCATATCATTACAATGAAATCTTGCTGATAAATTTTCACTCGAGGCACACTGCTTCAACATTAGCCCTTTAAAGAAAAAACCTTTTTCAAAGAACTTGAACATAGAACAAAAATGCTATACTCTGACAAAGATGAGGGCTTCAACAAAAAGAATTCCACATGAATTGTTCTCACAACATGTGCAAAAATGTATGACAGTTAAGGGTCTAAGATGTGGCATAACTGATGGCTACTATAAGCATCATGAATAATTCTTAAAGTTCAACACAGAATTCTAGTGTTTGCACAATTTTAACTATTAGCCTTAAATCTCAGTTAATCTGAAAAAGTTGCGATTCTGCAAAGATGTTGATAAGGAAAAAGATTTAAATAGGAGGACGGTCAAAATTAATGGATTTTCTACTTGGCTATCTGTCGAAAGAATGGTCAGGAATCTGATTCTAGGTTACCATGAAATAACCATTAAGAAAAAGGTTTAATGCAGGTTACAGGTATAAGTTATTGTTGTTTGCCTTCTGTGGTCATTGCCAAAAACGTTTGCATGAATCAATTTACTTAAGACATAGAAAAGGTGTCAAAGGCATTGCAGTGTGATGGTAAAGGGGTACACTTGTACAAAAACCAACAAATAAATTGAATTTTCAAACCTGGTAACTATGACAAAAACAGCTCAGATTCAAATCTCCACACCATATTAAAGCAGCTAATATCACAAAGAAGATGTTATGGAGGTCATAAACTATTATAAATTATAATTTAGATAGTGAGGTTGTGTAGCACAGAAAAGAAGGTACATTCAAACATGTGCGATCCAGGTTCTAGGCCAAACGATAGTAAAGTGGCCATGTCTTTTAGCCCCACATCACAGCCAGGTTCCCTAGCTTTGGGAACAAGCCAACCTCTCAGCAATCAAGCATATTTAAAAGCTACTCTTCTGTATATCTCTAATTTTATTGTTTTAAGTGCCAAAGCTTCTCTCTCAAAGATTTCCCCATTCTTTTCCCTGTCACTTTAGCCTAGAGAGAGAAGAGCAAGAAAGATGGAGACAAATTCAGCAAATGGAAAGAAAAACGTTTAACATTAATTAAGAAAATTAAACAGTTGAATATACAAAAGGAGAGAGTTAACCAGATTAATTAAATACACTCTCCCTTATCACTAACTTTTAAAAAGCACAATGTTATTGTTTTTATATTGTGCATTTGTTTTCTTTTTTAAGGTACTTCTAAAATATAAGTACATATAACTAATATTGATGACCATTGTGTTATCTATTCTAGCAACTTTCTTTAATAGCCATATATGAAAACATTAAAAGTTTAATGCCCTTAAACAAACTTGTCAATAAAAGGAGGTTTTATAAAGCTGGACGATATATCAACTTAATAACACCCTTCTCAATCAACAAACAAACAAAGTGCAAATGAAACCTCTAGATGCTTTTTACTCACATGGATAACTCAATGTTTCACTAGTCTGAGCACACACTAATTATCACAAAATATGCTTTTGGTTTCCAACTAATTCTGGTCACCTTTCTTTTTAGGTCAGAATCCCTCAAGCCTTACTTTATCAATCAAAAAAGATTTTTGCAAAATATAATTGGAAGCTGCATCTGATGTAATTGCAGATCAGCCAAAAACCTACCCATCCAAACCACCTCACAAGCAGCAAAATCAAATAACTTGCGTACTTTACGGCTATCAAAGACAAAGCAATAGTCTTGTTTCTTGCTTACCCAAAAATTGCACATGTTCCATGAACGAAGATATATCATTTAGTTTTCATATAATGAACTGAACTGCACTAATCTCGATTTGGTTAACCAAATAATCAAAAATAACCAGAAACACCGTACCAAATTCCAAAATGCAATGTGCCTTTGATGTACCTCAGAATCCTCTTCGCTGCCCTCCAGAATACCATTGGGTTCACTAAGAGATTTGCTAAAATAACTAACAAGAAGGGAGATATCAGGCCAAGTTTTAAACCAGCCTTTGTACGGTCACCATCGGCTTAATCCACCATCTTGAATCTTTCAAGTTGATATCTTGCATACTTTTGCTGAAAAATGAAAACAACTCCATCTACTTGCAAGAAACCAACCAATCTGTCCCTGTCATGTCAAGAGTAGAGCAGATTATCTTACATGAGCCTATTCATATGTAGGTCTCACTTTCTCTTTTGATTAGAAGCATCCATATAGACACTTCATCCACTAAAATTTTGAAATAAAGATTGGGATCAGGAGGAGGACTGTTGAACACTAAATTAATCAAAAAGTAATTAATCTTAGTGTTCCATGCTCTCTGTTAGTTTTAGGATCAGAAATGTAAGCAAGCAGAAAATGCAACACATAAAACAATGAACACAGTATTTTACCCTGGGAAAACCCTCCTACTCGAGGGAGAAAAACGCAGTAAAGATGTCCTCTTATAATCAGAAATAATAGTGCAGAAGTAGCACTCAGAATCAGGCCCTAGGAAGGCCGAAACTTATACAATGGATCTGCACTTGTATATAATGTGAATTCTTGAATACACAAAGTATTTGACTCTTCTCCTTGATGCTAATCTGCAGATTAGAAAATTCGATCTGCTGCTGATGGAATTCGAACTTGGAGTGAATTGATTGATGCTCAAATGAGAGGACTCTATCCTCTTTAAATAGCAAACTCGGCGACCTCCTTTCTAGGGCCAACCTAAAGAAATACAAAATTTGTTTAAAATGTGAAGGCCGACCTGCTTTGAATTGGCTTTATATTAAGGAAAAATATCTCCCGAAGCTACAAAACACTAACACTCTCGACATTCACTTCATCCCAAGGTGTAATTTCACCAATTTGCACCCAAGATCTCCCTCACTAGAAAACACAAACAACTTTGCATTGACTAATGTACACCTCCTCCAAATCACCATTTAAAAAGGCAGATTTAACATCCATCTAAAACATTTTCCAACAAAATTGAGCAGTGAGAGGCAAGTCACTAACCTAACTGACACCTTCTCGCTCATGGCACAGATGTCTCCCCATAGTCTATCCCCTCCTGCTAGACAGACCCCTTTGCTACAGGCCTCACTTTGTGTTTGTCCAATGAACTATCCAAATTCAATTTAGTTACATAAATCCGTTTACACTCATTTGTCTTTTTACCTGGCTGCAGCAACGAAGTTTTGTTTTGCATCAAAGAATCATATTCATCCTTCAAGACTGTGTCAAACTCCTTCCCTGAGTTTTCTCATAAGAAAGATCATGCAATTAATAAGAAGATAAAACCGAATCATCATCAGTAGAGCAACAACAATAAATGTGAACCATACACCTCATTGGCAACATCATTAAATCCATCCAACTCATCTTGCTTTAAAGCCCTTTGCATTTTAAAAAGCTACCCTTTGGTCTTTAAAGGGGTATGGTATCACTTTGGTCTCCTTATTGGCTCAACCTTATTGATTGAATCAAATCTATTCAAATCTAAATTGGTGTCATAACTAACCTGTCCAAGAGAAAATCAGCCTCACCAGTAAGATGGTTAGCCCCTCTCAGACACAGAAACATCTTGAACCTCCTGCAAATTCTGAGTACTATCTAAAGCCATTTAAACTCAAAATACATGGAGAATCTGATTTTACTAATGGTTTTGACTAAAATTCATAATTGAAAAGACTATCACAATCATCAAAATCAGCATCCCTACTTATAGAGACCTTTCAAGTAAGCATGTCCACGGGTCTTTACACTTTTGATTGCTAACTGTTGCCAACAAAAAAAAAATCCTGGACTCCTAATCAAATCCACTACAGACTTTGTCTGAAACATAAACATATGCAATGGAACCTAATATTCTACAGAAATATGCCATTGGTTTCTTCCTTGAACCAGCATCATCCGATGCAATCTCTTGCAAAACCTTGAATAAGCTTCTATTAAACGTATAGGTGGTTGATTTTACCACTCTCGTCCAAAACACCATAGGCACACTCTTACACCTTAGCAGAGATCAAGACATCTCCACCACCACTCAATGCGTACTCTTGAAAATTCAATTTTCCTAAGGCATATACAGTTGCTTTGCTACAAAACTCACTCCAATGATCAGTACGTAGAAGCTTATTATTCAAGCAGTATTCAACCTCTACAAAAGCTTCAAACTGCTTGAATTTCTCAAACACCTCACTCCTACATTTGAGAAAATATAACCACATCATCGTACTTAATCATCAGCTAAAAAATAGGAATATTATAGTACCAAATATTGATTTAGCATGTATCAAAAAGTCAGATGTTTTTCACTTCATCTGGTCCCAAATATCTGCATACAACAATTCAAGAAAAGTTATTTCCAAGTCACAAGGTTCATGTCCGCGATCAAGTTCAGTGAAGATAAGATTCAGAGCAAGTTCATCAACTGATAAAATTCAGGAAAGAAATTATGATTTAATTTTTAAATATTAATATATTATTTTAAATTTCAGATATTAGATTTAAAAAAACTTGAAAATACTAAAATTTGAATAAATTTAAAATCAAAATCTAGCCAAAAAGAAGTTTTCCACAGGTATGGGTCCCCACCTCCAAAATCCCCTCATTTCTAGGATGTTCCCCTGATTTGGGGACGGCTTGGCAACTCTCATAAATCCCCAAGACGTCCAAGGGACTCCTAGGAGTCTCCCAATTGTCCTAGGGACTTTTAGACATCTATCACAGCAGGAAGAAGAAAAAGTCCATATTTTTTAAAAAAATCAGAGTGTTTTTGAATTATGTGCCATAAACCCTAACCCTAATGGCCTATGGGTCCTACCCAAACCCTAAACACTCACAAAAAACTTATAAATAGGCATCTAAGCCTCATTCCATATCACTCCCAAGTTTCAATAAGACTGAAAGTTGCAACAACAAGATGCAAGAGTGAGAAAGATTGAGGGCATTAGGATTTAGAAATAGTAAGAGTAATAGGAAGAGGAAGAGAAGAGGTGAAGAGTGGCATCAATCCACCATTGAATCAACACACTATTCATGCCTCAAGGTAGGCTTTGGCCCTTCATGACTATTTTTTTTTTTATTGTTCAAATTAGTAACTAATTAGTAATTACAAATTTCAGTTGACAAATTTAGTAATTAATTTAGGCGCTTGGGGTTTACAATTTACATTGTTACAAATTTCAATTTAAATTTTAGTTTTACAAATGAATAACCATGTTCCACAACAATTCTGAGACAAGGACAGAGGGACTGCAAGAGACACATTACGGAGACGGCAGTCCGAGGGCCATTTTTGGGGGATGGCAGGGGGCACCAATATAGAGAGAGACAGCAGTCCAAGGGCCATTTTTGGGGGACAGCAGGGGGCACCAATATATATATATATATATATATATATATAGAGAGAGAGAGAGAGAGAGAGAGAGAGAGAGAGAGACTCAAATTTCTAAAATTCAATGAACAGAAGTATAAAAGCAGCAATATAACATGACACTGTCAAAATGATGTTAGATGATGTCTGCAAAAGCCTGCATGCCAACCACATTCAAAAAATAAATTGTTTGTTTATACTTCTCACACTATACCAGACCATGGCCAATGGACCTTTAGCCTATTTTGCAACTGGCAATAATAACTGACTCTAATTCCATATCAATAATTTTGAAGTTTGAGACTTATTTGAACAATGAAATCAGAAATCCAAACTATTGCTGTTAGTGTTAACTGTTAGTTTTATGATCAGATATAGTGTACAGAAAATTTATTCAAAATTGACACAATAGCACAGCCAATACCCTGGGAAAACCCTCCAACCCGATGGAGAAAAACCCAGCCAATATATCTCTTATATATTGATTATAATGAGAGCAGAAATCTGCTTACAATTCAGACCCAACACAAGGTCTCTTGAACAATGATCAGCACCTCTCCTAGGTGCAAATATACAAAGTTACAAACAATATATGTTTCTCCTTGAATCGATCTGCTGCTACAAACTTCTGATCTGCTGCTCCAATCGAACTTCTCCTTGAATGAAATGCTTCTACTTTTTTTGACAAATGAAGGATATCAAACATGTATATATACATGCAAATCAGGAGGGATGTGACTCTTCATTAAGAGATCGGCCTCAAGTAAGAAATGCGACTTTTCTAGAAGGGGCGCAATTTCCAATGAAGTCGGCTCAAATAAATAATAATTATTTATTATCACTTTTTAATATTTTAACTTTTAGTTATGAATTAAAGCGCCTCTTTAATCAATTCATTTATATAAATTAAATAGCCTGATGGCTATCATTTAATTTATTCATCTCTATCAATTGTGGTCGGCTCGAAGATATGACCGCTGCTGCATAACATCAACATTAGCTGTTATATAATGTATCGTTAACTATGAATCTAAATCATGACATATTATTGCTGCTATACTACAGTTGTTGCAGTCACTATTGTCATGATTAATTTAATTGCTGTTATACTACTGTCATAATATATTTAATATTTATTGCTGTTGTTATAATGGTGTCATGTTATACTACTGTTATAATGCTCTCATGATATATTTAACAGTCTTTTTTCAATGTTATGAACGGTATCTTTTTAGAACATTGTAAAAAATTGCTTTGTTATAGGGGCACTTGGTCGTCCCTAAGACAGTCGAGAGATGTTTGAGATGTCCTCATCCACCTAGGGGGCTTAGGCATCCCTTACCGTTTCCTATAGTCCCTAAAATGGGGACAGGTTTCCAAGACATTTCTAGAATTTGCTTGTTGGGGAGAACGGCCAAGGGACGTCTCTACTGTCCATGAAATGCTTGAGGGAGTGGGGACAGGAGTTTGAGGGGTGGGGATGCATCCCCATGTAACACAGAAGAATAATGATCAAATTTTTAATTTTTAATTTTAACAGCAATATTTAGTTGTTCAGCTTTATTTGTTAAATTATTTATAAATGTTTCTTGTGCAAATTGGCATAGGTATTTGAATAGACATTTAAAAATTAAAATTCACAAGTCAGATTAGGATTTCATTTTTTGTGTATCCTCTACTTCTAAACTTCGTGCGACCTAAAGTAAGAAATTCAAATACAAAATCCTTGTTTAAAAAAGGTTGAAGAACAAGGATTCATATTTTTTGTGTATCCTTTGCTTCTACACTTCGTGCGACCTAAAGTAAAAAAACAAAAATAAAATCCTTGTCTCTTGAGCTTCTACATAATTTATTATTTAATGGCATTATGACATGTATGGTAACCATAAATTTGTTTCTTGCAATGTCACTATGAGTTCTTCTCACAACATGAGTAATGAGGAGAATCACAAAGAGCCAATGGGATTTCAATTAGAGACTTTGAGTACAAATGTGAGGGAGGCAAGGAGTGAGGTAACTAGTTCTATTGGTAGTGCACATTTTAGTTGTCCTTCCAAATTATTACAACATTTTGCCAAGGATCCCTTTGATAAGAAGTTGCCTTTAAAACAATTTGCCACTATAATTGCAAGCAAAAACTAGGTCATCAACAAGGGTCACTAGGCTATGGAAATATCATTTTTGTCAACTTGAATTTCAAGGCAGCATCACAAGAATTAATGCACACCTCCTTTATGTCATTGGCAAAGGTGTAGGATTTTGTGGGGCATTGTCATATGAAACGAGAATTGAAATAAATAAATTGTGGGTTTATATGTTGATGACCAAAGTCATGTACCTGCCACTTTGCTCATAAGGGCTCCAACTCCTACTCCTAATAGTATTAAGAAATACCCCAAATGCATGAGTTCAACTTATTCTACATACGCTTATCCTTTTACGTCTAGTTCAAGGTAACAAAAATAGAGCCTAAGGGGAAATGTAGAATGACCACTAGTGATGTTGCAAACATGGTAGCAAAGTTATTCAATGTGCAAAACAAAGATGAGGCAGATCATGCCATAGGCAAATTCTTCTTTGCCAAATGTTTACCTCACGGAGTGTCTATATCAATGTACTACTTACACAGGGAGTAAACGGAACTATATGTAGCATACAAAACAGAACAATACAGTATGATAGAACCATAAGATGTTTGTATTCATATCCAATAAATATCACCATGTACAATCACCAATATATCTCTGTTATCAATCATGGAATCATAATAATAATGAAAACAATAGTGGTGTCCCTCTCGACTACAAAATGAAGTACATATAACGTTCGGCGGTTGGTTGAGCAACCAACCGTCGTGACGTTCCATAACAGCCCGCTACAACTAATCAGGACTTAATTACCCGCGAGTACATGTCAACCAATATTCTCATTAAGACTATAGTTTTATTGCATTATACTAACTTGGCCGACTATGGCCGATTACGGCCGACTACGACCGACTACGCTAAGGATATTTAGCCACTTACATCATCCCCCCCACAAAATAGGTCGCCTTCCAAGCGACAAGATAACAAAAATGGGAAATGACGCTATTCAAAATTTATTGAGAGGAAGGGGGGAGTGAGGACGTCCCTGGATGAACTGATGAGGTGGTAGTAGCAGCAGAAGAGTGTTGGTCCTTCAATCGCTTGACTTCTTCCATGCGTACTCGAAGCTGGCGATCAGCAAGAATCACATTCCCTCGTGGCTTTCACCATGTGGGCTGCCTCCATCAGCTGGCTCTTGACCTTGTTTGCCTCCACGCTTGTGGTTGCCAACTGGTCCTCCAATGTTTTCAATTTCTCGCTCCACATTTGTTCTTGTTTCTGAGTCTCCTCCTTCCTTTGTCTAAACTCCTCCTCCCTCTGGCGGTTCCCTTCCTCCAAACTACTCACTCTAGCCTCCAAGGTGGCTATCTGTTTTGCCCGTGCATCCAACACCTGAGTTTGGTCTGCTAGCTGAGTTTGGAGATTCTTTATAGTCATGGTCGATTCTTCCTTTACTTTTTGTAGCATGTGATAGGCTTCCTCCTTTCCTGCTACTGCCAACTCTGCAGATAGTATCTGCTTCTTTACATTGTAGAAGACATCTCGAAAGGCAAGCTCAATGTGATAAAGGCTTTCTATAACTTTCGCATCCCTTCCTGCTATCCTTGGTGGGTTGCCTCGCCAATTTCTGAGCATGGTTGTAGTTTCGTTTGCCGGCCACCCTTGGCTGGTAAAAATGCGAGCGAACTCTGCCTCACATCCCATTTGTACAAACCCTCTAAGGCGTTGTACCTCCTGTCCCACCAATGGAGATCGGCCAATCTTAAGTTCGTTCGAGATGTGCCTCACTTGCATCATGACTCTCCCCATGTGTTGGAGCTCCTCCAAATATCTCTGCACGGTCCCTAAGGGATTTGAAGGATCCGGTTGTGATATCTCTACCACATACCCTCCCGACTCATCATCCTCGTCAGGTGCCTCCTCCTCCTCTGGGGGAATATTCCCCACCCCTCTCTGTTCTGCTACTGTCTCTCCTACTACATTCACCTCCTCTGTGGCCACTGGCGGCTGCTGAGATACCTCCTCTGCCACTGGTTGCGCTGGTATGTTCATCACCGTGTCACTTCCCTATGTCTGAATGGCTGAGCCTGCAACGGCTCCAAATGTTTACCTCGCGGAGTGTCTATATCAATGTACTACTTACAGAGGGAGTAAACGGAACTATATGTAGCATACAAAACAGAACAATACAGTATGATAGAACCATAAGATGTTTGTATTCATATCCAGTAAATATCACCATGTACAATCACAGTATATCTCTGTTATCCATCATGGAATCATAATAATAATGACAACAATAGTGGTGTCCCTCCCGACTACAAAATGAAGTACATATAACGTTCAGCGGTTGGTTGAGCAACCAACCATCGTGACGTTCCATACCAGCCCGCTACAACTAATCGGGACTTAATTACCCTTGAGTACATGTCAACCAATATTCTCATTAAGACTATAGTTTTATTGCATTATACTAACTTGGCCGACTATGGCCGATTACGGCCGACTACGACCGACTACGCTAAGGATATTTAGCCACTTACAACAACGGCCTTCCATTCCATGAGGCTCACTCTCCATATTATAAGGAGGTTGTGACAAAACAATCAAAGCAAGACCATCATATGTGCCACCAAGGGAGACAAAATTGGGGATAACAATCTTGCATAAAAAATATTCCAAGATTAACATTCTAATGGAGAAAATGAAAGCTACCTAGGTCACTAATGGATACATCATAATCACGGAAGGGTCAACAGATATCAAGCTTCATCCACTCATCAACATTATGACCACATGTAGAGAGGGCCCTTATTATGGCCAAATGTATAGAGGGGCCTTACTTCCTTCGAGCTATTGATTGTTAAAGGCACTACAAGGATGCTGATTTTCAGTTTGAAATCCTTAGAGATGCTATTGAGGAGATTGGCTTAGAGAATGTGGTGCAAGTAGTGACAAATGCAGCATATGTGTGCAAA
This sequence comes from Sequoiadendron giganteum, assembly GCA_007115665.2. Taxonomy (NCBI): domain Eukaryota; kingdom Viridiplantae; phylum Streptophyta; class Pinopsida; order Cupressales; family Cupressaceae; genus Sequoiadendron; species Sequoiadendron giganteum. Next base: position 189,869,453 of record CM021110.1, on the reverse strand, counting down.
CTTGCAAGGAAATTGATTGAAGAAGCCTACACACATATTTAGTGAACTCCTTGTTGTGTCATGTCATGAATAATGCACTCAAGGAAATGGGAAAAATTAGATGGTTCAAAGATGTAGTTAATGATGCTAAAGATGTGCAGATGTTTATCTACAACCACCATACTTCACGTGCACTCTTCAAGACCTTCTCTAAGGAGCTTTTGAATCTTGTGGAGACTAGATATGCATCATACTTCACCTCTTGGAGAGGATGCTTGAGTTGCGAGAGGCATTATAACTAACAATCATGACAACAAAGTGGAATTGGTGGCCCAAGTCTAAGTCAAAGTAACAAGAGGAGAGGGGGTGGTGAAGAGTGGTACTTTTTGGACCGATACAAAATACATTGTTGCCATTCTAGTTTTCAAAGTTCTTAGATATTGGGGCACAAATGCACCTAACCTTGGAGAGGTGTACGAGTGCATTGACAATGTGCTTAGCCAAATGCAAGCCACTATGTAAGAGAAAGACCCCAGGTTAGCATTCTACAAATAGCACATTCAGCCAATCATTCATTGCCAATGGGAGAAGCTCAACACTCCCTTGCACATGGCCTCATATGCGTTGAACCCAAAGTGGTATGTGCAAAGGTCAAGAAGAACTACTCATACACAAAATGTATGATTCTACATAGGCCAACATCATTCATATTAAATGGACAAAATTTGCCTCTTAGAGGATATTCAAGATGGAGGAGACTATGGCAAGGAAGGATCCAATTCTATGGGGGGCTATGCATGGAACTAATTATTTGACTACCACACTAGCTATTCATCTATTGTCCTAGGTTTTTAATTCTCCTACTACTAAGAGGAACTAGTTTACTTATAGCTTCATCCACTCTGTTAAGAGGGACTGACTTACCTCTAGGAGAGTGGAGAAGCATGTACTTAAACATAGTGCCTTAAGTCTCATTGACAACTTAGCCAAATGCAAGCCATTGTTTAAGAGAAAGACCCCACATTACATGCTGCAATAAACACATTCAGCCAATCGAAAATCAACACTCCCTTACACATAGTTGCCTATGCATTGAACCCAAAGTGGTATATGCAAAGGTTGAGAAGAATTATTCCTACACAAGATGCTAAGGTAAAGGCAAGGTTCATGAAGGCCATTCAAAAGATCTACACAGGCCATCATCATTCATACTAAATGGACAAAATTTGCCACTCTTAGGGGATATTCAAGATGGATAGGGAGACTATGGCATAGAAGGATCCAATTCTGTGGTGGATTATGCATGGACCTAATTCTTTGACTACTATACTAGCCATTCATCTATTGACCTAAGTTTTTAATTCTTCTACTTCTAAGAGGAACTAGTCTACTTATAGTTTCATCCACTCTATTAAGAGAAATTGACTTACCTCTAGGAGAGTGGAGAAGCTTGTAGCTATACATAGTGTTGTATGTCTCATTGATCACAACAAGCTTATATACAAGGAGAGTCAAGTAGCCCAATGCGATGTAGAGTTAGAGGAGCCATCATAAGTTGATGAAGATATAGCACAGACAAGGTTGGTTGGTATTGCTTTGGAGCATCTTGGGCTTGAGAAGTCTAGCAATTTGACTAATGAGAAATTTGGCACATATTTTTCAATGTAATCATCATTTTGAATATAATATAATTATATGAATATATGGATATTTGGCATTTTCATTTTTCATTCAATGCAATATCAAATATGTTTGAGTATTTCAAAGTTTCATATGTTATTCTTTGTATTTTTTTATAACTATTTTTTTAGGTCAACGTTCCCCTGCCATCCCCAAATCTAGGCCATTGCTCCCCCATCCCAAGACTCCATGGAACATAGCCAAAAAGTAAATACATTAAATCATAGTAGAAGAAATTGTGAAAAAATAACAAATCACCAAGTTATCCAATTTTTCCCCAAAAAAATAATGAATTTTAAAATAAATCATAGTCAACATTCTTTTACTTATTTTTTCTTGCATAATCACAATAAAATCACCAAAATCACATGTAATTGTGGTTTTTAATAATTTTTGAACTTTTTTTTTTCCGATTTTGACTTTAACTCGTGACTTTTTTGTTCACGTAGGGTTTTAAATACCAGTTGTAGCAATTAGGGAAATGTCTTTTTTGGGTGTTGTTATGAATCCATCCGATCCCAAAGAACAAATGGTTTTTCATGCTGGAGTTGCCCATATACGGTTATAATTGGAACCAAAAGTCACTCGTTTGAGATTGATTGATTAATAGTCAACAAAGGTCCCTACACCCTTTGGAATGTGTGGAAATGTTGCCCATTATTTTAGGCCCCCAATCCCATATCCTCATTTGCAGCTGCCACAATTGATAATCTAGTTTTATTTTGTTTAAGTTTGGATTTTTTCTTTTCTTTTTTTAAATATCATTTATTAATATTTATTCAGTATATAATAATTAATTTTGCTTATTATATCATTATTAGTTTATTTAATAAATTTGTTATTTATTAAATTTAATCTCTTTTATTATTAATGAAATTATAATATTTAGGTATAAAATAATAAATCATATTTTAATATAATAATATAGTTTTTAGTTTGTGTTTATTCTATTTTAATATTTTATTATATTATTGTTTGTGTGTGTGTGTGTCTATATATATATATATTGGATACGTAATTGTCTTTGTATCCATGCAACTCTATTAATAAAACAATTCATAGTTAAAAGACTTCCAAGACTCGCCCAAACTTAGTGAGTCTCAAGTTGGGCAGAGTGAACCGAAGCCTAGAGACTCGAATATCTCGTGAGTCTGGTCAAACTTGTCAAACCTGATTAGTCATGTCACTTAGACTCAACCATGATAGTTGTGGAAATCAAAAAATAGGAATAAAATTTTGAAAAGACTCAAATCTAAAAGCATGAAAGTCAAGCATTTTTTAAAGGTTTGGAGAAGTCTTGGAGCCTAGTTAAAAAGCAATAAAATTATAATAAATGGTATGTGCCATGAAGGTCGATGTGGTTTCAACCCCATTAGGGACATTGCCCCCAGACCACGAGTGCTGCCCTTCACCCTATTGCAGGCTGCCACCCCTAGGCCCATGCTCTAATTTTTATTTGCTCTCTTTATCTCTATGTTATTAAAATGCTTTTGAATTTTAAAAACAATAGGTCTTCCTCTTCTTATTTTTCTATTTTTCTATGAAAATCCAAATTTTTCCCAATTAAATCCCAATTTTTTTTAAAAATCTTTTAGTTTTGGTTAGCAGATTTTTTCCCACAAAGATTTTTGCTGCTATGTATTAAATATCACTAGTAATTTGACTTTAAACTTAAGAAAAATATTGATATATTTTTAATTTAAAAATAAAACTTAAACCTAAATTTAAAACCAAAACAAAAGATAAAGATGTGCAATGTTTGAACTATCTATAATCAAAATAACAAAAAAAGTTTTCAAATAATAAATTTCCAGAGTACCATTTTCTATATTCCTTCTATTTTCTTCAAATTGGACCGTAACTGTGTCATATTGGGGAATATAGTATCATAAATATACCTACGCTTCTATAATTTAGGTTTAAGAGTTTCTCTCTCTGGAATTCCTGATGCATTCTACAAAAGATAATCTCACATTCTTTGCTCACCTTCAAATTGCGAAAAACTATTCTGCAGATCCCAGCATTTTATGCCAATCTGATATTAATTATTCTAGTATATAATACCTAAATAAAACCCTGATCAACCAAACACAGAAACACTAGAAATCTTTATACATGAACAATAGCCGCTGAAATCAGACACAATGTGTTTTTACACAGGCTAGGAGGTGTTTTATAGGAAAAAAAAGTAAACCCTAATTTAAAACAAGTTTTTTCAGCAAAATCTATCAATTTGTCCTTCAAAAATTCATACAGTTGCATAGGTATGAATTTAATGGCAATTTAGAACGATTTTCAGGGTGCTTTTTAATGTTTGCTGGATTTTAAATTTTTATAATAAAATCTGGTGAACTCTGTGTCTTAGGTTTCTATTTAGCTGTTCATACCCTCAGTGACAAACTCCAAATTGCAAATTGGAAGCAGCCAAAATATAAACCTATGCAGCCTGAGATCCTACAAACTTTAGTCTCTAACCTCCTGGGCAAGGATTTTACTTGTATAGAAAGTGTTGCAAAAAGTAGCTCACTCACCCACCACATACTGGTGTATGACCATGTCATATCAAAATATAGTCACTAGGAGATTTGGGTAGGGTTATGAAACCTCACTCCTATATTGGAGTCTCCAAGTGACAGAATTTCTCAGAGTAGCACCTAACTTATGGCAGCCCAAGAGAAATTGAACAATCTGTCACAGCCCAATTAGGGTACAATCAACAGGAAATCAGCCCCACTTTGCCTAACATTTTTACATACAATGAGTAGTTTAAGAGTCTTTATAATTCTCCCTCTTCTTTGTTAGTCCCTTGTTTCAGAGTCCTGTCATTTAGCTGTATAAACATATGTGGTAATGTGCAAAGCACAACAGGGGTGCTCCTTTTAAGGGATAGTCACTAGGAAATTTGGGTAAGGTTAAGAACCCTTGCCCCTATGTTGGAGTTTCTGAGTGACTGAATTTCTCAGAGTTGCACCTACCTTATGGCAGTACAAGAGAAATTGAGATAACTGTCAAAGCCTATTAGGGCACAGTACACTGGAAATCAACCCCAATATGCTGAAATGTTTTTAATGTAATGAGTAGTTTAAAAGCATAGTTGCCAAGAGACCAGAACTGGTACTGGTACAGGAGACTAGTACTGATACCGGTATGTCTTTTTTTTTAAAGTAGGAGACAGGGGTACTTGGAGACGCCATTTTTTAATATAATTTAATAATTTATAAATTTACTACATTAAAACTGAAAATATCATAGACATTGAACTTTCAAAACAAGAACATTGGTAAAGTTTATGTCAATTTTTTATTTTTTTTCATATGGAAACTTGTCGAAACATAGGTTTTTTTAGTTTTTTTTTAAATGAAAAATTAAGGAAACGTTGGTGAGATGTCTCCTGCAAGCAAGGATGACTCCAACAAGTTTCCAGTACGAGGAAACACATCCCAATACTCGAGACGCATCCCAAGAGGTCAGAGACACATCTCCGTGCAACTATGTTTAAAAGTCTTCATGATTCTCCATCTTCTTTGTTAATCCCTCATTTCAAAATCCATCACTTAGTTGTATAAATGTATGTAGCAATGTGCAAGCACAAAAGGGATGTTCCTTTTGTTGAATGCGCAAGACTAGAGAGGTGGGGGGGGTGAATCAGTTGTACCTTAAAACTTCAAAACCCTCACAAGCATTCAAATCCACGTTAATCCAATTAACCCTTAATCTGTTAGAATGATTTATCATGAAAGCAAATAACAGAAACAAAACCAAATCAACACCATAAAAAAGAAACACCAGATTTATGTGGAAAACCCAAGATGGGAAAAATCACGGTGAGGATTAGCTCACAATATAAAGTAATATCAACACCGAATACAATAGGGCTCACTACCCAAAAGAAAGAAAGGTTCACTGCCAGAATAGAAAAGAAGATAGAGAAGAGTGTTACAATGAGAAATCCATCTCAATGCAACGGAAAAATCCACCACAGCATTACCAACACCTTCATAGTCTTTTTGAAGAATCGTAGACACCTTTTGCTCACTGCATTCAATAATCTAACGCATGAAAGCTCGCACTGCACTTCACAAATTTGCACCCTACAACTCTGTAATTTGCATCATACTCATCTATCTTATCATCCCTCAACAACTCAACACTTATTTATACCATCTTCAACCTTGAAAACATTCCCCAAGGTCGGCTATGCACCTCAACCGTGCAAATTCAAATTAGGTCAGCACCAAAACATTACCGTGGTGGAAAGGAATGAAGGCAGACCACAACACAGCTCAATTAGGACCTAAATCCACTCATACACGCCACCCACACTTCCACAAACACCTAAGCAGCTTCGCAAATAGTGTAAACACCCAAGGTCGGCCGAACCTGTGTTAACAACATTAAACAATTAAATACACACTTCCTCAAATCCAAAGACAACTTGAGAACAACACACCATGCTTGAACACGATCTAGAATATTCCACAAACACCCTAAAATCCAACAAATTCCTTCGCAACAACTTTCACTTGAAGAATGTACACACCCAGTACACTCAAACAACTCTGCCATACACTGCAACTCAAAAAACTGACTTCTAAAGCACCAAACCTCAAACAACTTCATCTAAAGAAAGATACAGACACTATCAGTATACTTCCAGATCCACAAGACCTGAAACCACTCTGCAAAGAAATGTGGAGCAAAAACATTTCTCCCTAACACCTTTGAAATACACAGTTCACACACTAGTGAACACACCTTCCTCTATACAATGATCCAGCATATCAAATTTTGAATGCAACACCTTTGAACACCTCTAATCAACATATCCAAACCACACAAGCAAATCTTCAACATAGAAGAAATGCGGAGCCAAACCAAAACGTTACTCTGCAACACAGAACACCACTACAACACATTGTTTCCTATTTTCATTCAATTTTCTCAAAAGCACTCGAAAACCAAGCACCAGAAACATATCATCATCACCACCAAGCTAACTGCAACATAGCAACTCAAGCATACATCCATAGATAGAAGCTTATCAAAGCAATACTAGAGGTTGACACCAGTAGCTTACTAATGACAACATAATGCAACTACTCAAAGCATCATTAGGGACAACACCAACTACACATCTTTGTAACAAACTCCTCATACAATTGACATCAATGACAACACCAACTGGGGTTGGGGCCCTAGCTCGGTTGGCTAAATCTTTCTTGTTGCAGGAGGTTGGTCACGAGGTCTAGTCTCCCCCACCCCCGTGGTACTAGAGGGCGTGTCGCGCCAGCGCCGCCGGTCACGTTAAAAAGTTTACCAAGCGCACTGAAGTTTATAGGGGGTCGTGCTACCCGATTCTTGCAGTCTAATAAAAAAAAATTTAAAAATTTAAAAAATTTAAAAAAATTTTAAAAAAAATGACAACACCAACTACTCATACTTGCAACACCTTTTAATGGATACATTTCTTTAAATGTTTCCTATGCAAGATGACAGTTCCTCGAACTAGCAAGGCTCTAGTTGCTTCAATGCCTTAAATTCTATGGACTAGCAAATATGGTCAGTTGTTGCTACTTTCTTCATGCTTGTTTATAACTTTATAGTTTGAAACCATGTAATGTCCCCTTTTGGGGATATTCCTAAATTTAGGCCTACAAAACAATAATAATCAATAAACACTGATATTAGTAATAACAAGTATCAATTTTATGGTTATATTCAAATTAATACCTAAAATATTATAATATTGGGAGCAATACATCATAGCTAAAACATCATAATATTTAGATCTGTAGTACATAGTATCATTAATATTTGAATTCAAAATATCTTAACATCATTAATGATTATTCCAAAGCATATTCCTATAACCAATCATATTAGGAATTTACTTGAAGTACTTGCAAACCACAATCTCAAGGATGGTTTTCTTTGTATTGTGAGAACATGGGTGGATCCCTATCCATCCATCTCGAGATGGTGTGCTTGAGAAGACCCTCAAGCACAAGATCACTCATACATCTCTTGGCCCACGAGCACTCCATCTCAGGGTGGCATACTTGAGAAGTCCCTCGAGCCCAAGAGCACTCATCCACCTCCCGACCCACGAACATGGCAAGATCTCAGGTCCACTCCATCCTTCAATCCACCTTGGAGGCGCCCCATCCTCCTTGATCAAGCCTAGGAGTCCTATTTCACCTCCCAACACATGAGCACTCCATCTCAAGGTGGCATGCTTGATAAGATTCATGAGGACCGCCTTCCTTAACAAGCCTGAGAGCACTCATACACCTCTCAGCCCACAAGCGCTCCATCTCGAGGTGGCATACTTGATGAAGGAAGGGTCAATACTTCACCTCTCGTGAACTCGAAAGGTTGATTGGCCTCCCTATTTGCAAAACACTTCTATAAATTCTAAATAGATTGCTAAAGGAACCTACCATATTCATTGGTAATAAAATATCATTATGCAATTATGATATATATATATATAGCTATTTCTAATTTATATTCTCAAACTTACTTCCCAATAATATTCTTGCTGAAACAATATTTATTTCCAATAGATATCTTATATTCTAATTTCTTATTTTCCTTTTTCAATCACATCCACTTGATATCCTCGATTGATATTTGAGTGTGTGTTACTTGGATGAATTGATAATTGAATGATTGGATGCATGAACGATTTGATGATTGAATGTATTGATAGACTTATTGTTGTTTGCTTGATTGATATTTTTGGTATTTCGATTGCTTGATTTCTTGATGGATAGATGAGTGACGACTGCTTAATTTCTTGATGAATAGATGAGCAATGATTGCTTAATTTCTTGATGGATAGATAAGTGATGATTGCTTATTGAATGTCAATGAATTGATTTACCCTTTATATCCATTTCTTGAAGGAGTCACCACCCTTCATAATAAAGGAGTCACCACCCTTCATAATAAATTATAAAAGAGTCACCACCTTTCATGGTTGCCTTTTGAGAATAATACTTTACTTCAAAATTGATTGATAGATGAGTGATCATTGCTGATGATTGCTTAATTTCTTGATGGATAGATGAGTGATGATTGCTTATTGAATGTCAATAAATTGATTTACCCTTTATATCCATTTCTTGAAGGAGTCACCACCCTTCACAATAAATGAGTCACCACCCTTCATAGTAAAGGAGTCGCCACCCTTCATGGCTGCCTTTTGAGGATAATACTTTACTTCCAAATTGATTGATAGATTTATTTCCCATTGATGTTCTCTTCAAAAGGAAATGTTCCCCCTTTTATATCTTATTATTGAGGGAGTCACAACCTTTCACATTAGGAGTCACATCCTTTCTCACATCATCACTACTCTTGAGAACATAATTTAATTTACTTGCAAAGACACATAAGGTTCTATTCTCAATTCAATTATTAATGATGTTATGGATCCCTTTCTCAAATGAAATGCTCTCCCTTTTATATCTCAAGTTTGAGGGAGTCACACTCTTCACCTCAACAGTTACAACTCTTTATCACTGCATTTGGAGAATAATAAATTAATTTGTTAGTGCTGCTGTCTATTACTTGTCATCAGTCCTAATAATTCCTCACCCTTGCCTTTCCTTCTAGATCTACCTTCTCAAGGGACACAACCTTTCATATGCTGGTTCACCATTCTTAACAACTTAATTAATTATCTTTATTGATTTCTTTTGAAACATAGGCTGTAGACATTTAAGAATTAAAAACCAAGTTTTTTGCCCTACTCAATTTTGCATCATATCATCCTCTTGGATTACTTCAATAGTAGAAATGGGACCTAATAGGGTATAATTCATGCTAGGATGGGTTATAATCTGTCATAGCAGCTCAACTGAGAGGAATGTGAGCATGGTAAGCTGATTAAATGCAACCAGTCACTGCTTATAGGAAAACTCTTCTCCAACTTGACAACTCCCATCATCTATTTATCTTCTAATTGGCTTTGTTGTTTTTCCAGTATCTGAGATACAAATGTTTCTTCATAGTGGTGGGCCAGTGTTTGATAATGTGGATCCTAATATGCCACTGATTTGTAAAGTTCATGACTTTCATCTCTAGCATACAGCCTTGCCCAGCTATCATTTATCTTTGGCCACCTCACAATTTCATCCATTTACTCAAGCCCTCAATGCAAGCACCATGCTACTATTTGATCTAATTATTTTCAAGTTTCCCACAACTCTCTGAAAAACAAGAGATAATTTGAACATTATTAAGTCTTAAGGCTTCTGTAATTAACTAATTTGTAAATCTTTTCGTCAACCATTTCCCTCATTATAAGTATGCTTGGATGTTCCGCCCAACATCTCAACCCTAAACATAATTACATTTTGCACTGAATATTCTTCAGAATTTTTGGGATGTCATATTATCTGCCAGAATTATTTGGAGCAACACCAGATAGAGAGCCTTCAATTCCCCCTTTACCAGATGAAAGTGTAGTCACATCCCCTCCATATCAAGACAAATAATCATAGTCCCCGAGAGGGAATTACCTAAAGGTTTTGCACTTATACAGAGATGAAAATGAAAAGCAACTTATTTTTATGTGAGTGGTCAAAATGTTTCATATGCCAATGATTTGTCAAATTAATGCATATTTCACAAATAGAAAATGAAGATTTACCTGGGATCATTCATTGTATGCAATCTACCTACAATAGGTTCAAAGATTTTAACTTGCCATATTATCGATTTATCATGCATATTGATCTGAACATGTAAATTTACAGATACGGTCAACTGCACTTCAATTGAAAGCTACTTGATATATTGTTGACTTATCTAGCTAAGGAAAATGTTTTCACTTTACTCTGATGATTTGTTTTTTATATGCAAAAAGAATGTAAATGGTTGTTAACAACTTATTTACTTCTCTACACTGAGAGCATGCACGAATGATGGCCTAGCAATCAGCCATTACTAATGATAAAATTGATAATGAGCTTCTCTGTATCTAAGTAAAACACATTCATACTAAACAAAATGAAAACTTATGAAGGCGATAATTGTATAAGCCTGCAGGATGAATGATGATGACACAAAGCAAAAGAGACATTAACAATTTAGTGTTCTGTTTCAGACATAGTGGCCAACTCCAAGTACAAGAGAAACAAGAACTGCCAAAGATTTATAAATTCAGAAAAATATCCTAGAACATTTTAGGCACAAAGTTGAAAAAAGAAACATAGACATCTATATAGCATAATAAATACTGGTTTAAATCTATTAAAATTGACCATTAGCTTCTAATAGCATTTTCTTAATGAAACCCCCCTTGCTTCCCCCCACCCCCACTCGACACTGGAAAAAAATAGCTTGTATTGTTTTTTCTATTCAAACACTCTAGTTACTCTCCCAAACATTAATGTTATGAAACAATCTCCTCAAATTCAACGTACATACCAGCAGTCCTAGTATAACATATTAATTAGCAGTAATAGCTTATAATTGAACTAAAATGGCAGTTGAGTAGCATAGTGTTCTAATGAAAATTCCAAATACTGCAGCAGTTAAAAGTATCAGGTTTAGCAAAAGGTTTAATGCAGGAAAACAATTTTGTCGAGCCTCAGTTTGATTCTTTGTTCTAGCTTTTGATATAACCAACAGAATGCTGGGCTTCAGAAACACAGTCATATCTAGCAGCATTCCATTTCAGAACCCACTGCCTACCAGAAGCATTTTGAAATTCTGATTTAACTACTTTTATATTAACACAAAGATCTTTGAATGTCTATAAAGAAAATCATAAATTTGTCTCCTCTGAATTTTCTAAAAAATATTGTCATCTTACCGACAAAATTTGAAATTGCAATATTATATTTCTGAAAATAATTTAAGAAATCAATTTCCTAGATAGGCAGCAGTTAGACATATTGCCACATGACAGCATACATGCACAGCAAATGGAAGTACACAAATATACATTTGCCATCCTGAAAAATAATTATCCTTGATAACTATTGCATAAGGTTATTAATGTTATCAAATGCTATCAATCAGCATGCTTTGCGTGTGTACATGGTTTCAACTGATGTACATTCACACAAAACAGACAGAATGTATTCTGACATGTATTTCTGCAAGGAGAAATTGTGAATCCTACCTTGCACGCCCTACTTACAAACTTTGAACACTACCTTGCATGCCCTACTTACAAAGTTTGAACAGTTACTAAATAATACTTACATTCCAATCATATTTGGTCTGGCCGTCACAGATACATCCCATGCTAAAAGAGTTCCAGATCTATCACCAATGAAAACCCACTCCAAAGTTGAATGGAATGCAAAAGCTCCAGCACCAAGCAGCTTGATAGAATTATCGACTGTAGAGCATTAAACAAGTTTCAAAGAATGTCTAAAATTAAGATGTTAGACAAATTAAACAGTTCATGAAAAGAACTAAGATATTATTTTAAGACAGATATGCTAAACAAAAGTATGTTCAAAGCTGATAGTAAGGCTGTGTCTTACTCTGCAGGGTATAATGAACAACAAATGACTGGATGTTGTAAGCTCTGACCAAACCATCTACATATGCAACATACTGACATCACACCATTTTCTAATATGAGTTCAACATTATAACCAAAACAAAACTTCTTAAACAAGATAATTAACAATTTAAGCACTTGCAAAAACATTATTTCTAGAATTCAAAGTAGGATTAAAAAATCAAATAAACTCTTACCAAGAGTGGGCTCCGTGGGTGGCAAGCAAGATTGACAACTGGTTTCTTCAGATCTGTCTTTATCTTCGTAGGGGGCCTTCCACCTTCCACAGTTCCTACAACTATTGACATACACCAAACACTTATTATCAGCCCTAAATCGAAATGATCCAATTGGTATGGTTCCTGTTTTATGTTTTTTAACTGATTGATTGTATACACAAACTAAATTGCCTCAAGCTAACATTTGCAGTCCAGAATACTGCATTGCTTTCTTTATTTGCAAGTTATAGACCTGTCTTTAACTTCGTAGGGGGCCTTCCACCTTCCACAGTTCCTACAACTATTGACATACACCAAACACTTATTATCAGCCCTAAATCTACATGATCCAATTGGTATGGTTCCTGTTTTAAGTTTTAAACTGATTGATTGTATACACAAACTAATTGTCTCAAGCCAACATTTGCAGTCCAGAATACTACATTGCTTTCTTTATTTGCAAGTTATACTCTTAATTCAGGCACAACTGAACAGCAAAGGCATACCTTTAACATTTCATTTTGCAAGTGTGATACCCCAAGTTAGTGGCCTCCTTTGTGCATGGAAAGATGTAATGTCAGGTCAAAGTTTTAAGGCCTAGATGAATTGAACTAGGTGAAATTGGATCAGAATGATAATAATGAAGTGCAGATGATGTTGTAGCATTAATATGAAATTCAAATTCTTAGGAAGAAGGTGGCTTGATATTTGATTTATGTTGTACAAATATTAATCCTAGGGTTGACAACATAATGTAAATAATATAATTGAGTTAATAAAATGAGTAAAGCAAATTATAGAAAAATCCGAATACCCATGTGAGTTCAATGGAATACTCTGACACAAGGAGTTTGGTAAAAGGATACTCCCAGTTCTACTTCATGTAAACAGGCATCTTCATATGACCCTATCAGAACAATCAGCAGAGACTAGAGGGCAAGACACACACAAGCAACAGAGAACTAGTGATTCCTGCCAAAACTGTGTGTTTCACACTCCTCATTAACATACATTAAATAGGTATGCAAAGATGTGGGTGTGTGCTGACTTGATAAAACCAAGCACAAAAAAAGCTAATTACAAACTCTTATCCATCTTGCATGCTTGTCATTTGTCTCTCATACAAACAAGTCTCTTGCAAGTACATCACCTCACTAACTCTCCATCCAATGCATAAAAGATGTATATCAATGTTAGCATTGTATTCAAATTTCTTGAGAGGGACTTGGGCTTTATGTGAGAAGAAAAGACCTACAACTTTCAGATTGGTGAAGAGTTTTCCTGAAAAGTGAAAGAGCAGAGAGCTCCTGCCGAGGCTTTCTTTATTGAGATACAGCAGTGTTATTGCAAGGGTTTATTGTTGTATTTTCTTGTTCAGCCATAACCGGATCCTTTTTATCCTTGTCACATCCTAGCCTTGGCACAAGGGAGTGAATTCCAAAGGAACACGCTTAATGTAATGCACAGTGCTAGAGGGTTTTCACCCTAATCTATTGTATACTTGTTAGCAAAATCAGTATCATGTATGGATGAACCAGTGTAACTGTCCTCAATTATTTCTGCCTCTGTTGTCTTTCAATTTCCAGCTGTTGAAATGCAAGATTTCCAATCAAGCATAAAGAAATACTTGTTCTTTTTCAAATTTGCACCATAATCTTTAGGGGAGATTCACATATCAGTTACAAACTTTTTCTGCGTACCCTGTTCTACTTATGAGAATTAAGGTATGTAAAAATAGGAGTATAAATATTAAACTCCAACAAAAAGCCTTGAGAGGAACATTAAAAGCAAGTCTAACACTCTAATAGGCATTTGACTGCAATCCCTCAATCTGACCAACAATCCAATTTGCATTTTCATCCCTGCATTAATATGCATGTTCACTTATCTCTTCATAGTTTTCTTGAATTTAAGCATAGGTATGTTCTGAATTAAATTCATATATTCTTGAATGCAACAATTCCCAACAGGCAGGACCAAAAAGTAACCAGGCAATGCATGTTATTACAAAGCCAGGGCTTTATCTGTTACAGGGTAAGCAGATTAAGGTTATTGATGTTTACATTCAGCGCTTGCAGCCACACAATACAGTATGGTTGGCATATTTTCATATATATACACATATTATACACTACTATTTTTATTTTATTTTAAATTTGGTAAAAGTTGGGATTGCAATAGGTTCTGCGTCTCTAAAAGGATAAACTTCCAAATCCTCAAAAACCAGGTATTCAATGACCATCCCTTCAGGTAAAAATTCTATATTTGATTCAGTTTGAAGCTTGCAATTATTCTTGCACTATCTAGCCATCTATCCAAAACAGTACATCAACACAGTTTCAGTCAAGGCTTATCTACAAAATGCTAGTCAAAGTGACAGGGCTGAAGAATAGTCATAAAACTCACAGCAGACTATTAGCAGATGCAACCTGGAATGGTATTGAAGAGCATCAATAAACCAGCCCATCTCTGCAACATTTCTGCAACCCATTCTTGAAAACTCTCCTTGAATATTAACTGGAGATGCAAGAGTCCGTCCATCTCTCCACTTCACCATACATAGTAGTTTTAGATCACAAGCTAAACAAATATTGCATCTTGCAACAACCCATCTGAATTCAACATTTCAGAGCTTTCAACTAATGAACCCATGTCCATGTCCATGTCCATATCAACAACGTTTATTGTTTCCAAATCTCAGCTTGTTGTAGCTAATATGGTCGAATTCTCAAATTTGGGGCCTCTCAGCAAATTTAAAGTCGAAACTTAGTTTTGGCCTTGGCCAGCCTTTTCTTTGCATCTTGGGGCCTAAATGTGACTCTAGCGTTTGCTTATTATCCCACATTCATAACTTTAGTTTTTCTTTATTCAAATTTCTTATTTTAAGTTTTAGATCCAAGTAGAAAGTGATATGGACATCAATATTATCTGGGTATGTTATCTATGTTTAAGTTTATCCATTCCGCATCATCTCCTCGTATGCTTTTAATCTGTCAGTATTTCATGAGCTTGCATGATGATTTCATGCGACATCAACCTGCAGTTCCACATCCTGTATTGTGCTTTGCTTGGTTTTAAGTCTTACTTTAAGTGTGGATGTGCATGATTTTGACACTTATCACAATCCCGTGCTCCCCTCTAGTAATCTGCTTTCAGTTTACAGTTCCTTTGGAGTCACAATCCCTCAAATCCACTCTAGTTCTCTGGTTTGAGATTAGAGTTCTCTGCAGGTGTGTGGGATCATGCCACTTGGCACTACACCACACTCCCACTTTCTCCATTTTATCTTGAGCTCTTAAAGAATTGACAATGCAAGCAAGCCACCAGGAAGGTGGCACTTGTGAACAACCCACATCTTCACTTTTTCTTCTCCATTTGGCTATGCCTTCGTCAAGTCTTTGGGAGCAAGCTTAAGCAAGCACGCCACCTGTTGCAATCTCACATCATCTGCTGAGTCTCATGTTAGACCTTAAACAAAGGTTCCATGTGGTGCAGTATTTTGACATTTGACAACATCCCACATCCTACCACCTTGCAACCTCAATAAAATCATTTAGTCTCAAAGCCTTACTAAATGATGCGGATATGTCTGATATTGACTCCAAATTATCCAAAATTATTAGAATTTAAAATAAACACTCACAGTCAAGTATTTGAGAGATCAATCATATTGTGAGATAATTCTTGAGCAGATTCAGAGGGGAAAGAGGTGAAGAAGTAGAAGAATGTCTACAGGCCACACACAAAATTATGGTTTCAATCACAGACAAATTCATCATGATGGGAACAAAGTATGGATAACTTGACTCATTCCAGGTGTTGAATCAGCTCCCCTTCTGACTGTTAGTATGGGAGACATTCTATTACATCTTGGTCAACTCATGTACTCATTCGTTTGAAAATTGCATTCCAATCATACTAGTTTTAGGATTATTGACAATTAAGGGTAGATGTCTAGTGCCTTGTTTCTTGAGATTGTATAATTGTATGCTGACATTAAAGTTCATTAAAATTGGTGCAAGTGAGAGGATGCTAGGTTAATATTCTTAGTGGCCCCAAGAAAAGAGCAAGCATGTACAACTGACTTTGATATCAAATTCTTCAATAGACTTTTTTGATATAAATCAAGCTAGTAAATTAGGGGACAATATGCTAGCTGAGAAACTTAATAGATTATAATCAACAATTAATCAAAATCAAACAACACAATTTTGACAATTACTAAATAGTAAATAGCTGAACAAAATGACATTTATTTCATATAGAAAATGGGCAAACTCTGTAGCTCTGACACATGCCTTCTACACTGGTTACATGCTTCGAGTTGAGCTATTATATAGCTTTCGAAAAACAAGAGATTTACCAAAAATAGTAAATTAGGGTTCTTGGTGAGAACATATGCGTCACCACACCTAGAGGTGACTCATGACCTTTGAAGTTGAAATGAGCAGTTGGAAAAGGACAAACTCATTAGAAGACTCAAATGTTTTTTGAATTATTATTTTGGTACCCCATTTGTTGAGTCATAAGTCCTGTCTGAAATTGCCATTGAGATGACCCACAATGCTCTATAGATCATTTGCCGCTCCTTGAGAAAAAACAGACCCCATTGCTTCTAGTGAGCCATTTTCCCTGATGCTGCCTTGCTTTCACCACCATGGAATTTGTTGACTCCTCATTTATTTGACCAATGTCTCAATCATATGATCAATAGGAACTAGAGTGGTGCTGTAAGTGTTTGATTTTGTGCTTCTAATATGTCCAACAATGGTAGAAAATGTAGCCAAAGAAATTCTGCATTTGACACTACATCCAACCCAAGATAAGGTGGCAAGTTGAAGTTCAAACTTCAAATGCATTATCACAGATTGACTTGATAATGATTTATGTCCCATATTGCAAAGATCTGAGTTTTCAATTTGGAACTTGAAGTCTCTCTTTCTAAAGGTGCAACCAAACTTTATCTCACATGTGATGCTAATGTGAGACATGATGTTGACTGCATCATTGCTTGTACTTCTGACTAGCTCACTACAAGATCATTTAAACCTATTGTTGGATTGCCCAATCCATTCAACAAATTTGTTTGTTTTACAATTCCTTTTTTGTAAGGGGTGATGCCTCTTCCAACACAACAAGTAGTACAACATCAATGGGTACCAATGTTTGGAATCCGAGGCAAATGTGAAATGGGCTGTGCCCTGTAGAGCCAAGAAGAGCTAGAGCATTGTGATGTTGAATATTTGGAAAGCTATCAACTCATGTGGAGATGCTTCAAGGAATGCATCAAAAGAATGTACAAAATCATTCATTTATGATCTCTATCTATCCATTGGTCTACAAATAGAATGTTGTGGACATTATTAGTTTTGAGTCCACCATGGACCATACTGTGGACCAAAAAAAATAAGAAACATGATGTTCTTGTCTAATACTATGGTCTGTCGTAGGCCAAATTGACCAAAATTAGTGAAGATGAGTTTAGCAATTTCTTCTGCAAGGACCACTTTCTTGTAGGGTATCAAGACGACCATCTTTAATAACATGTTCACTACAGCATATACACAATTATGATTGTGCTTGATCATGGTAGACCCTAATATGAAATCCATGGAAATAGATTGCCAAGGCTTATCAGGAATTGAAAGAGTATACAAACCTTGCTTTTGGTTGGTCGGCTGTGCATTGGCACATGCTGCATAAGACATGATGTAAAAAACAAAATGATGTCACAGTTTTGACAAATAGAAATATTTATGTAAAAATGCCACTACATTTTCCATTCCAAAATGCCCTACTACCTAACTGTAGTGAGCTTCCCAAATCATCTATTGTTTCTCTTCAGTGGGTATACAAATATGTCCCATGTAGCATTGGGATCTATTTTCTAGGGACTGCTTCGTTGATCCCTAGGTCGTGTTCCTTTCCTGGCATGGAAACATCCCTATAACCAAGTAGAATGGGATTAGTTGGGCCTGGGCTGCTACCTCTATAGTCATGGCCATGCACACACCCCAAGTTATGTAGGTAGGGAACTCCAAGCCAGATGAAGAATGGAAGCTATAAGTCCAAGCTAGATGCCCCTACCTTAAATGGTGGGTCGCCTCCTACCCTTAGGACAAAGACCAGCTACCAGTCATATAGGTAGGGGGCCCAAGGATCAAGCCAGCTCCTACCCTTCCTCTTACGGATACTAGATGGCCCCTTCTTTTAATAGTGGACCCAAAACCATCCCACTCTAGATGTTGAAATGTTTTAACATATACAAATTATGGTTGAGTCCAACTTGTGAAGGTACAGCAAGATCACGATTTATACGTGTGAGCGGTTTGATTCATCTAGAAGTTCACTATCAATTGGGACATGAAATGGCTATTGTATCAATTTAACATTGCTCATCTCAAGGCAACCCTGGCATGCAATTGCAGCTTAAGCTTACTTACTTGGACCCAAACCTTGCCAAAGCTTTGCTACCCAAGTGGGGGTATAGTTGGTATTTGGTATGAGGCAACCCTACGATGAATTGCACTGAAATTATCTTTTATATGAAAAAGAGGATAAAAGAGTATAGGATGGGGAGTGGAGGCTTCTTCGTGGTCTCATATCTAGTCGGTTGCCTCTGCACAAATATCAATTAGATGGAAACCTCTTTCCCACTTGGAGCTCTATAGATGAACCAATTCACTACCACATTTATGTATGGTAAAAACACAAGTTGATTATAAAAACATTTGTGATCATTATTTGATCTCAAGTTATTCATAATTTTACAGAATGTCCACCCCCTAGATTGTAACAGGAGGCTAAGAATTCACTAGGGAACTAGTTCTTGGGCACAGAAATGACTTTCATTAGAGTAAATGAGTCATTGAGAGCCCCAAACATGTGCCAAATCCTTTGTTAATTGCAGAAGTGGCATATCAAATTGTCCATGGTGTTTTTAAGGAACAAGATAGCCATGTTTCATACCTTTCTACACACAATGATTACTAAGACTGTATCCAATTTTCTTCATGTTGAAAATGCCTAGGATGAATGCTAATGTACAAATTTGCAAAGTTATATTGAAATGATATGATATGTTCGGCAAAGTATCTCATTTCCTCAATTGCATTCAAACAAAATTTCTTTGAAATATGAGCATAACTTAGTTGATGAAGTGCATGAGAATGCAGTAGATAATGAAGAGGTGAAGGATAGAGAAAAGGCAACAATATGTTTAGATCACAATGTTGGTAACTTAAATGGTGCCCTTCAAATAGACCAATCCTCTTCTACTGTCTAATGGGGTACATATGGTCGACTTTAGGCCCCCAAAGCTTCGCAAATTATCTAGGTCCCAAGTTGAACTTCAAGGCCTCAATATATGCAAACAATAACTCTCAAGCCTTGCACAATTCCTTTCACATATCAGGTTGTTCCCCCACCCTTCTCAGCTAGTTCCTACTTAATGGGTATGAGTACTTCCTTTTCCTTACAAACGCTTGCCATTGTGACTACTAGATAATCACAATCTTTAATTCCACAAGAAGGAAGTACTCGACCATTAACTAAGATGATAAAGGCAATGATGCCCTGTTTCACTAATTGAGCAAAAGATAGACCTATCATTGGACCTTGGGGTAGCTAATTTGAGTACTTTTATATCTCCTACACCCACAAAAACACTTGGAGTATCAAAACAACAGGTTGAACATCAAAAATTGCTGGCAGTTCAAGCAGACTCAAAAGATGTGGTACAATTAATTATTATAGTCCATGTCTCTTCTCCTCCTCTTGTTAATAATGCTGCATCTATGTGAAAGGTGGGTTTTTCTACACTTTCCACTACAATGACTTTCCCAATTCCACCCCTTTCATCACATATTTTCACAATCACATCCTTCCTGCCTCGCACTAGAATGATGTCACATTCTCAATTATCCTTTTCTTCTTGAAATACCCAAATGTCCGTACACCATCCCTTTTCTCTTTGATATTACCTTCATATGTAAAAACTACTAGCCCTACCACACATACACTACAGAAGAATACCCTATAGACCCTCTTTTCACTGGCCAACAAATAATAGAAGAACCAATATTGAATCAGTATCAATTCAAGGGAAACAAAGTCAGTCAGCTCAGGACAACACAAAGAAAAAAATAGGCAGCAGAATTGTTCATAAAATTACATAAAGAGCATTAGTATATTATGTTTAAACAGAATTTGAAATGACCACCTCAACAAACATAGATCTAAGCGATGTTGCAAACAAGGTAGTTAAGAAGCAGAAGGAACTGATCCCCAAAAATCTTTAGAAATTTGGAAAACATCTGCATGCACTAGATCTGTGAATACACAGTCTATAACATTTGTTTTCAATGATTTATGAACAATTAAATTAGAGTTATCTGAATGGATTTCATACTAAGTCATGACTCAAAACAGAAAAAAGGTGGGACACACTATCATGTTTTCAGCTATGTATGTTTAGAATATCTCAGAAATTAGATTATTTGAATTATAAACTACATATACAGAGCTAATAGATTATGATAAAACAGAATTTGAAAACATCACCTGAACAGACATAGATCTAAGCAACATTGCAAACAAGGTAGTTAAGAGGCAGAAGGAATTGATCCCAAAAAATATTTAACAAGCTCTAGAAATTTGGAAAATATCTGCATGCACTAGATCTGTAAATTTACAGTCTATAACATTTGTTTTCAAAGAGTTATGAGCAATTAAAATAAAGTTATTCTGAAGGGATTCCATATTAAGTCATGACCCAAAACAACAAAAATGTGGGACACACTATTATGTTTCCAGCTGTTTATGTTTAGAATATCTTAGAAATTAGATTATTTGGATTTCAATATTTAAACCTTTGTTTTTCAATGTTTGAAGGATAATCTATTACATCTCTTTGCAAATTCTGGTCATTTCGAACTGTCATAATGATTGCAAGTCTGTCAGTGTCATAAATTGCAAAATTAGACGGCCCTTAATGTCACAAATCTCCAAATAAATGGAAAGATTTATTTCAAAATTTATTTTGTTTCATCTCTTCGATTTGAAGAAATTAAATAAACCTAGGTAATAATCTTTAGTTATTTTACTTTAGGTAACCTGTACCTTAAGCCTTAAAACACGAGGATTTCAAATCCCTCACTATTGACCACAAATTTCACCAGGTCAACACAGTTTGTCCCAAATAAGGGAGCCAACGTTAACCAAAAAAAAGGCCTAGGTTTTGAAGGGCAACAATTTAGAGAAAACTCATGTAAGCATGCCTTCCCAGGAGCATCATCCAAACTCAAAAAAAAAATAGTAAGCCCCTTTAATCCATAACTACAATTACCAAAAAACAGCTAAGGACAAAGAAACACAATAAATTGATTTCTCGAATATTATAAACATGCATATCTTACACTACTATTCTAGAATTAACATATATT
This sequence comes from Sequoiadendron giganteum, assembly GCA_007115665.2. Lineage (NCBI taxonomy): Eukaryota > Viridiplantae > Streptophyta > Pinopsida > Cupressales > Cupressaceae > Sequoiadendron > Sequoiadendron giganteum. The sequence continues at coordinate 189,847,605 of CM021110.1, read as the reverse complement.
TTATTCCTAGTCCTTGTAAATTTTGATTAATATGGCAAGCAGCTTTAGAACAGAGGCAAAAAACTACTATACTAACTGCCTCGTCAGAAAATTAGTATTACATATAAAATCCAGTTATCCTGGTAATAGATATGGACGTATTCCAGATTGCTAACAACAATAACAGATATATCCACATAGCCATAAAAATCTGTCTACACAAAAGAATATTAAGACTGATATAATAAGAGTAGAATTACAGCTAACAAAAAAGGCTGCGGTCCTTATCATACATATGATACACTAACTGTGCCTGCAAACTGTGCATCATCGTATCAACATAATAGGCCTGAACCATCACACCTTATCAGCAACATATTGGAAAGACCGGGCTTCATCAACAGGCTTCCTTGAAAGCATTTCTCATGTCTTAAAAAAGTTTAGTGTGAAGTAGTTCCTCTCCAAAGAATGTCATGAATACACCTTTGAAGCTAAGAAATAAAAACTAGAACTCTCTTCCACTTGATTTGCATTCCAAACCCATATAGCTTTTCATGCACTTCAACACATCAGCATTGTGTCAACAACTGTCTCCGGACACTTAATTTTCAGTTGCTGGTTTTGAACAGAGTCCATCAAAGTCTGAATTTCAGCAGTCAATTTCTTAACATTCAGCTCTCCTTAGTCATGGATTTGGGCTTTTCTGCCTTATTGGACTTCTATGTTTGTATGGAGTGACAAATGGTTCGGTTGGAAAGACTTAAAAATAGAGAAAAACAAACCTACATGATGTACATAGAAACATCAAATGCATATAAATGAAAGAGCTGGGAAATGAACAATTCATAAGTCATAATACTTGTTAAAGGTATGACAAATGAAATAATTCATGGTTAATAGTTCTTTAGATTAAAAATTACTGGGATCTGGATGGATAATCGCTCAAGGAATTCCTATTAATGGGTGAAAGTCCTGGTGGTGATAATCAATGATATTATGCTTCTCTTGGCTAGTTTCAGCCCCCCTGTTTAATGTCTATAACTATAAGCATCACCTGATGCAATGAGTGTCAAGCGGATCATTAGAGCTCGCAAGAAATGGGCTATTATGAATCACTACTCATGAAATATGTCATTAAGATTGACTTAATACTAAAAACACAATTGATTCCCAAAAAAGGTTTCTAATAATGACTCACTGCAGAAAAACCAAATACACTAAAGAAAGAGCTAGGGAGACCCGCAAAATAAATGGTTCACAAGTCACAATACCTGCAAGGCTTTGGCGAATCGCACTGCAAGTGAAGCAGGCTTGACTGTGTAGAATACTCCATGGTTAAGCACACTCAAAGTATATAATGATGATGCATTGCAGAATGGTTAATAACACACAATGCTTGCTAAGGACTAGCAAGTAGAATACCTTACAGCAGGCTTGGTTGTAACTTGTAAGAGAAACTTGAAGGCAAAGCGCACTTTAGTTAAATTGTACAAGGATAGATGATCTCCCAAAAAGAGAACCAATTAACAGGTCCAAATCTTTGTCAGTGATGCCATGCAATTTTTCACTTTGTTAGTTTCAATCCCACTACTTCACACCTGTGAGTTTACCCCTAGGCAATAAGTACAAAGTGAAACCTTCAAGCTCGGGAGAGAAGGGTTATTGTGAACCACAAAACATGAAAGGTGGGTTACGAAAATTGATTTGATACTAGAAACACATTTGATTCCCAAAAATGATATTTTATAATGACGCACAGCAAAAGTATCAAATGCATATAAGTGAATGTATGGTCTTGGGAAAAGATAGCATCCCAAGAATAATTACGATGTTAGGCCATGATCCTCCCAAATATAGTTACTTGTTGGGGGCTCAAGAGTGATCGAAGAAGCTTGACCCTTTAGATTCTGAAGGTTGTCATTTCCAAATGCCAAGCTTTAAAAGAAGCTTTGCACATTTGTAGATAATAGGATAGTATCTCTCTTTGTGAGTTGCCACTAGAATATAGGACTTAAATCTTAATTAAAGTGATTAATGATAAGAGGTGATCCTGTAGCTGACATGCATTACAATGGAATTTGATGCTAAACAAAATAGTGCCAAAAAGTTGAGGTTGCTACAAATCAGGTCATTGACATTCAGGATTGCACATGAATTGGGATTGGTGTTGCCATCAATTTCAAGTTTGGCACTGTCAGCCCTAACACAAAGGACAATTTTGGTACAGCTGACACACAGATTTGGCAGAAAAGCTAAAAATAAAGGTTGGTGCAAAAGTCAATATTTACTTTGAAATGGACACTAAAAACAGAGCTCCGTACCAATGAGGAGCTTGTAACTGGAGATGTAGTTGGGAACACTTTGAACTTGGAGCCTTGCTCGTACAGAACATATTTTTCAGAGCAGTTCATGAATATATGTTCCACTTTTACTGGTGTTATATTTAAGGCTTCTAATAGTTCAATTTCATGTATCCGACCTTTATTATCACATTCTAAATTGTGAATATTTTTTGTTCAACACAACACACTGACACCCCTTACATGCAAAGGATGTTCAATGATATTAAACATAGCAAACGTACTTTTTAAAACAAATAAATAGAAATTATCCTTGATGACATACCTGTTACACTCATGCGTCTGTGAAGTCCAAAAAATACTACTGGTTGAAGAGGAGTTAATGCAATATGCACTTCTGTGCCTGAACTCACCCTATCTGCTTTCTTTTCTGGAGAGTATAACACAAAGGTGTGCTCTGTGTCGAAATCACATGATCTGATTGTGCCATCCTACAAAAGAGAAAAAACACTTGAAGATTAAGCTGTAGCAGGTCCATAATGTGAAACGTCCTCTAATGCACCAGAAAACAGTCACAATTGACCAATTTATCCATGGGACCTTAAGTTCAAGGTGCACTTTTACCATGACTAAGTAAAAATACAGAACTCTATGATATAGAAAGTTATAATAATGAAGGGATGCAAAAGTAAAACAATGCCATAAAAACACATATGGGGGTGGTAAGAGTCAGAAACTGCAGATGATAGGTTATTAATTTTGAGTATGAAGTGATATTTTATGAGATGACACCGTGGGAGATAGGAATAACAATTGCATTTTATAGTATGGTTAACTATGAGATACTATCCAAATTGTAAAGAACCAGTGACTCGTGATTAAAAACATTGTGAGTATCAGAACAATGAGAAAAAAAAAAAAGGAATAGAACAAGTTGAGGCAATCCCTTCAACTTGAAATGCAACTAACAGTAACAAAACGAAAGTGAGAAAGAGAACAAAGTGTGCATGCATGTGAAAAAGAGAGCAATAAATGGATGTATGTAACACACTTATGTACACATAAATCTGGAAAGTGAAGTTGAATCAACAGAACATTGATCAAGAATGGCGATTGTTAGGACAAGAATTCAACTAACATTAAAAGATGAAAATGGAACAAATCTCATGGCTTAGTTATATAGAGAGTAGTGATGGAAGCATAAAAATAATAAAAACTAAGCAGAACAAGAAACAAAAGAGTAAAAACCAAACTAGGTTATCTAAATAAGTCTCAGTGACAGGTACTAAAAAAAGTAACATACCAAACATGGTATAGAATAAGAATCTGCAGTAGAACTAAGACCAATAGTATTCATGGAGTGATCACTAACTCTAAGCCCCCTCCCTTCTTTTATCTATCTTTTAAGATCCATCCAAAGACATGCTTTTCAAAATCCTTTGATGCTTATTGTTCAACTTCAATATTAAACGGATGCTTGTCTTTCCATATCCATTTCTCAGTTTAAAATTGCACACTCAGTGTGACTGTCAATTCTATGTTCAAAAACACCTGGTCAAGAGCATATGTATTCTTCTAAGTTCTGACCATAGTCCACCCACCTGAAGAATTAAGAAAATTGTTCAGAGCAGTTTTCAAAATTATTTTAAAAAGCATAGCACAAAATAAAATTGTCTCCCGAGAGGAAATCTGTCATTGGATTATTTGCTTCTTCTTGTTTCTACTTCTACCAATATCCTCTTTGACTCCTTTCTTTCTCCTCTTCTTTCTATTTTCATTAATTCATCTCTTCACTTCAACTTCTCAAAACATGTTTTTTCAGCAGTTCAGCAGCTTTAGATTCAGTTCACACTTCCAGCAACCCTCGATATTTTACCCCCATTTCAAACATAGTAGGAATTAAACAAATCATTTATTTGCCAGGAAGAAAAGGTTAAAAATACCTTTCTGCCTCTTCAATTGACATTGTGCTACACTATATAATTGCAATAAAGTTTTCTCTGGTTCAAACTCAACAAAAGTATTTAAGCACCAAGATACAATTACTGCATTACTAAGAAATAAAAAACAACAATTTTGAAACAAGTGCCACAGTCAGCTGTGCGTTTACAATTTATCTTAATATTGATTTTGAATATGACTTGCACTAAACAAACATAACTGTTTCATCAAAGGTGCCATTGCCAGAAGAGATAATTTTAAATAGATATTGGCCAAATACTATTCAAAGTGATGCAAAATTATCTATTCCTTAGATGAGTTGAATATCTACCAACCTCAAGCACTGCAATTACAATATGGCCACCTGCTGGACTGTAGGACATCTGAACAACTGGTGCCCCAATGTCTATGGTTGACAGCTTGCATCCAGTTAAAGCATCAAATTCTGCAGAGATCACACTTATGTGTTTAGAAATAATTATATTGAACCGAGAAGACATGGAGCCTTATAACTATTTTGCTGATACAAAAAAAAGGAAAAAAGAAATGGGGATCGCAGCATGTAGTAGTTCTATCCCAGGAATGGCAGCAAGGGAATACTAAATCAATACCTGAATCCAGCTGAGACATAATCTGTCTGGAAAAACTTGTAGCAATGTAATCTATATTTGGTTCAAGCGTAATGTGCCGTTATATCATATAATTATTGTTAAAAAGAGTTTGATAGGGAAATGTCCTTTTAACACAAATCTTTCTCTAAATATATAAATATTCGTTTGCTGGTGATTATTCACTGTAATATTTTATATTTTTAGACAATACAGATGTAACCCAGCATGTTGGGTGCATACCAAGGTGTCAAAGCCGATACCTTCCTCGCCTGAGACTATTTTCATAGTCACTGACTATGTTCCTCCTCTTATCTGTGGCCATTTCTTCTGCTGCACTAGCATGTAGCCATTTGTCCACCTTCAAACAGGTCTGCAAAATGGCTTCGGCCTGGCAGGAACAGTTAAATATCTAATCACACCAAATGATGGGGTAGGAAAAGATGGAGATAGCAAGGCTTAAGATGGACTCGAATGGTGCCTCTCAAGTAAGGCCAGGTGAGCAAGGGGTTTTCGTCAAAATCCCAGCGTAGATCCCTTCTTTTGGTTTCCACTAGGATAAAATCTTATCTAACAACTTTACGGAGGCATACAGGATATAGTATGGTTTAAGAGTAGCTCAAGAATTAAGTGTCAACAGCTTAACTTTCAAAACTAATTCCCATACTTTGCCCCATGGGAAGGCTAAAGGGCCTTTCAAGACCCCAGAACAGTGTCAACTGTAGATTCTGGTCAAAGGCATACACAACTAATGGAAATTATATTAACTGGTTTATTAACCCCAAAAATATATAAGAGCAGCAGATAACTTGGCTAACTTGGTTTAGACTCTTCCATTGAACAGTCTTCTGGACCAAGGGGCATGGCACACAGAGGAGCACCAGGCTAAGCAAATAGGCATAAGAAAATGTAGTTTAAAATGATAAGGTTTGTTAGAGAGTTAGTAGAAAGAGAGCTCTTTTTATCCCCTCTGAAGAACATTTTGTTTGAGAATTTGGTTTAAGCAGTATGCATTAACAACTAGGCATAAGAAGGCTGAAGAAGCCTTTGTTTTTTAAATCCAAGCAACAAAAGTTTTAAGGCCAGGCTTAAATCTAATGGATGATAGCACAAATCCCTAACACCCAAATATGATTGAGCAAAGGATGACTGAAGAGACTCAACAAATCATTATGCAGAGGGTAAGAATGATCATTAACGCACTCATTCAAATCTGGGGAATAGGGAAGTTTCAAGCTCTCTGGTTATGGCTGACCGGTTGTGCTACGTGTTTTGTATCTCATTTACTTGGGTTTACCTTCCCATGTTGTTTGACTGTGGTACAGTCCTGGGGTCCGTGTAATATTTCATGCTGATAGACAAGGGGACTGACCTGCTGCTGAAGAAAATTTGACCTGATTGGCTGTTTGAGGTGCCCACTTCTAGATACTTTCTCAATGGAAGTCTTCTGTCGTTTAAGTCTCTATTGTGTGTATGTTTCGTAGGAGGTAAGGCATGTGAGCACTCTGATTCCATTTCTCTGCCCTGTATTTAGTGCAACTTCAAGAATGGGAAGGGGGTAGTTCATATTTCGAGGCACCCAAACCTGCAGTTGATACTGCAGTTAATCCTAAAGCTTCCATGGAACTTAGCTCTAAAGACAAGGGAATAGCTTGAGGTTTTTCTGATTCTAGTGAGAAGAAGTTTGTCTGCAAAGGGAAGGCCTGCAGTGTGCCTTGCTCCTCCTAAGATTAAAGGAGAGTCTTTGATGTGTCGAAAGAGGATTTGGTTGAACCGGTTGCTTTCCCTCGGCAATAATTGAAGGAGAGAATATCTCCCATCGTCTCCAATTTATCAGATCCGTCTGCAAAGGGTAAATTTGACCCTTGGGACTGACGGATATGCTGAAACTACAATTTCTCCTCCTACTTATATCTTTTGGCCCAGGCAGAGTCATCGAAGAGGAGTTGTATGCGAAAATCATATACTCGGATTCAATTTTTATGTTGTAAATTAGCTTTTATTTTGAAACTCAAATAAAATAGTTTCTCAGAATATGTATTTGATGGTTTCGTTATATCCGCTCATCTGGAATTGTTTCATATTTAACAGGAAAAGAATTGTGGCAGTCGATTGCAACAAATAAAGATAATCAAGCGAAAGGCTGTGAAAGGAGTTAAATGCTATCACATGTCTACAGTAAGAGTTGGACCAGGAAAACGAACAACGTTATTGTCCATGAGAAGATAATGTCCAATAAATTTGCAATCTACAAAATCTCTTAGTAATGATAATGATACTAATGTCCACGAAATGCTACAATCGAGTGCCAGAAAGAAAAAAGAAAATGGGGCCACTTCCCGGAGATTTCCAGTTGGTTTTACTTCTGAACAATACAGAATTACTTCTTTCCAGCACATAGTCCCCTATTTATTAAGATCTTACATTCCAAGTTCCAGAAGCGCTTTTTATATTGATCGGTGTGTTTGAGGATGATAATTGAAATCCGTAATTATTGTAGAAGGAATAGAGAATGAGTAGTTGGAAGCATACCAAGAATGTACTTGTCAATGGCTGCTGCAAACAAAGCCTGCGAATGATGAAATGCCCCGCATTGAGGCGGCTGCTGGTGGTGCTTCTGATTGTGCTTGTGCCGCCGCAGATCCAGATGTTGCAATGGAATCCACTCCATCGGATCTATTTCGCACCCACACCAGATCTAATGCACCAATTCCAGCTGCTTTTTATTTTCTATTTCGTCCCTCTCCCCTCTCCATCAAACTGTTATTACCCTGCCTTCCGTTTTCGTCTTACCCTCTTCGTCTAAAGACAATCAAATTATGTTACCATGTACAGTGCTCTTCTTTCCCATTGTCCGCCCGCCCACTCCTCTTTTCTTTCTCAAAGGACTAGTTCAAGCATTTCAATCCTTTATATGACCCCACACAAAAGAATTATATAAAGTGGAAATAAAAAGAATTATATAAAGTGGAAATAAAATGGAGAGCTAAAATGTTAAATGGTTTAATTAAGAATTAGTTTGCACCAGTTTATGTGTAAAATCGGAAGGTAGACAATATTTAAAGAAGAGTGAGTAGATAGAATATGATGTTTATGTACTTTGGAATTAAAGGAGGCAGAATGGCACTACATCATGGAGTGTCCAACTTACATGGATATTTGGACTTATTACATTGAGATTTTAAATGTGAACTCCTTGAGTAACTTGTTTGAAGAAAAGAGAATTAAAAAAATTGGAGACTATTGGATCAAGATTCATAGAAAAAGATCTAGAATCCAAAAGGAAAGGGTGATCAAATAGATGATGTGTCAGTGGTCTGCTTGTTTGGGATTTTATGCTTAGTAGTGTGCTTGGTTATCTAGAGGTCCCATAGGTTGTTTGGCCTCATTGGACATTATTAAAAACCTTCATTTATTCATTATCTTTTCAACATCAAAAGCTTGCTTCTTTTGAGCTCTTGTAGGATAGTTTCTCATGTTTCTCGAGCCTTTATCTTTCTTATCCTGCCATTAAACCTTTTTGGCATTCTCTCATTCTTTATGATATGGGGAGGAATCACTATACCAATGCCTACCTACCCACCTAAAATACTTACTCTATTATACTAATGCCTAGGAGAAAAATATTTGCTTTGTTCAGAAGAATGCCTAAAACCTCTACTATAGGCTAGGGCTTTGTTTAGTAGTCAATGGCTTATCGAGAGAGAGAGAGAGAGAGAGAGAGAGAGAGAGAGAGAGAGTAGTTAAGCATCAACAACCCCTTGCACCTTTGTAATTATTGTTGTAGCATTTCAAGTATTTATTTATAAGATGTCAATATTTCTATTTAATTAATCTATGAAGATCAATAGGTACACCCTCTTATGTTTAGTATGGTCTAAAGTAGATAAGATTCATGTCCTCTCTTGTTAACTAGTTCAATTTTCGCATAGTTAGTTGATAAATATTTATTTAGTGTGCACTTGGTATTGTCCCTAAGAGCATCTCTTTGAGTAGGTTTTTATGAAATACAAAAAGTTAGTCTAGAGGACCAATAAATTGTTTGAGGATTGCTTTTAGAGGGTCCATATTGCAATGGGTGAATGCTTGTCTACCATTGATCCTTTTTTTCTTTAAGGTTATTACTATTTCACGTGGAAATACAAACTTGCAATGGTGCCCAATCACTTTTTTGAACTTGTTGTCCTCAATTTCTGACTTGTGAAAAATTGGGATAACCCATCAAAATTTTAAAGATTTTTCTCCTTAAAGCACGTTTTACGAGGTGTAGAGGTTGTAAGATTTTGGTTTTTGATCAACGGTTCCCTTGGACCTTCTTTTTGATTCACTCCTTTTCATTTTCATGGGTTTTTGAGTCATTTTTCTTGTGTTTTTGGTCAAATTCGAGTTATTGAGCCATCACTGCAAATAGGAAATTTTTGCCTTCATTACAAGTGTAGGAACTTTTTACTCACTTTACATGTTATTTTTAATAAGTGAAAAAGTGAAATTGCAAAGACTCTTAAAAAGTTTGATTGGCTTTTAAGTGAAAAAGTAAAGTTGTTGAAAGTCTTAAAAAGTTCGATTTAAGTCATATGTGGAAAAGTTCACCTGCAAAGAGTCCCAAAGAGCCCGATTCCTCAAAGTGAACTTGTTATATGTTCCAAAAAGCCCGATTTTTCATTTGAGTTAAAATTCACTTGCAATGTACTCTTAAAAACCCGATTTTGGTCTTTTTATTTCATTTTCACTTGCTATGAGTTCTTGAAAACCTAATTGGACAGAGGGATTGACCCATTTTACTTGCCTTAGAGTTTGAAAAACCCGTCACCATGGATGTTGAGAGCAGTTTGAGTTTGAGTTGGTTTGTCTACCTCTTTTGATGGAGATTTCATAAATTCTTCAATAGCAAACTCAATTTATCAGCTTAAATAATCAATGTCTTCATCTTTTGTTGAGATTATGCAAGATGTTTAGGGTTTTCCTCTCCATTTTGGCTTTCAGCTTCTCATCTTCGGGTATGTGGTCTTATTTTCTTTCTTTTTTGTTGATTTTTCATGGCTTCTTATAATCACGTTTTGCATTTGGTAAAACATTTTTCATAAATATGGATTTGTTGCTCTAGAATGTCTTTTTCAAAGGTGTTTCTTTATTTTGAGCTACTTCTGAAAAACAT